>CM042199.1:21878922-21940470 GCA_023539305.1 Ilex asprella | reverse complement strand
ATACGCCATGTTACACTTTTACATGGCAGTGTTACACTTTCAGTGTTACACTTTTATATGCCATGTTACACTTTTATATGGTAGTGTTACACTTTTATACACCATGTTACACTTTTATATGGCAGTGTTACACTTTTATATGGTAGTGTTACACTTTTATACGCCATGTTACACTTTTATATGGTCAGGTTACACTCTCACACACTATGTCACACTTAATACGTTGACATAAGAATTCCAGTTTTGGGGGCGTCAAAAGTATGGATAAATAGACCCAGTGTGGTCAGTGATTATGTTGGACCTCGGATGGGTCATATGATTTTAAAATTGCACAGGTTGTGTTTTGGGTAGAGTTCCCCGTACAAAGGAGACTCTGCCCGAATTTTTGTTAAATTAAGGACTCCGGTAAATGAAGCATAACGGTGTGTTATCGAATTCTTCGGTATCCACAGGCATTCCGCGGGTTGATGGGTAATCAATGGACCCCCGGATTTTTGGGTGTCACATGGGCCTTCTAGGTTGTTGCAATCCCCCATCCTCCTGGACATTAGGATTGACACCAACATCATCAAAATTGTCATCGGTATCCTCGGGTGGGTCCTGGTTAATGTTCATATTAGGGTCCATGAATTGCCTGACCAATTGGTGTTGCTCGTCCCGCCCCCATATCCCGCCCCACATGCAACAAAGGATCTAAAAAAAAACTTTTGAAAAAATACACACACAAAGATATGTACATGAACCACGTACCTCAGCCCCTATTGAAGATTGCGGGACTTACGTCTGTAGTTCAGAAATCGCCTTCTTGATTTGACACTTCCCTTCCCCGACAACGGCGCCAAAAATGATTGATGGATTACCTTTCCTCCGTTAACCCCTAATTTCTCTCCCTTAGACTATGCAATGTATGGACGAAAGGAAAGATATCTCTCCCTTGGGATAGTGTCAAAAGAAAGGGCAAGGAGGAAGGGAAATGGGATGATGTAAATATGAGATGTATATGCATAAAAATGCTACCCAATCACAAGGAGACTTTCGTGGGTCATGTTTTACTTGGTGATATTCCAAGGTTAATTCCACAGGGAAGGAAGTAAACCAATGTGAAGGTGATTTGGTGAAAATGAAAGTGTAAAATCTTTGTGGTTGAAAGTTGTTTGGTAAAGTGTGTGTTAATGAGAATGTAATGAGAGAACAAATGTTGGCAAACCCAAGAGGTCACTCCAATGGGATACCATCTCAACTCCAAACCCTCCTCCGATAGAGTATGAATGAACGATTAATTCGCGGGAAGCTAGGGATAAAATTGGTGATGATCTAAGCATAATCCATGACTAGGTATACGGAATATCAAAGACTTACCAACTCATCCACTCTCAACCTGGTCAAACCGAACCATGGAACTCATAGAGAAGGAGGGGAATGAGTTGGAATGGTATAACTAAGTGGTGGTTTTCCTTGGATTTACTAACTTAATGATTTAGCTACTCATAATCGAAATGAAACCAACAATGTAATGAGAGTGCATGAGAAACTATGAAGATTTAGAGTAACTAAGTGCAAGAAATTAATGGCTAAAAGTGAAAACATTTCAAACCCATTTTACTGCTAAGGAAAA
This sequence comes from Ilex asprella, assembly GCA_023539305.1. Taxonomy (NCBI): domain Eukaryota; kingdom Viridiplantae; phylum Streptophyta; class Magnoliopsida; order Aquifoliales; family Aquifoliaceae; genus Ilex; species Ilex asprella. The sequence goes on along the minus strand of CM042199.1, from coordinate 21,938,855 downwards.
TAAAAGACTTGGAGCATTAATGGTGAATCTTTAAATGAGCATTTAACCAACAAGAAACATGAAGGGAAATGATATTAATGATATTCAATGAAGTTCTAAAGATCCTTATAAGAAATTACACGGCAATGTAATGAAGAAAATACAGAAAAATCAGTTTATCTCTCTAATAATACTATTCATCGTTTTCTTCCTAGGGAACTCCTTTTTATATCTATCTCCTTCCTTTCATAATGCTAAACTCCTCCCCTTCTTCCCTCCCTAAACGTGCCTCTAGAGGTTTGGGGTAGCATAGAAAGTCCCTTCCATTCATAGGTAGCCGGTGGCATGGGTTGGACAGGGGTGCGCAGAGCTTGTCTGCGCAACCAGCTTCTTCCTTTCTCTCTCTCTCTTCATTTATCACCGAGCTCCAAAACATCCGATCCATAGTGTGAAAGAGATGAATAGTATTATGGGCGTGTTAGGCGAGTAGGGGAGAGCTGATGGTGGGGTTCGCAAAGTGGCAGTGCTTCAACTGCAGAGATTTGGGGAAAAATTCAACAGACAGTACCGGTACAGCGTACCGGTACCTCAAACTACGGTAGCCTTTGCATATCGGTACTGCGTATTTCTGCTTTTTCTGCCGTTTCTGTCGTTTCAGCAACCATTGAGCTTTCCAATTCTTATTCTTTCATCCCCTTTTGTCTCCATCCTTGTTGAAGTGCTAAAAGGGGTCTTGTTTAACACTTTTTAACTACAAATATGAAATTTCATCATTAGTAACTCGACACATATAACTTCCATCAATAGCATCATAAAAACCATTAATTAACAGATGGTTAGCACATATAATTATACAATGTTTTGTGCTAATCATCCGTCGTCAACTTCTCCTTCAAGGTGCGAAAGACGAGTTCACATTCTTGAGTCCACCCGAATTTCTCTCCCTTCTTTGTAAGGCGCGTCATCGACATTGCTACCTTGGAGAACCCTTCTACAAATCTCTGATAGTAACATGCTAAGCCCAGGAAATTATGCACTTCAATCACATTCTTTGGTGGTTTGCACTCCATTACTGCTTCAACCTTTGCAGGGTCAACAGCTACACCCTGTTTCGAAACAACATGGCCAAGGAATTTCACCTCCTTCATCCAGAACCCGCATTTACTCATCATAGTATATAACTTATGCTGCCTCAAAGTTTGAAGCACAATCGTGAGATGGCGTTCATGTTCCTTGTGTGTCTGTGAATAGATGAGTATGTCATCAATGAACACAATGACAAACTAATCTAGGAATGGTTGGAATACCCTATGCATCAAATTGATAAAGGCTGCGGGTGCATTAGTCAATCCGAACGGCATCACCGTATACTCGAAATGACCATATCGGGTACGAAAAACAGTCTTAGGAATATCCTCCTCCTTTATCCGCAATTGATGGTACCCTGTGCGAAGGTCAATCTTGGTGTAATACTTAAAACCCCTCAATTGATCGAATAAGTCATCAATCCGTGGCAACGAATATCTATTCTTTACTGTTACCCGATTCAAGCTTCAGCAATATGTGAATAACCGAAGTGTTTCATCATGCTTCTTCACAAAGATGACCAGGGCTCCCCAAGGTGAAGTACTCAAATGGATAAACTTAATCGCCAACGGATGGTCTAGCTGCTTCCTTAGCTCCTTTAACTCCAAAGGTGCCTTTCGATAGGGAGTAATAGATATGTGCTCGGTTCCTGGATAGAGATCAATCTTGAACTCAATTTCTCTTTGTGGAGGTAACCCTGGTGATTCGTCTGGGAAGACATCCAAAAAATCCGATACTATCAACACCACGTCCGTACGGGATTTGTCCTGATCATTTCCCATTAAGCTGGCTAAGAAACTCAATTGGCTCCCCGCCTTAGCTTTCAAGAATTTACTACCTATAGTAGGAAATGGATGAGAAGAATTCCAATCATTTATGAAAGTAAAAAATATCCCTCCCGGTAATTGGAATGAGATCCGCTTGCGAAAACAATCCATCAGTGCACAAAAATTTGACGACGAATTCATCTCAAATATGATGTCGTACACCTTCATATCTAATGCAACCAAATCTACGCTCAGTTTATGATCCCCAATTCAAAGTACACACCCTGCTAGTATCCAACCATTCTCCCGTGGGCATGTCGTTACTTAGAGCTTGTTTTAGCTTCTCAAATTTGAATCCCCAATTTTGAGCATATAACGTTCGTATAAATGAATATGTAGCACTGGGGTCAAATAAAATTCTTGCCCAAGAATTATAAAAAAGCACAATACCTTCCAATACGTCATTGGAGGCGTCCTCCTCTGGTTGAGTCGAAGCGAAAACCCTTCCTTGATTGGCACAGCTGGGGGCTTGAGCTCCTAACGGCCTCTGTTGCTGTAGTGGCCTGTTTGTGGCCATTTGTCTTGTCGCTGGATTGGCCCTTGGTGGAGGCGATGGACAGTTGTGTCTTAAGTGCCCCAACCCTCCACTTGATAAGCATTGACGCGGGTCAGTGCTTGTTCTAGTCTGAATAGCCCTTCTCCTCTACCTGCATGAGGTCTCTGTTCAACTGCCAAATCTAGACATCGATATGGTGCTGCCCGCTACACTCCCCTAATGCTAGTGCCCATTATGATCGGACCTCCTCTTGCGAAGCTCTGTCGTCGCTAGCTGTCTTCTATATCCCTCTCCACAAGTGCAGCTCTGTCGACAAGATCCCTATAGTGCCGGATCTTTAGAGCTACCAATTTCTCTCGGATGACCGGCCTCAAGCCCTGCTCAAAGTGTTTGGCCCTGCCAGCCTCATTAGATATAAACTCCATAGCATAGTGAGATAGCTCATCAAACCTCCTCTCGTACTTAGCCACAGTCATGCCGCCCTGTCGTAGAGCAAGAAAATCGACCTTCATTCTATCTCTGACTGATTCCAGAAAGTACTTGCCTTAGAAGATTTGGTCGAACTCCTCCCAAGTAAGTACATCAGTGTTCCTTCTTCGTTTTACTGAGTCCCACCAGTGCTCGGCCTCCCCCTCAAACAAGTAGACAACTAAGCCAACCCGCAAGTCCTTGGAAACTCCCATGCCGTCCCAAATCTTCTTTACTCGGCAGATCCATCTATCTACATCCAAAGAGCTAGAACTCCCTTGAAAATTAGGCAGGCGTTGTCTCAGAAATTCTCGGAGAACTACCATTGTCCTATTCTCTTCTCCGTTGTCGGTTACTTAGGCTAGTGGATGAGCCCCACCGTTATGGTTGTTCCCATTCTAGTGTTGTACCAGAGTGGTGATCTCTCTCAAACACTGGTAAATGCCATTAATGGCATCTGGAGGTGGTGGTGGATTTGCTTGACCGCCACGATCACGCCCACGTCCACGTCCTCATTCGTTATCCATCCTGCACATCAATTCACCATTTAGTTCCTTGATGTACAGGACATCCTAATAGTTAATTTAATCCCAAGTATACAACTCGTGTAAAGTTTAGATCAACAGTATTGGTTAACCTAATCCTATGTCCCTAGTGGTAATCCATAACTTACATCTCCCATGTAAGACCTAAAGACTAAGCTATGATACCAAAATCTGTAACGCCCTAAATACCACCCTAGATGACATTACATACTAAAACCATTTGCATCATGAGAGCACTAACATAATCTAATAATAGATAAGAGTTCATTAAATCATCCATAGAATTTACATCTTCATCCCAAAAGAATAGACTCATCTTGACCTTTGCATTACAAAAGTTAACTAATGTAGCACAACGGAAATAACAAAAGAAAACTAGACTTTATTGATTGGTTGAAAACCTTGTTGTTCCTAAGCTCCTAACATGAACCCTCAAATATGTATATGGCTTATGTGTGTGGGTGAGTGTCACTCTCACTAGTATTCATGCAAGTGAAAGGGCAAAAAAATGGTGGTATGAAATGGAATGAATAAAATGTGTGAAATGTGAACAAAAGTGCTCCCCAATTGCAAGGAGTCTTTTGAAAGTCGGTGTTTTACTTGGAAAAGTATTCCAAGGTCGTCTTCTCAGGGAAGGAAAGTTCAAGTGTGTGAAGGTGATTTTGTCAAAAAGAGAAAGTGTAAAATCTTTGAGGTTGAGTTTTTGGTGTTTTGTGTTCTTAAGGAAAATGCAAGAAAACTAGTGTTGGCTATTCCAAGAGGTCCCTCCAATGAGAATGCCCAATCAACTTGAAACCTTTCTCCGAGGGTTTATAGATGAACGATAGATTTGTGGGAAGCTAGGGATAAAATGCTGAGGATGCAAGCATAAACCGTGACTAGGCCTACGGAATGTCAAAGACTCACCACCACATCCACTCTCAACCCAGTCAAACCAAACCACTGTACACCGACAGAGGAAAGAAAAAAAATTAAAATGGAATCCTCAAAAGAGAGGTCTCCCTTGAATTATCCAACTTAAAATCTAGCTACTCATTATGATATGAAAGACAACCATAATGTAAATGGACATAATAAAGAAATGAAGCATGGAATTTAACTAAATGCAAGAAAACATAAACTAAGAAGAAAAATATTCAACACTCATTTTAAGCTTAAAATGAAGATCTTAAATGCAACAATGGTGAAAGCTAGAGTAAAGGATTAAACTTGAAATGAACTTGCAGTAAATAACATTAAAGATGTTAAACAAAGATTAGAATATCCTTACAAGAGATTGCAAGACAATGGACTGAAGAAAATGCAAAAATATTAACTTCTGGCACTATTCATCTTCTTGTACATTGAACTACTCCTAAGCTTAGGTAGCCACCGCCTTCAATGCTGAAGAATGTTGAATATATTGGAGTGTGCGTCTTCAATTTTTGTCCATGAGGGTCCACCTAGCTGTGAGAGCATACCTCCCATCAATGACAAGTGATTTTGATGGGTTACAGAGGCTTAGCCTGCAACCCACATGGCAGCCCACTTCCTTTTTCTTCTCATTAAGTCATTGTCTTCAAAATCTTCCACTAGGGTGTAGGAGACATTTTCTTGTGTAAGGAATGTTCGGGGGCAAGTGGGAGAAATATAGGTGGGACCCCCAAGCAAGTAGATCATGAAAATAGTCGTTCTGGGCACTTCTGGCACGGCGTACCGGTATGCGTACCAGTACAGTTTAGCTACTGGAGTTCGGCGTACTGGTAGGCGTAACAGTACACTTTGTTTACCTGTACCAGTTTTCGTAGAATCGTCATAACTTTTGATCCAACAGTTTGATTGAGCTAAAATTTTGACACAATAAGAAAACATCCAAATCTACAACTTTTATGTTTTTCACTTTTCCAGATTCGAAGTGGATCATTATAAAAATGGAGGTAAATAGAGGCTCTTCTACCAGATGGTGTGGGTGCTGGTGCCCTTGTTCCCAAGCACCAATACCTCCTTGATTTCTTCACTTTTAAGCCTACAAATCTTCATATAATGTGTCTATGCCTTCACCACACATTCGATATAGTTGCAAAGTCCTAAAATCTATCATTTTAGCTATAAATACATGCAACATAAAAAATTCAACATTATTCATAAAATCGGCTAACTCTAAGTACTTCGATGCAAAAGTTAATTTTAAATGCATGTAATGAGGCTTTCCAATATGCAATATTATGTGCTCATCGTTTACAAGGTTCAAAATGAATATTCTAGCCTAAAACAAAAAAAAAAGTGTATATCCTAAGCATCCACCTCGGGATTCATTTCTCCCGCTATCGGAGCTTCCCAATGTCCCTACTTGTCAGTTCCGAGCTCCTCCTCTAGACACAAACGTAAAATATGTTGTTTATAGGGGTGAGCACGAAGCTCTGTAGAAATATTCCTCCCAAACTCGAACAAGGTTTATAAAAGCATATAAAAAGGCTGATCTCATTTCACAAATAGCATATATAGTCTTTGAATGAAAACAAGGACATTTAAATAGTTCTCAAGTTTACACAACAGTGATAATTAAATAGAAACAGTAAAAAGCATTTTTCAACAAGAACCCATTTCCAAATGGTTAGGAAGGGCGTTTGTTGTTGCATTGTCCCATACCAATGCACCGACCCCGACGTAATCTAATTCATGTTTTCGTACATATATAATGGTTCATCCCATGCCACGTATGTCGATTGTTTCTCAGGAATCTACCCTACGATTATACCTAGCCCACCCATCACAATCACAAATCACAAATCACAATCACTTTGGAAAAATGCGTCTACCATCCCAATGGCAGTGACAAATCCCTCCCCAGGAAAGGTATATCGACCCTAGTTTGAAATCCAGTGAACGATAGTGGTTGCATTATCAAATGACAACCAACTACAAGTGTTAGGAAACCATATCACCCCCACTGTGATGGACTAACCTCTAACACTCTGCGGCATCTCTCGATGACAATTCAAGTCCATCACAAAAACCATACAATAGGAAAACCAACATATTCTTAATTGCAAGCATATTTTAAAAATCCTTAAATTCATCATGTGACAATATCAATAACCAACTATGAAAAATACAAGAGATCACAACCAAATCATTTATTATTCCGCACAAAAGTTCTATGGTTCCAACATCAATAATAAAGGAAGGATTTAAGAAGAAAATCCATCACTCTAAAAAAATCTAGGGTTTCGAAATACAAAAAGAGATTTCATGGGTATTCAACCTTAACTTTGTTTGAAAACATGTAATCTTTGCCCAAAAGACTAGGAGCGGATGATTTCACATCATATATATAACATTTAGAGAAAAACATACATATATATATAAGCCTTAACTTCAATGTAAGAGAAAGAGAAAAATCCCCTACCTTGTGTTCTTGAAAAGCAAGGTTTTGATTTACTCCTAGGTGCAAATCCCCTCAAATCTTGTATTTTTCTCTTCCTTTCTTCCTCTCTAGGATTTTCTAAGGTTAGAAGGGCCGAAATAAAGGCTAAGGAGGCATCTCTAGGTATTTATAAGGCAAAAATAGACCACAAATCGTGACATTAAGCTGTCAGACCTCTTTCAGCCGTACCGGTATGTCTAACTCTCTAGACCAAATTATTCCGGAACATAGTACTGGTATGGTTCAGTACCGGTACACAGTACCGGTATGGTGTTGCCCATTTTTGCCCATTTCCTCCTTTTTTAATTTTCAATCCATTCTAAACCCTTCCAAAGTAAACCTAAACTTACACAAAATATATTTGCACACCAAACATAGTTGATATAAGTTCTATTATAAATTATTTCGTATATTTATAAGCTAAAATCAAGTTTTGACTAAGATTTACAATATTAGCATTTTCTACAGTTATAACCCATGTGGTTCACTCCTACGCCATTTAATATATTTAAATACTAATCAATCTATCATTACATCACTTTTAAACATGTGGGGGTTTGCATATTCCTATCCCAGAATCTTTTCCTAACAAACATTTATTTTCCATTCATTCTATTTGTCCTTGGTATGCTGAAATTTACAATTATCTTGCCATAGGACAAATTCCATCGCATTGGAGCCTGGAGGATAGTCGGAGATTTATGGCGGATGTGAAATGCTTTTACTTTGACAACCTGTACTTGTTCAAATACTGCTCTGACCAACTCATGGGGAGATGTGTATCTGAGAATGAACAACAGGACGTCCTTGCATTCTGCCATTCCGAAGCGTGTGGTGGACACTTCTCTTCCAAAAAGACTTTGGCTAACTTTTTGCAATCCGATTGTTATTTGCCTTCTTTAATTAAGGATTGTGTTTCATTCTGTATGGAATGCGATAGGTGCCAAAGATTGGGTAGTGTGACCCGTAAGAACATGATGCCCTTGTCCCCCGTGTTACTGATTGAGACATTCAATTGTTGGGGCATTGATTTCATAAGACCATTCCCTATGTCTTTTGGCTACCTTTATATTTTGTTGGTAGTGGACTATATGTCCAAGTGGGCAGAGGCTATCCCAACCAAGACCAATGACCACCGGGTCGTCGTCAAGTTCTTAAAACATAACATCTTTTTGAGGTTCGGGATGTATTATGCAATGATAAGCGATGGTGGTTCTCATTTCTGTAACAGGCTATTTGCATCTTTAATGGATAAGTATGGCGTCACACCCAATGTGTCCAGCGCTTATCACCCACAAACCAATGGCCAAGCTGAGTTGACCAATTGGGAGATTAAGAACATCCTAAAGAAAATGGTGAACCCTAATAGGAATGATTGGTCACTTAGTTTGACCGATGCCCTATGAGCTTACCAAACTACTTACTAGACTCTTCTAGGTATGTCACCCTATAGGCTCGCCTATGGCAAGGGTTGCCATTTTCCATTTGAAGTGGAGCACAATGCCTATTGGGCCATCAAGACCTTGAACTTCAAGTTAAGAATAGCCAAAGAGAATAGGAAATTGGAGTTGAATGAGTTGGAGGAGATCCGTAGAGAAGCATTGATTAGCAAAAAATATTGCACATCATGTACACATTTGCACCATTTTTATACTTACTTTTGTGGTGAAAATGGCAGGAATTACAATATTTCTAACAAGTAATAAGGTTTCGATGTGTTTGCAGGCAAAGAATTGGAAATGGCGTGAGTTAAGCGCCAATCGTAGTGCTTAAAGTTAATGGAGATGAAGGGTAGGCTTGACGAAGGATTAGAAAGTGAAAAGACCAATATTTGAGCAAAACAAGTAAATTTCTACTGGTAGGTTTGCCCATAAAACTACCGGTAGGTTTTGTGTACTGGAGTTGGTTCTACCGCAAACCTTCCGGAAGGTTTTGGCTAGTAGAGTAAAACCTACTAGAAGGTTTAGCCATCGATCTACCTGTATGTTTTGCTGAAAAATGCCTGAACTCTGTGACATGACTCCAACTATTTGGGGGACCCACCTACACTTCTCCCACACCTACCCTGACATGTTCCACATTTAAGCATGTCATTTCTTACATAAAGTTCTGACTTGGAAGAAGAAGCATGGAAGAAGAGGAGAGAGAGCGAGAGAGGATGACAAAGTGCAGGCTGGTGCAGGCAAGCCTACACCTTGCTTTAATAGGTGTCCAAGCTCCTCCAAATCATGGAAACTCAACACATTACAAACCATATGCTCCATGGATGAAAATTACAGAGGACACTACTATTCATAGAGAATAGTTCAACACTTTTAAAGAGAGAAACTCCTATGGTAGAAAACATAGTCTTAGAGAGAGAAAGCTTGGGTTTTTGTAATTTCTTCACCCATTTCACTTGTAACAAGTTGTAAGATTATTTGAATCTTTGTTTCTTACATTAGAATCTCCTTTAGTTCAAGTGTAATCAAGTTTAAAAATTATTTTTGCACTCATACATTTTTTGTTGGGTATGCTCTGCAACTTCTTAATTTTGGTATGAAATGAACTTCTCTTTGTAGTTGACCTCTTCCTAGCTTTAATATATGTTCTAAGTTTCATTTTCAACTCATTTTCATTTCCATTTCTTCTACATGTCTCTCTACATCATGAATGCTTTTACTTTAACCATGAGTAACTAAGCTTTATGTTGGCTAACAAAGGGGAACATCCTCTTAGGTATGCTAAATCAACTATTTTTCATGGTTGTGAGCTCTTGATACACCGTAGACTTGTCATAGGGTATGCTTGAGCCTACACTACATTAGTTTCTCACTTCCTTTGAATCAATCGAACACCTAGGCACCATTGGAAGAATGTTGTGAGTTGATTTAGCATTCCCATTGGAATGACCTCTTCGGATTAGCCAAACTTGTTTTTATTGCATTTCTACAACCAATCGCCAATCACCAAAACACCAATTCATAAGATGTTTACACTTTTCATTTTTACCAAATCACCTCCACTAAATTCACCTTTCTTCACTAAGGAGACGACCTTGGAATACTTAATTCCTAGTAAAACACGATACTCGAAAGTCTCTCTTTGCTTGGACAAATATTTTCATCCACACACACGTTTTCCATATTTCTAGCATCGAACCTGAGGGAGAGTGACATTCACCTACTCACATAAGCTATACACATTGAGGATTCATGTTTAGAGATTAGGCTGAATGTAAACAAGCATTTTTGGCGCTGTTGCAGAGGAAGGTTAAGAGTTAAGATCGAATGTGATTTCAGACAATGGAGGTAAGTCCCGTGAATTTTCATTACAGGCTGGGTACGTTGTTCCTTGTATAGACTTTTAATTACTTGTATTTTTATTCGTAGATATTGTTTTGTATGTGGGGATGGGACGACCAAAATAGATTTGTTAGACGACCCTTAGACCCTAACATTAATATCGACCAATACCCACCCGAGGATGCCTGTGACAACTTTAAGGATGTTGGTGCTAATATCTCAAGGGGAGGAGGAGTGCATGACCCTAAAATTTCAATCCCTAGAATGTATTTACCTCTTAGGAATGAAGGAAACAATATCCTAATTGATCCTCCGGCAAGGTCAATGCGCGATTATCTCCAATTGACTCATAACACCACTCTCTCTTGCATACTTCTCCCGATCCAAGTTTATGCCTTCCTAGTCAAGCCGAAAATATTCCAACTACTTCCTCAATTCCACGAAATTGAAAGAGAAAATCCTTATTTACACATTAAGGAATCTGAGAAAATAGTTACAACCTGCCTCACTAATCATGCCATGGAAGACATAGCTCGCCTGAAATTATTTCTTGTTTCCTTAAAGACAAAGCCAAAACGTGGTTGAATTCCTTGAAGCCTCAATCCATAATCTCTTGGGAACAAATTCTTTCTAGTGCCTAAAACCACTGTTCTAAAAAAGAAAATACAAAATTTTTAGAAAAGCCCAATGAGCAATTTTATCAATGTTGAGATCGCTACAAGGAATTGCTATAATCCATTCCACATCATGGTTTTGAATCATGGTAGTTGCTGAGTTTCTTCTACGAAGGGATTACACTGGGCCGTCGATAATTCATAGACATCATGTGCAATGGGGAGTTTTTAAACAAGGATCTTGATAAGGCACTAGATTACTTAGTATGTTGGCACAAAACACACAATCTTGGGATATTACGGATCCTACCAATGTACCGAGGTCTTCTCCAGGTAGTAATCTACCAAGTGGGAGAGGAATGTATGATTTAAGGGGTCGGAAAGACTTGTTTTAAAAAATCACCAAATTTTCTAGGAAAGTGGAGAGTCTTGAGGTCAATAGGAGACATGAGGTGTCCAACATTTCCAAGATCAAGGAGTTTTGCTCTATTTGTGAGAGTGTTGAGCACCATTAGAAGAATGTTTTGAGTTGATTTGACATTTCCATTGGAATGACCTCTTCGAATTAGTCAACCCTTTTTCCATTGCATTTTCTATCACAAACTTCACTCACCAAAACATAAATTCACATGATTTTTACACTTTTCCATTTTTAAAAAATCACCTTCACACTATTCAACCTTCCTTCCAAGAGGAGACGACCTTGGAATACCCATTCCAAGTAAAACACGACACTCGAAAGTCTCTCTTCACTTATAAAGCACTTTTGCACACACACTCACACACACACATTTTGTTCATCCACACACATTTTCTCCATTTCTTGCATGATATCCGTAGGAGAGTGACACTCACCTACATATATAAGCCATTTACACATTACTGGGTGATGTTTAGAGATTAGGGAAACCCAATTCAAGCAATAATTCAGAACTCTGTCTTCATTGAATCATCAACCTACCAATTGAATAGCATGAGTAAACCTTTTGAATGATTCACCTTCCAGTTTACTAGGGTTATTTATTGTTGCATGGTGCATAGACCTTCCAACTAACCTAATCAGGTTCTGTTATATGTTTTGGTTATACATTAGACCTACCAGTTAGCTTTCCAGTAAAATAGGGGTTAGTTATTAAAAGGTGGCATTTTGATAAATAAACATGATAAAACATGTTGGATCACTGCACTGAAGAGTACCTTTCTATCATTGTTATTCAAAGTTTCAGTTAAATATTTATTTGATAATTCTAAGCTCACACCATAAGCTATTTTGTTGCACATTACACACTCAACAATTTCATTGTTTCTATTTTGAATACTAATAGTTAGCTCCCTGTGGGTTCAACCTCAGACTTAACCGAGAAATATTATAATTTTACCACTTATACTTGAGTGTATGACATAAATTCGGCCAGATCTAGCTTTTTCGTGCCGTTGCTGGGGAGTAACGGTGATTTCGAAATGAATAAGGAAGTTGTTTAGTTTATATTATATGTATATGCATTGTTTGTTGTATTTTCATTGTTTTATGTCTGTTAAGTAATCAGTACGGATTGTAAATCAATCAAGTCCTTCATCTTCACCATCTTCATTCTCACAAGCATCTTCCGACTCTTTTGAGTTAAGCAAGACTAATAGTAATCTAAGGGAACAAGAGGTAGTTCAAAATGTCTAACCTTTAAGAGAATACTTGCATCCCACACACACTAGTGTCCCTTCAAGTTTTTTTTTTTCCACTAATACTCCAAATTTTAAAATAATGCAGGTGCAATACAAATTTTACCACAATTTCATGGCCTGGATTCTGAAAACTCATATTTACATATGAAAGAATTTGAGGAAGTATGTGGTGCTTCGCAAGATAATTTTGAAATGATACGATTGAAAATTTTCCTTTTTATTTAAAGGATAAGGCTAGACAGTGGCTAAATTCTTTAAAAGCTCAATCTATTCTGAGTTGGCAAGCTTTGCAAACCAAATTTTTCAAAAAAAAAAATTCCTATGGACCTCACTAATGCATTGAGATGTCAAATCATGAATTTTTGTGTGAAGGAAGGAGAAACTTTTTTATTAGTGTTAAGAGAGATTTAAGGATCTTTTTCAAGATTTTCTAGTTTAATACTTTTTCTAGCTGTTTGGTTTATTTTGCAGGTAAATTGGTTGATTTAAAGTAATAATGGATAATGCAAGTGAAGCAATCACTAGAAGAAGAATCATAATCGATACGGATTGAAGAGTCAAGATTGAGATAGGACTTACCCATGCTAATACTTCAAGCGTGGAATAACTAGTGATTTACTCACAGAGAAACTCAAGCAATCGATGTACATGGCACAACAACTCAGGAGTTTTTACAGAGTAAACAACTTTACGAAAAGATCAGAAATTAAATTAACACAATATCATAAATGATGAAGTACAAAGTTAATAAAAATATTGTACTCCGTTGAGAGGTCCTCCCCTAGCTCTAGGTTAGCCTTCTTAGCCCAGACAAGACGAATCAAAATAAAAAGATGGAAAAAGAATCTCCCATCTCTAAGATGAGAACCCCTATTTATAATAAAATAAATTCTAGGTATAGGTAGTAGATATAAGGTTGGCTTGAAAGAAATTCCTTTGCCAAATAGAAGTTTTGTTAGGTCAAATTCCGTGCATTAAATCTTTGCCTCGCGGGTAGTGATTAACCATCAAAAGTGCTATTTTATTATATTTAATAATTGGTTAATTACATATTATTTGTGATTAAATGAGTTAAACTCCTTGATTTTCTAGTTTAATACGTTTTCTAGCTGTTTGGTTTATTTTGCAGGTAAACTGGTTGATTTAAAGTAATAATGGATAATGCAGGTGAAGCAATCACTAGAAGAAGAATCATAATCGATAAGGATTAAAGAGTCAAGATTGAGATAAGAAGACTTGAAGATAAATCAGCAATTCAATCCTTATAAGAGTATAAGTTTGAAGAAACCCCAATTAAAGTTGGATTTGAAAAGTATCCTACAACATAAGAATTTAACACGTCTTTAGTATTTTGGTCATAACTTTTGACCCCGATATCTGATTGACTTGATTTTTACGGGTTGAAAAGAAGACTCCAAGAGCTACAAAAGTATATTTCACGAAAATTTCGTGATTCAGCCTTTAAATATGCGAAATTTCAGCTCAAATTCTTGACAGATATTGTACCTGCGAGGCCAAAGATTTAATGCACGGGATTTAACCTAATAAGACTTCTATTTGACAAAGGAATTTCTTCCAAGTCAACCTCAGATATCCTACCTATACCTAGGATTTATTTTATTATAAATAGGGGTTCTCATCTTAGAGAGAGTAATGTCTTTTCCATCTTTTTATTTTTGTTATTCTTTTATCATGTCCGGCTAGAAGGCTAAGTTAGGCTAGGGAAAACCTCTCAACGGAGTACGGTATTTTTATTGAATTTGTACTTCATGATTTATGATCTTGTGTTAATTTAATTTCTAATCTTTTAGTAAAGATGTTTACTCTGCAAAAAATCTTGAGTTATTGTGCCATGTACATCAATTGCTTGAGTTTCTCTGCGAGTAAATCACTGGTTATTCCACGCTTGAAGTATTAGCATGAATTCATAAAATAATATGATTGAATGATTATTCAAGTTCCTGATAGTCTTTTGATTATAATCGTTGGATTTAGTACTTGATTTATACTGGAGTTAACTGACATCTAATTCTTCTATCGAATTAAGTTTTGGGTCTTTAATTATTACTGTATGAAGTTGAGAGGGAGTACCTAATGCTCTAGTATTTTTATTATTATTTTATTTACCAAAACCAATCTTTTTCATCCAACAACTCTTCAAACAAACTCTTTTCCGTTTAAAAGTTTTTTTAGTTTTCGTGTGATTGTTTTCTTGTTACAATTCCTTGTGGGATCGACCTCGGACTTCCGAGAATATATTACTCTACTCAACCTGCGCTTAGGTTACAATATTAAAGTTGAAGCATTTGCCCTCATGATGCATTTGAAAGTTAGACGCTGATTGGTGCCTCAGTTTGTTGAAATAATGGCCCAGGGGGAATTCATATGTAAGAGTCCCGAAGAGGAATTTGTGTTTGTTGATACCATTTCTGAGAGTTCCCAAATGTGGGACTCGGCCTCACCAAATACTGTTGAATCTAAGTCATCTTCATCCCAAGGAGGCAAATACATGTTAAAAGAGGATGATGATCTAAGGGCCAGAATGGCTTCCTTGTCCCAAAATCTTGAAGCCTTTAAAAAGAAAAAAAATCAAAGAAGTTTCTGTAGTGTCTCCCACTGAGCAACCATGTGGAATTTGGGCATTGTCAGGACATCTCATAGGGGAATGTCCCACCATTCCAGCAGTCAAAGAGGTCTTGATGAAATAAACGAATGTCATTTCAAATTTTAACAAGCTTTATTCCAACCCTTATTCTGACACCTATAACCCAAGGTGGCAGAATAACCTAAATGTTAGTTAGAAAGACACAGCCTGTGTGTTAGCCACTAGGTCCACCATCGTCATAACCCCAAACTCAACAGTTATATCAGCCTTATCTACTCCTACATAAGAGGAGTTTAGAGGATATCATGAACTAGTTCATTCTGAGTCAAATGAGTTTCAATACTCAGACTACTCATGCTTTTAATGATTTCTAAGCTCAAACTTCCCAAAATATTAAGGATATTTAGAGTCATTTAGCCAAATTTGCCAAGTCTTTGAGCATAACGAAGAAGGAAAAATTCTCATCCCAACCTAAACCTCGACAAAGTCCAAACCAGGTTGATGTCATGTCTTTCGAGCACTCCCATAGCCAAGTCCAAGCAATCACCACACTAAAAAGTGGTAAGGTGATTGACAACAACATTAAAGGAAAAAACCCAGAGCCCATAGATGAGTCAATCCCACTGAATGAATCAATTGAGTCTGAACTTGTGATTGAAAAGGAAATAGAGTTGCTAAATGAAGAAGAAAAATCAAGTCATGTTCATTTACCTTTTCCTCAAAGAGTCAAAAAGCCTCAATCATTGAACAATCAAGCTGAAATCTTTGAGTTGTTTAAGAAAGTAAAGATTAACATCCCCCTGTTCGATGCAATCAAGCAAGTCCCATCCTATGCGAAGTTTCTAAAAGACCTTTGCACAACGGAAAAAAGGATCAATGTACAAAAAAGAGCATTTTTAATTGAATAGGTTAGTGATATCATTCAGCACAAGGCCTCTCTTAAGTGCAAAGATCCTAGGAGTCCTACAGTTTCATGTATATTCGAAAACATCCAAGTTGAGCAAGCCTTGCTTTATCTTAAAGCCAGTGTTAATTTACTTCCATATTCTATCTATGAGCAGTCAGGTTAGGTGAGTTAAAACCCACTAATGTCACATTGTAGCTACCAGATCGTTCGGTGAAAATTCCACGTGGAATTATAGAGGATGTACTTGTTAAGGTTGATAAGTTTTATTTCTCAGTAGATTTTACTATCATGGATACACAGCTAGTCTTTCATGTTTCTACACAAATTCCTGCCATTTTAGGTCGACCATTCCTAACTACATCTAATGCATTGATTAATTGTAGGAATGGAATCATGAAATTTTTATTTGGGACCATGAATTTGGAATTGAATGTGTTTGACATTGCAAAACAACATAGAGAGGAAGAAAAATTGCATGAAGTAAATTGCATTGAGTCCTTAACTCAAACCTATTTGAAAATGCTTGTACAAGGAAAGAGTCATATACTTTAGAGACTGTACAAAATGATGAGTCTATAAATATGTTAATCATTAAAACATGGATTTCTAGGTTTGAAGAACTATTGTCTTCTGAACCTAAGTCTATAAAGCCCGGTGTTGGAGTTATCAAATAAGAGTTGAAACCTCTCCCAGCTAACTTGAAATATGTCTTCATGGGGGAGAATGAAACTCATCCGGTGATAATATCTTCAGGCTTGCTTTGAGGATTGAGCCGAGCTGTGGCTCTCGTTTTTTATTTTGTAGTCCCTCATGTATATCTATATTTTGGGCTTGTATAAATTTAAGTACAAAACTTGTATTTTGTGAAAGGCTTGTAATAAGACTTTATGTATGGAAATTTATTTTTTTAATGAATGGATGTTGTATAATGATGATTGTGGATGAATGGTTAATGTCTAATAGTTAGACTATTGGATGTTGGATCTTGGAATGGTTATATGGGTGTTGTGTGGACATGTTGTGTATTGAGTGGAGCTCTTGATATAAATGAGACTCTGCTCGAATTTCATTTAATTATAGACCCAGGTAAATTGGTCGTAATGCAAGGTATGAGGCTATATGGTATCCATGAAAATTCTGCAAGTTGATTGGTGATCAATGGGTTTAGAAAGGCATTAGGTCTTATATGGGCTTTGTAGGAAGGGAGTCTATCATTTTTTGTTATAGGAAGATTGAGTTAATGCGTTGCATTTATGTACATTGCATGTTCTTTGTTGTGTGTTAAGTGTCTGAATACATGTATGCTTAAACATGAAAAATGTGGAAAAGAAACCTAAGTGGACTTATAGCCTTAGGATTGGAAAAAAGAAATAAAGAAGAAATAGAGATAAGGGTAAAGAAGGGGGGAGACGTTGAACGCCACCCACGTTTGGACGTTAGTTACTCCTAGTACTTTGGTAGAAATCTCAAAAAATCTCAGAGACTAAGATATTGGGAGCTTAGCCTGTTCGAAGGCTACCCACATGGAAACGCGAACCATGTTCAAATGACACAAGCTCTTAGTATTTTTGTAGAAATCTCAAAAAATCTCTGAGACTGAGATATTGAGACCTCCATACATTCTAACGAAAATTCTTGATTCAAATGTATGTCCGTTCAAACTTGAAAGGTCGTTCAAATGTGACAGTTTGTTGTTTAAAGACTTTCAATTGAAGTTTTGAAACCAACTCTTAGGTTCTCTTTACGGATTCATTGCATTGTTGTGATATATTTTATGATGGTTTGATATTGTTAAGGGTCCACGATGCCAAGTTAGTGGCATTACTATCTTGTGTGTTTTAGATGACAACTAGTAGAATAGGACGTCGACATGGTTGAGAGGGCAATCGAAACAACTAACCACTATTTGTCTATGATCAAGAGGCATTTATAATGCTATGACTAATATGGCGACTACTTTCTTACAAGCTAGCGCCAATGTGGACCAAGGAGGCTCAAGTCACCTCCAGAAGTTTAAGGCACATAAGCTGCCTACTTTTATGGGGGAAGCATACCTGATGATAGTTGACCATTGGTTCCAACAAGTAGAAAAGATATTGGAGGCAATGGAAATCACCTCCGATGCCGCCAAGATAAGGTTGGAGACGTTCTAACTTAAGGGAGAGGCCCATCAATGGTGGACTTGGGCCAAGACTTTGAGAGATATTGAGATGATGACATGCTAAGAGTTCCAAGAAGTCTTCATGAAAATGTATTTTCCCATGCCTCTTTGACTAGTGAAGGCCTAGGAATTCCTGGACTTGAAGTAAGGGCCTATGATGTTGATGCAATACATGGCAAAGTTCACATAGCTATCCATTTTACTGATGATTATGTGGCCACAAACTTGGCCAAGGAGAGGAAGTTTGACGATGGCTTAAAGTTATCCATCTGGGGTAAGATTGTGGGCCACTGTCTACAAGACCTAGGCTCAATGGTTGAGACAACCAAGGCTATCGAGAAGGAGGTGGATGACACTAAGAGCTTTCGGGAGGCTGGATGAACAGACAAGAAAAATGATGGTCAATCCTCTAACACAAGTTCAGGAAAGAAATAGAAGACCTCTATGATGAGTATAAAATATTGCACATCATTCATCTCTATTACAACCATTTTACTTGTTTTGTGGTGAAATTTAGGGGAAATGGTTTCAAATTTACATTAAATGAAGATTTGTGTGATTTTAGGTAAAGAGCGGATAAGTGATTAGTAGTTAAAATTAGCATCTTACTATGCCTTTTTTAAGACTAATTATGCTTTGATGGAGTTTCAATGATGACATTTCCGGAGAAATATTGAACAAAGGCCTAAAGTCAATACATATCAAACTTTCATGCAACAACCGCATGTTCTAGAAGAAAAGTGGGAGATTCAAAGGGGACTTTCAAACTTCTGTTAGAGGACTTACATGTGGATGAGTATAAAATTAGCATCTCACAATGCTAGTTTCAAACTTCTCCACTTTTCTTCTAGAACATGCGGTTGTAAGTCCCCTTTGAATCTCCAACAACCGCATTCGAACGCCAATCCACGCTCGAACGTTCTCTTGAATTATTGGAGAACCATACTGCCAAGGTGATGATACGTGGCAAGTTGCAACTTAGAAGAAAAAGAAAGAGGTACTTGAGTACCACATTCGAACGTCAATCTACGTTCGAACGTTGGCTTGAATCATTGAGGACCAGGCTGTAGAGTGCAAGGGCAATGGTGCGTGGCGTGTTAGAGTTACTCTCATAGGAGAATATAGGCCACTAGAGTAGGAGCTTAAAACTCCATCTGGCATTCGAATGCACAACAAGCAGAGATATGAGACAACATTCGAACGCTAACTAACGTTCGAACACTCTACATAGACAAGTTGTAGCATGGTTGATTTTCTTTCTGAACTTTGGGGCTTCAACTTGGACTTTGAAGACCTTACATTATTCTCTCACACTCCCTTGCCTCCTCTTCCTTGCATACAAATACTTCCATTGTGGGAGATTCAAAGGGGACTTACACTAACCAACATTGGAGAGCTAGATTTAATTGTAGTGTTAGACTTAGATTTACATATACTTGCATAGAAAAAAGATAGACCATCTTCTAGTTGAGGTGAAAACCCTCCAAAAGTGATTAGCTTTCTTCTACTTTCATTATTGGTTTCATTTGCTTCCATTGCTTGAGCTTCCTTTCTTTCCTTAGAGGAGTGAAACTCTTATACTTTTCTAGAGCTTTACCAAAGCTGTGAAGGGTAGAACGGGATTTACTCATTCTTCATCGAAGATCGGCTGCTTGTGTAGCGTGTTTAAACTTGTAACTCCTCTACTTAGAGGGATGAGCATCACTCACTTTCAAGCTTTACAAAAGCCATGAAGATTGAGTAGTTTCTCATTTACTCTTTAGTAAGAGGGACATGTATAATTCATCTAGAAGTTATATTTGTGCAGTTCATTTATTTTTAATGCTTTATATTTCACTTGTTTATTGAATGATTGAATGCATCTAGCAAAGCAAGGATACTTTGTATAATCGTGAGTTCTGTCTATGACACAGATAACTCTTGACATAGAAAGACTCATTGGTTCGAGGCAAGTACCTTGAATAGATCTTCATGACTACATTTCAATCTTCACCATTATTTTGCTTCATTTAAAGAATTGAATATTAATGCCAAGGTTGGATGGCTTGTAGAAACACTTGCTTGTTTGTAGACGGGTTGAGTCTCAGTACACACAATTCTTGTAAATTTCTAGAAAGACATTAGAACCATCCTCTTAATTCTCACAATCCATCTTTATCTTCTGATTAACTTCATGTTCACAAGGTGGTTAATTGACGTCCCAAGCACAAGTATAATAAATTGGTTGGTTAAAAACATGTCTAGATCCTAGAGCTAAAGGGTGACTGTTACATTTGAGAAATTAATATATTTTTTCTAGAAAAACCCCTTGGAAAGAATATGATATTCTGTTAAATCTCAAGGGTTCTAGTCACTGTGGTCTCTTCCACTGCTTACTTCGAAACACCAACATTAGTTCTCTATGGATTCGATTCCAGACTTAACTAAATTATTCCTACTACTTGACCGCTTGCACTTAGGTGCACACATTTCAGATCAAGTCAAATTTTTGGTGTCGTTGCTTGGGAACCATAAAAGGTGTTTTAAGGTAAAAGGTAAAAATACTTTCCTTTTTGTATATATATTTTTGATTTACAATGAATAATTTTTATTTTATGTCTGAGGATGATCCTCACTTTCAAAATTTGCCGTCAGAATCTATTGGGTCTGTGAATCAGTCTGAACCATCTGCACCTAAATCAGTAACAAACTCTTTTGACAATAGTATGACAACTAATGAGAAACAAGGAGAAGTCCCTAAGAGAGAAGGGGAAATACCTAACATTGGGACTCTACGAAATTATTTGCATCTCTCACGAAACAATGTCTCCTCTTGTTTTGTGTTTCTTGCAATTGCGCCCCTCTTTAATGCAAAGACAAGGACAATTCAACTACTACTTCAATTTCATGGGCTCGAGTTAGAAAATCTTTATCAGCATATAAAGGATTTTGAGGAAGTATATGGAATATTTCAAGACAATACTGAGCAGACAAAGTTGAAACTATTTCCTTTCTCTTTAAAGGACAAAGCTAAACAATGACTAAATTCTTTAAAATTCCATTCAATACCTAACTGGCAAGCATCACAAAATGAATTTTTTTAGAAATTTTTTTCCTCTACATCGCACTAATGCACTCAAAAGACAAATCATGAATTGTCTTTTGACGGCAAACCATCTACACCGTACTACCACTGTTGAAGCCAAACCATCTACTTCCTAAGCGGATAAGTATGTCTTGAAAGAAAATGATGACCTAAGAGCAAAAATGTCTACCATGTCTTGAAACCTTGAAGCTGTAGAGATGAAAAAGGTCCATCAAGTTGATGTTGGCCCTCCCACAGAACAAGTGTGTGGGATTTGTGCATTGATAGAACACCTTACTGGGGAGTGTCCTCCCATTTTGGCAATGAAAGAGGTCTTGTTGGGACAAACAAATACAATTTTCAACTTCAACAAGCCTTACTCCAACCCGTATTCTGAAACATAAAATCCAGGATGGTGAAATCACTCGAACTTTAGTTGAAGAAACACACAATCAACTCCCATGAATCCACAACAAAATTCACAGCTACCACCTCAAGGACCCCCTACATATCAACCATACCAACCACCATAGAAGAGGAGCCTTGAGGATACACTGAATCAGTTTATGCAAAGTCAAATGAACTGCAACAATAATTCAACTCAAGATTTTACTGATTTCAAAGCACAACCCACTCAGTCTTTCGAGGATATCAAAAGCCATATCCAAAAATTGACCTAATCCATGAGCGCATATGAAAAGGGAAGTTTCTTGCCCAGCCAAAACAACCATAAGACCAATTTCATGTAAAAAATCCTTCAATCATGGAAAATCCACAATACCAAGCTCAGGTTCTGATTACACTGAGAAGTGACAAAGTAATTGACAAAACCATCAGAGACATGTTAATTCCAAAGCCAAGACCTGAGTTAATCCCAATTAATGCACCAGTAGAGCCTGAACTTGTAATTAAAGAAGAACCTAAACTTATGATAGAATAGGAACCAGAACCATAAAAGAAAAAAGAACCTTTGTGTCCTATTCTGATCCTTTTCCTCATAGACTCAAAAAAGTATAGAAGTTGAATAACCAGCCAAAAATTTACAAGCTTTTTAAGCAAATAAAGATCAATATCCCACTTCTTGATGCAATCAAGTAGGTTCCATCTATGCTATGTTTCTGAAAGACTTATGCAAAGTCAAAAGAAGCCAAAAATGTCCAAAAAAGAGCCTTCTTGATAGAATAAGCCAGTGCCCTACTTCAACACAATACCCCTCCAAAATACAAGGATCTAGGGTGTCCAACTGTGGCATATGTCATTGGAAACTTTAGAATATAATAAGAACTATTAGATCTTGGAGTTAGTTACAGCCTGCTCCCTTTCTTTGTCTACCAACAATTAGGTTTAGGTGAACTCAAACCCACTTTGTGTCACACTTTAGTTGACAGACATATCTGTCAAAATTCCTAGGGGCATTGTGATGAGCATATAATATTGCATATTTAATGGCCTCATTACATGCATTTTAACTCAACTTTCTTATCTAAGTACTTAGAATTAGCCGAAATTATGAATAATGTTGAATTTTCGATGTTGCAGGTAATTATAGCTTAAAAGACGGATTTTAGAACTTTGCAACTAAGTATGGATGTGTAGTGAGGGCATGGACACATTACATGAGGATTTGGAGGCTTAAAAGTGAAGAAATCAAGTAGGTATTGGTGTTTGATAGCAAGGTCTCCATTTTGACCGTGATTCACTCTGAATCTGTAAAAGTGAAAAATATAAAAGTTGTAGATCTAGATGTCTTCTACATTTTTTTCAAAATTTCAATTCAATTGGACGGTTGGATCAAAAGTTATAACAATTCTACAAAAACTAGTTTCAAGTAAAAAAGTGTACCAGTATGCGTACCGGTACTCCGAACTCCAGTAGCTAAACTGTATCAAAATGCCATACCGGTACGCTCTGCTGAGTGCCCAGGACGCCTGTTTTCATCCTCCACTTACTTGGGGGTCCCACCAATGCTTCTCCCACTTGTTCCTCGACATTCCTTACATAAGAACATGCCTGTTACAACCTTGTTGAAGACTTTGAAGACAATGACATTAATGTGGATGGGAAAGAATGGGCTGTCATGTGGGTTGCTAGCTAAGGTTTTCTTAGCCTATACAAAGCCATCAACTCACCTTCCCCAAGCTTGAAGGCTGACAAAAATCTTGGAGGGACCACCATCCACGAAAATGCAAGGCTCACACACCATTATATTATGCATTTACAAGTCATTCAAAGTTGCGGCTACCTAAGCTTAGGAGTAGTCTTAGCTCAATGAAGAAGATGATGAATGGTGTAATAGAAGCTTATATTTTTGCATTTTTTTCACTCTTTTCATTGCAGTAAGTTGTAGTTCTCTTATAATCTTTATTTCTTGCATTGGAATCTCCTTTATTTCAAGTCTATCTGACCATTGTTGTCTTAAGTTTTCTTCATTTCAAGGTATAAAATGGGTATTGAATATTTTTCTTCTTAGTTTAAGTTTTCTTGCTTTAAGTTTTTAAGTTTTCTTGCTTTACATTATGCAAGTCTTGTCTTTTATTATGAGTAGCTAGATTTTAAGTTGGCCAATCCAAGTGCGACCTCTCCTCGAGGATTCCATTTGAACTCTTCTTCTTTCCTCCACTCGGTGTATAGTGGTTTGGTTTGACTGGGTTGAGAGTGGATGTGGTGGAGAGTCTTTGATATTCCATTGGCCTGGTCACGGTTTATGCTTGAATCCTCATCATTTTATCCCTAGCTTCCCACGAATCAATTCTTCATCTATGCATCATTAGATGAAGGTTTCGAGTTAAGTTGGGATTCCCATTAGAATGACCTCTTTAGATTAGCCCACACTTTTTTTTATTGTATTTTTATTCCCAAACTTTAAACACCAAAATACAAACTTTAAAGATTCTACACTTTTCTCTTTTGTTCACCAAAATCACCTTCACACTACTTGAGCTTTCCTTCCGTGAGGAGATGACCTTAGAATACTTTCCAAGTAAAACACGAAACAAAAAAGACTCCTTACGTTTGGGGAGCACTTTTGTTCACTCACACATTTCATACATATTGTACATTTCATTACCACCATTCCATTGCTCAATTTCTCACATCATTCTGAGGGAGAGTGACACTCCATTCCACACATAAGTCATATTCACATTTGAGGGTGATGTGCAGAGATTAGGAAATATACTACCACAGAATTCACCAAGCATTTTTGGCGTCATTACCGAGGATGATGAGTCCTTAGGAACGTAACCAAAATTGTACAAGCATTTTTTGTGCCATTTCTGAGGAAGGTTACGCGTCAAGTTCGAAGGTGATTTTGGAATGACGGAGGTAAGTCACATGATTTTCATCACGGGCTGAGGTACTTTGCTCCTTGTACATACTTTTATTTATTTGTGTTTTATGTTATGTCTTATAATTTTTATGATAATGTATCAAATGTCCCTTATTATGAAAATGTGTGTGAGATTTGTGATGAGTATGGACACATCACTAGTGAGTGCCCAATAAGTTATCTGGTTCAAGACTTTGAATGTGAAGGTTCAAATTCATTTTTGGCCTCCAAAATTTTTTACCCCGACCATTATGTTACACCGAGTTATCCGAGTTATGGTTGGGAGAACAAACCTTATAATTTTTTATCCGATCTCACACCACTAAATGAGTTTCTCCACTATCCAACATATGGGGACTCAACCGGAGACGAATTAGAAAATATTTTATGCGATTTTATGCAATACCAAATTAAATTCAATGCCCAAGTAGCCCAACACCTTTATGAAATTACTGATGGACTTAATACATTAACTAATGCTATAATTACTATACATGAAGAACAACATCTTGAGCATAGCCAATGTATTAAGGATGATCCTCTCAAAGGAATGCAAATTGATGTTGAATCTCCACCACTCTTAATTATGAAAATTTTAATGAAGATATTATCCCACATGAGGCTAATGAGCCTAGAAGTCATTTTGCCATCTATAAGTGGTGTTGAGATTGACATTTCTCAACTTGGAAAGGACATTGAAATGGAGTCAAGTGTAGAGACTTTTAAGGAGAAATTGTATACTCCATTGTTGGAATTGCATAAACTTGCCTACACATCTATTTGGTTGAGATTTTTGAATTATTACCCATTGTATTGTTGGATATATTGGCTAAAAAGGGCATTAATACAACAAAAAAATTTTAAAATCAAAGAAATAATGGGCGCAAGCTTATATCAAAATTGAAGCCGGATTGACACGTGCCCTTTTTGTTTTGTATCCATGTACATAGTAGTTATCTTTTTTTTTTTTATTGTTATATTTTCATTTTCAAAGTTGTAGTGTAGATTTTGGCATGAAGGTTATTTACCTCTTTCTAATTTGGACTCATTTCACTTGAGCTTCATTGTAGAAAATCTTATTGGGTATCATGTTCTAGTCTAAGTTGGGGGTTGTAAACAAGATTTTTGTGTTTTATTTTTTTCTGTTAATGTGCATATATATAAAAAATGAAGAAAGAAAAAAAAAGGGGTATCTCATTTTCCATTTTACTTTCATTTTTCTCATTGCATGATTCCTTGTGCATTGAGAACAATGCATAGTTCAAGTTGGGGGGTGAGGAGCACCATTTACATGTTCCACCACTTTTTGTATAGAATAAGTTGGAAATGTGAAAATTTTAAAAAACAAATTAGACATTTTTTGTGTAAAGTAGCTAATATTAAGTTATATTTCCCTATCCTAATTATTGTGGGAGTTGTGTCTGCTTGATCTTCATTATGCACTTTGAATACATGAGCACATTATAGAAGTTTATCCTATTGCTAAGAGTATCACATATTTGTTTTCCTTTGAAATCAACCATAAGTGCACAATAAACTTGTAATTTTTGCAATTTACGGATTAAGTTCACATTTGAGTGTTTGACATGAATAGTGGAGATGAGTAAGAACCCATGTAAGCTTTAATGCCAATCCTTGTTTGGAGGAAACTTACATTTACTAAAGGAATAATTTTTCAAATTTCAAATTCGTTCAACAATCTCATTATGCTTGTTTTGGTTAGGTGCATTTGGGTAGTTGATTGACTTTGTCTTCATATGTACAATGCTCTCTTATGCTTATCCAGAGATGATCTTAGGTCATTTTTTAATGCTTTGAGCCTTTGCCTATTTCTTGTGAAATTCTATCCCTAGTGTCATATTTTAGCCTTAATTGTAAATTTGTTTCCATGCCACACATGAGACCAAGTCAGTGCAAAATGATAAAAATCAACCTCACCTTGGTTGTTCCTTAGAGTTTCATATGAGTGATCATAAAAGAGAAGAAATTATGGTGTGGAAATTAAAACAAAAGGGATGAATGAAGTTGAAACTCAAAGAGTTGAAAAAAAAATCCCAAAAAAGGAGAAAAAGGGATGAGAAGAAGAAAGAACGATCAAAGAAAAAGAAAAGGAAAATGTTAAGGAAAAGAATGAAAAGAGAGAAAGAGTGAAGTGATGGTGTTAACCTAGAAATCCTATAAAAGGGAGTTCTTTTTGAAATAAAGGTCATTCACTTGGAACAACTCTCTTTGTTATCTTATATCCTTCATTTTATTTGCCTCAATAGCACCCCAAGACCACATTATAACCCGTGAAATTCCTAAAGGATCTAGAAAAGCATGGGGGATGCATACTTTTAAAGAAAAAGAGAAGTTGATTTTGCTATCCAATGCCCTAGCATTCCTTCCATGAGTCTATGCCAAGGTTGTTCCATTTCTATGCATACTTCATTTTTGGATTATATGTGAGCATAATTTGTTTTATGGACAATATTTCATCTCAAATATACACATGGAGAGCATGCTAGGATAATCATAGTGTGATTCATTGTTGAGAGACACCCTTGGTGAGTTTGCATCGAAGCTTAATTTCGATAGCCAAAGTGAATGTGAACTCCATTGTGTAAATGTTTAAATTACATGTCCATTTCAAACACACATGAGTTTGAAAATGAATGTGTATGTGGATACTCTAGAATAGCATTTAAGGCTATAAAGTGTCTCATATGTGATTAATTCGGGTGTGTTGCGCAAGTAATTTTGACATCCCAGTGCTAGTTAAGTTAAGGGCATATATTTTAAATATTGGATACGAGAAAAAGAAGTTTGTAGGTATCTTTACTGGAAACCTTCATGAGACAAAACTCATCCACTAGGGATCACCTAGGGGTTTAAAGACTTATTGCATATCCAAAATGCAATTGCGGAATTAGTATAGATTTATTTTTGTTTGTTTAATTTTTAAAATTTTTTTGCTAGGGAATAGCTAAGCTTAAGTTGTGGGTATGATGAACATATAATATTGCATATTTAATGGCCTCATTACATGCATTTTAACTCAACTTTAGCATCTAAGTACTTAGAGTTAGCCGAAATTATGAATAATATTGAATTTTCGATGTTGTAGGTAATTATAGCTTAAATGATGGATTTTAGAACCTTGCAACTAAGTATGGATGTGTGGTGAGGGAATGGACACATTACATGAGGATTTGGAGGCTTAAAAGTGAAGAAATCAAGGAGGTATTGTTGTTTGGTAACAAACAAACCAGCACCCACACCATCTAGTTGCAGAGCCTCGGTTTTCCTCCATTTTGACCATGATCCGCTTTGAATCTGAAAAATTTCAAACCATGAAGGTTATATATATGGATGTCTTTTGTATCATATCCAAATTTCATCTCAATTGACCGGTTGGATCAAAATAAATGACTATTCTACAACAACTAGTGCGTAGTAGAAAAATGTACCGATATGCAATACCGGTACCCCGAACTCTAGTAGCTAAACTGTACTGGTACGCCGTACCGGTATGCTCTACTGAGTGCTCATAACGCCTATATTCATTCTCCACTTGCTTGTGGTCCCACCAATACTTCTCCTACTTATTCCTTGACATTCCTTACACAAGAACATGCCTCCTACACCCTATTTGACGACTTTGAAGACAAATGCATTAATGTGGATGGCAGAGAAGGGGGTTGCCATGTGGGTTGCAGGCTAAGCTCTTCCTAGCCTGTACAAAGCCATCAAATCACCTTCCCCATGCTTGCAGGCCTGCACACACCTTGGGGGGACCACCATGCACGAAAAAGCAAGGCTCACACACCATTATATTAAGCATTTATGAGCCATTCAAAGGTGTGGCTACCTAAGCTTAGGAATAGTCGTAGCTCAATGAAGACGATGACAAATAGTGTAATAGAAGCTTATGTTTTGGAATTTTCTTCACTCATTTCATTGCAGTAAGTTGTAGTTCTCTTGTAACCGTTATTTCTTGCATTGTAATCTCTTTTATTTCAAGTCTATTTTAGGATTAGCTGCATGTTTTGGATTTCACAATTGTTGTCTTAAGTATTCTTCATTTCAAGGTTTAAAATGGGTATTGAATATTTTTCTTCTTAGTTTAAGTTGTCTTGTTTTAAGTTATGTTCTAAGATTCATTTCTTCATCACGTCTCTTTACATTATGCATGTCTTGTCTTTTATTATGTGTAGCTAGATTTTAAGTTGGCCAATCCGAGGGAGACTTCCCCATGAAGATTCCATTTCAACTCTTCTTCTTTCCTCCACTTGGTGTACGGTGGTTCGGTTTGACTGGGTTGAGAGTGGATGTGGTGGAGAGTCTTTGATATTTCGTAGGCCTGGTCGTGTTTATGCTTATATCCTCACCATTTTATCCTTAGCTTCCTGCAAATCAATTGTTCATCTATGCATCATTGGAGGAAGGCTTCGAGTTGAGCTGGGATTCCCATTGGAATGACTTCTTTGGATTAGCCAACACTTATTTTAATTGCATTTTCATTCCCAAACTTTAAACACCAAAACAAAAACTGCAAAGACTGTACACTTTTCTCTTTTGTTCACTAAAATCACCTTAACTTAACTTGAATTGCCAAGTAAAACACGATAAGCAAAAGACTCCTTGCGCTCGGGGAGCACTTTTGTTCACTCACACATTTCATACATTTTGTAAATTTCATTTTCACCATTTCGTTGCCCTATTTCCCACATAATTCTGAGGGAAAGTGACACTCCCTTCCACATAAAAGCCATATACACATTTGAGGGTGATGTGTGGAGATTAGGAAATATACTACAACAGAATTCACGAAGCATTTTTGGTGCCGTTGCTGGGGATGATGAGTCCTTAGGAACGTAACCAAAATTGTACAAGCACATTATTGAAGATGTACTTGTCTAAGTAGGTAACTTTGTCTTCCCTGTTGACTTCATTGTTCTAGACACTCAGCTAGCAATGCATTTAGAGAATCAAATTCTAGTCATTCTTGGTTGACCCTTCTTAGCAACCTCTAATATATTGATCAATTGCAGGAATGGAGTTATAAAATTAACTTTGGGGAATATGACTCTTGAGTTGAATATTTACAATATTGCCAAACACCCAAGAAAGCCAAGTAAGAGAAATAAATTCCATTGAGCCTTTGATACAGGAACATCTGAATAAAACATTTTGTGAAAACCTTACTGAATCTTCTCTATTAGAGTCCATTACATCTGAGACCACAGATGATGATCAAAACCCAAAGAATTGCCCTGCTCACACTATTGGGATATGGGCACCCAAATTCGTTGAAATCTCACCAAGTAGCACAAAGCCATTCTCATCAAGTGTTAAGACACCAAAGTCTGTACTAAAACCTCTCCCATCTGACCTTAAATATGCATTCTTAGGAGAAGACGAGTCATACCCAGTGGTAATTTCATCTAATCTTACAGACTTAAAAAAGTCTAAGCTGATTGAAGTTCTTAGATGTTGTAAAAGCACCATTGGGTGGACAATCGCTGACTTGAAAGGTATAAGCCCGATAATCTGCAACGACGGTTGAACCCTTGAATAGGATTCAAAATCCTCTCGTTAAATATAGTGAGGACTAAACCCTCACATAAAGGAAGTGGTGAGAACCGAGGTTCTCAAACTATTGGATGCTCGAATAATTTTTCCCATCTCTAATAGTAAATGGGTTAGCCAAACCCAAGTTGTGCCCAAGAAGTCTTGGGTCACAGTGGTAAAAAATGATGCCAATGAACTAGTACCAACTCGAGTTGTCACATGATGGAGGATGTGCATAGACTATCGAAAACTCAATTTGGTAACTAGAAAAGGCCATTTTCCTCTTTCCTTTCTTGACCAAGTCTTAGAGAGAATTGTAGGTCATGAATTTTTACTGTTTATTAGATGGGTATTCTAGGTATAATAAAATCGAGATAGCACCAGATGACAAGGAGAAAACAACATTCACATGCCCCTTAGATACCTTTCCATTTAAAAGGATGTCATTTGGACTTTGTAACACTTTTACAACATTTATGGATGACTTCTCTGTATATGATGACTCATTTGATTTGTGTCTGAAAAATCTGGAGAAAACATTGATAAGATGTAAAGAAGCCAATCCAGTGCTCAATTGGGAGAAATGCAAGTTCAGAGTAATACAAGGCATTGTTCTAGGTCACATTGTGTCATTTGAAGGCATGAAAGTTAACAAGACAAAAATATATATGATTGAAAATTTGCCTACTCCCAAGATTGGTAAGGATGTCCGGTCATTTTATAAGTTTTTAATAAACCCATGCGTCATCTCCTATGCTAGGACGTAATTTTTGTGTGGAGTGAAGCATGCCAGAAAGCTTTTTATAAGCTTAAAGGTATATTAATTTTTGCCCCAATAAAGCAACCTCCTGACTGGACTCTTCCTTTTGAAATAATGTGTAATGCAAGTGATTATACTATAGGATCTATGTTGGGACAAAGAAAGGATAAGAAATCCTATGTAATTTACTATGCAAACAAACTTTGAATATGCTCAAATGAATTATTCAACGACTGGAAAAGAATTTCTTGCCATAGTTTTTGCTCTGAAGAAATTTTGTTCTTATCTTGTTGGTTCTTCTGTTATTGTGTTCATTGACTATGCGACATTAAAATTCTTGCTCACAAAGAAGGATGTCAAGCCAAGGCTCTTAAGATAGATACTCTTACTATAAGAGTTTGATCTGATCATTAAAGACTTATTATTGTAGGCAAACTCCACTAAGGGTAGGTACTATTTCCAACTACCCTTGAGATCTAAGACGCATGCCCGTAGCATGTCCTCTAAAGTCTAGATGGTCCTCTCCGACTGACCATTCGTTTGGGGATGAAAAGTTGTGCTCATCATCAATTGTGTCCCTATTGCCTACTGGAAACTCTCCCAAAAATTAGACATAAACCTGGGAAAGCTGGTTATAAATACGGGCACCCTATGTTGTAGTAGGACAATCTCTCATATATACAGCCTACTGAATTCCACCAATGTGAAGGTCATTCGCACCGCAAAAAGTGTGCGGACTTTGTAAGTCAGTCTACTACCACCCCCACAACATCATGTCCTCGTGATGTCAATGGCCAGTGGGTCATAAAACCCATCGTTACGTGCTCCCACTTCTACTCAGCCACCTCCAAAGGCTAGAGCAACCTTGTAGGTCTCTGATGCTCAGCCTTGACCAGTTGATACGTGAGACATCGTCTAATAAAATCTCTAATGTGTCTCTTTATCCTGCTTCGATATTATTGGCGTCGAACATCATGGTACATTTTCAATCCACCTAGATGCACAGCAAAACGGGAACCATAAAACTCTCTAAGGATCTCCTCAATCAAATCCGTAGAATGGAGAATCACAACCTTACCCCTATACCAAAGACCACCATCCGTATGAATGGATGACTTGTACTTGACTGTATTCGGTCCAAGATGGACAACATCTCTGTTTCCTACCCCTTAGGCTCGATCACTCTACTGAGTAGGAAAGGCATAGCCACCAAACTCCCTAAAGTGCCCTGAGCCTGACCCCTATACTGTAGCTCGAACTATCCCATAATCTCGAGCATCTACTACTCCCGGATAGCCACACTAGCCAAGACTCCCTGTGACTTTCGACTAAATGCATCAACCGCTACATTTGCCTTACCAGGGTGGTAATACAAAATGAGGTCGTAGTCCTCAAAATACACCATCCACCTGCATTGCCTCATATTGAGGTCCCGTTATGTAAAGATGTACTTCAGACTCTTGTGGTCCGAAAACACCTCCAACTACTTACCATATAAATAGTGGCGCCAAGTCTTCAAGGCAAACAGAATGGCCACCAACTCTATGTCATGAGTGGGGTAATTCTGCCCATGGTTCTCTAACTGCCAAGATCTATAAGCCACCACCCTCCCAGACTGCATCAAAATGCAACCAAGTCTGTCCTTGGAGGCATCGCAATACACTGTGTACCTCTGTCCCCTCTCTAGGACTATTAGAATAAGCCTTCTCTTCAACTCTTGGAATACCTTCTCGCATGAATCATCCCACTAAAACATGACCTCCTTCCAAGGTCAATCTCATTATAGGTGCAGCTAGTTGGGAGAAGTCTTCAATGAACCTTTTGAAACTACATATCTTGAAGACTAACTTCAGCTTCTCCAAACTTATAATCGCCTCAACCTTCTCCGGATCAACTGACACACCCAAAGCTGACACTATGTTTCCCTAGAATTTCACCTCTGTGAGCCAAAATTCACACTTGCTGAACTTGGTGCACAATTGATGGTCCCTCAAGTTCCGGAGAACAACTCTCAAGTGACCCTCATGTTACTCTTCAAACTTTGAGTAGATCAAAATGTCGTCAACAAAGACCACAACAAACTAATCTAAGTAGGGTTGGAACACCCTGTGAATGAAATCCATGAATGCCGCTGGGGCATTTGTCAATCCAAAAGGCATGATGGTAAGCTTGAAATGCCCATAACGTGTCATAAACTTTGTCTTAGGGCTATCCGCCTCCCTAACCCTCAACTGATGGTATCAAGAATATATCTATTTTGGAATAGACCCGCGCCCTTTTTCAGTTGATCAAATAAATCTTTGATCCACAACAAGGGGTATCTATTCTTGATAATAACCCTATTTAACTATCGGTAGTCTGTGCATAGCCGAAGGGTCTTGTCAATTTTCTTGGCAAACAACGCTTGAACGCCCCAAGGTGAGGTGCTTGGTATAATGAACCCTTTATCCATCAATTCTTGGAACTGGACCTTGATTTCTTGTAACTCTATAGGTATCTTTCTATGTGGAGTCATATAAATGGGTGATGTACCTTGGCATAACTCAATAGTGAAGTCTACATCCCAATGTGGAGATAATCCCAATAGCTCATCCAGAAAAACATCCTCATACTCACAAACCACTCGAGGTAGACTCAACTCTTGTCTCGCCTCATCTTTCCAGGTAAGGATTGCTAGTCAAACAATCAATTGCTTGTGCCAATGAGAATCATACACTACTTGGGATAAAACGTCGTGTTTCTTCCCCTAAAACATAACACAAACACGGACTGATGTATAAGCGGTGACCCTCTTTGAATCATAATCAATGACGAGTCACTGTGCTACCAACCAATCCATCCCCAGGATGGCATCAAACTCCGACATGTCCATGACCCTAAGGTCAGCGATGAGTAGAATCTCTGAGATCTCTAACTCACAACCCCTACATATCTGATCAATATTCACCCAAGCTCCTAGGGGAGAACTCACATGCAATGACTCTTCAAAGGTTTCAACCTCCAAGCCCAAATCCCTCACCTTAGTCAAATAATAATAGTGCACTAACTTAGTATCCCAAAGTAGGGATCAAAGTTAAACATTTGAGATTTCTATCATTATCTCACTAGTAGAGCATGTGCCACCACTAGTAGACATTTACACCCTGAACCATCCCATTCATTCTCTTTCCAACCCCGAAGGTTATGTTCTCTAACTCTAGTGTCTCATTTCCATGTACATTTAACCATGCATAAACTTCACATAACACATAACACAAAACATGTAGCATCTTAAAACACATAACATGAAATGCACAATAAATTCAATGGTCTAGATTCAAGTTGTAATGCCCCTAAAACCCGGGGTCCTTTGTCAACTCATTGATCACCTATTAACCCGTGGAATACTCGTGGATACTGTGTAAGTAGATATCACACCGTTATGCCCCATTTATCGGAATCCATAATTTTAACAAAACTTTGACAGAGACTCCTTTGTACGAAGAGCTCTACTTGAAATCCCAACCTGTGCAATCATACAACATTGACCACACTCAGTCCATTTATAACTAAACATTGACCGCACCGGGTCCATTTATCCATACCCATATAATAACATGCAATGTCATATTAAAATAGTCCATATGAGTTCGATTATAATTCTTTTACATACATTACATGCCCAAAAACTAAATTAGCCAATGTTTTGCAAAAGCATAATTTTTCACAATTGTTTTACTAAATGTGAATTAAAAGCCACAAGTCGGATTTTCTTCATCCTTGAGGCACCAAGTGAGAGCCTTCCACCGGTGTGTATCCCACACCTGAAATGTTGTCCCAATAAAGGATGAACCATGCTCAATAGGGTAACTCCTAAAGAGGCTACTCCCCAACCTAGATGCATATGAAAGGTCACATGCAACATTCAACAAGCAACAACCATCCCAATGTAGAATATGTAATGTAATGAGCAATTGCAACATCACTATCATATCCATGTGTAATGAATGGCATATGGATTATTTCTACCACAATTCAACATATGCCACGAATAATTATGTCATAAGCAAATAATTTCCATAATTCACCGCAAAGTCAATAAATCATAAGCACATATTAGCATTTGCATTTCCATTTGTAATTCATATCATAAGCATATGATTTCCCTTTGCCACATCGTCCAAGCATGTTATCACATAATCTCATGAAATTAACACACTTTATTTCACTTAGGAATTTTATCAAACACCTTTAAGGCACCAAATCAGGTGATCACATAAAATGCCCAATTTGTCACATTACTAAAAAAAAATCAGATTAAGTGAATTCCAAATACCTAATTATCAAAACTTCCAAGAAATCACAAACTAGGAATTTCTAATTACCAATTCACACTAGAATTGAGTCTACCTTTTTCCATTAAACCTACTACAATGGTTAAGTGTAAAAATACACAAAACAACCCATCCATTTCGTATATTAACCCTAGGTTGGAACTAAATCTAGTCAGGATGAAAACCCGAACTCTTGAAACGTAAAATCAAGGGAGCTTCAAGAATTTAACTCAAGCCCTTATCCAAGCTTTTTCCCGAATTTTGTTTTTCAAACCTTCTGTGAAAACCTTTGTTTTTTGTATGCTCGTGTAGCCCTCGTCGAGGAGATCGACTTTAATACTTGGAGCCAAGAGTTCCGACATTTGGAACTCCGTAGATCTGAGAAAGAAGTATTGAATCCTTTTCTTCCAACGTCCAGACCAATAGTGTGTGTGGAGATAAAATCAGATTTTTTTTATTCCTATTTATACATTTTAATGCTTGGCCCATGTTGCGCCACACGCCCCTTTTTCCCGAGTCCATTTTCGCCCCGAAACGATTAAATTTCGTACCAGTTCAAGCTTAAAATATTTTTTATGAACTTTCTTTAAATTATTTTCTAACTTTTGAAATTTTATTAAAAATTTTATTTTTGGGTCACATGACTACCTTGTAAAACACAAAAATCCAACTCTTTCATAATCCGACAAAATTTGTCTAAGTAACTAGATTTCCCAAGAAGAATCCAACGATGAGGTCCATTTCATCATTCAAGCTCTAGAAAAATAAGGGTTCTCAACTAGCACAGTAGTGACAATTTACTGTTTTGCCCTTTCTCATAAAAAGTTCAAATTTACCCGAATATAACAATCCAATTATAACTTCAAATCTCAAAGGTTATATAACCTCCAATTAACTTCCTATTGACATAAGGGTTAATTGAGATATCAAGCACAAATGTAACAATCGGGTGATTGACTACATGTCCAAATCCTTTAACTAAAGGGTGATTATTTCATTTGAGTGAATCTTATATTCTTTCCAAAAAACTCTATAATCATCATAACTTCAAATCTCAAAGGTTCCAGTCACTGTGTACTTTTTTTTCAATTGCAGATAGTATTTTTTGTATGTGGGGACGGGACAATCAAAATAGACTAGAGAGACTTGCCCTAGGATCAAACATGAATTTAGATCAAGATCCACCTGAGGATGACAAAGACAATTTTGGGGATGATGGTGTCAATATTCGAAGGGGTAGAGGAATGCAAGACCCAAGAATGCGAAACCCCCGAATGCAATTACCCCTCCGAGAAATGAAAGAAATAATCTCCATAATGATCCTTCGGTGAGGCCAATGAGGAATTATCTCCAACCAACCCGAAGCACAACCCCCTTGTGCAAGCTTCTACCGGTCCAAGCCCATGGTTTCGTTGTTAAATTGAGAATGTTACAACTGCTTCCTCAATTCCATGGAATTGAACGAGTAAATTCTTATTTTCACATTAGGTAATTTGAGAAAATTTTTGGAACTTTAATCACAAATAATGCCATTGAAGACATCACACGCATGAAATTATTGCTAACCCTTGATTGAACTCATTGAAGCCCCGATCGATAAGTTCTTGGGCACAAATACTTTCTACATTTTTGAACAAAGTTTTCCAATGCCCAAGACCACCATTCTTAAGAAACAAATTCAATTTGTTTCGAAAAAAACCCAATGAGCAATTTTATCAATGTTGGGATTGATATAAGGACTTGCTACACTCCATTCCACATCATGGATTCGAAATCATGGCAATTGGGGAGTTTCTTCAATGAAGGAATTATACTAGGTCATCGAAAATTCATAGACATGATATGCAACAAAGAGTTTCTAAATAAGGTCTCGATGAGGCCCCTGAGTACTTCAATACATTGGCAAAAAATGCTCAATCATGGAAAATCACAAAACATGAGGCCCTTGCGTAACCAAGAAGACTTACTTGCAAAAATCATAAAATTATCCCACAAGGTAGAGAGTCTAGAGGTGTCTAGCATCACTAAGGTCGTGGATATATGTGAAAGTGTTGAGCATTCTATCTCGGAGTGCCCAAACATTTTAGCACTCAAAGAGGTTTATCATGAACAACTGAATGCTGTCAACCAAAGTAGGTAATCATTCTCTCCACACTCCAGTACATATAATCTAGATTGGAGCAATCATCTGAACTTTAGTTGGAAGAATAACAACCCTATTCCTCATGGGTCTAGATCATTGTCGCCTCCCATTCCACCCAAGCAAAACACATCCTACTATGGTCATAGTTCCTCATCTAGCTCCTAATACCCATGGTCCAATGAACAAGGGTTTTCCCAAAATCAACCTCAACAAGGGTTTGGTCAACAAGGACTATCCCACCCACCCACCTACCAACCTCTTCACAAGGGAAATTTGGACAATGTCATGCACCAATTCATTCAAAGCAAAAAAAAAATCAACAACCAAACCTTTGTTGCTTTTAATGATATCTGAACTCAAATTACAAACTTGACCAGTGCCATAGGGTCATACCAACAAGAGAAAGGAAAATTTTCAGCTCAACCCCAAAAAATCCATGGGGTCAACACATGATTGAGTCATCTGAGTCTACCATTGAGAGTTGTGAGCAACTCAATGCGGTCACCACCCTTAGGAATGGAAAACAAATTGCCAAAATTATTTTGCCAAATGTCTCATCCAAAGCCACATTGGTAAATAAAAAAGAGACTAAGGGTAACTCCGAGGAGGGTGAAACAGTTAAAAAAAAAATTATCGATTTGAATGCACATGGTTATCCTACTTCGACCACTTTTTCCCACCGTTTGAAGCCACCAGTTAAACTTGCTAACTATTCGAATATTATTGAAATGTTTAAGTAGGTGAAGATAAACATTTTGCTCCTTAATGCCATCAAGAAAATACCTTCATGTGCAAAGGTATTGAAAGACTTGTGCACTGTGAAGAGGAAGATGAATGTGCATAAGAAGGCATTTCTTACGGAGTACGTGAGTTCCATTTTGAGGAATAACACACCACCCAAGTTCAAAGATCCCAACTTTCCAACCATTGCGATAACCACCGGGAATTGCCGTGTTAAGCAAGCACTACTAGACTTAGGAGCAAGTGTCAACCTCCTAACCTTCTTGGTGTAACAACAATTACAACTTTAATAGTTGAAGCCAATCCCAATCACTCTTCAATTGGAGGATTGAAGTGTTAGAACACCAAGGGGAGTAGTTGAGGATGTTAGTTCAAGTAGACAATTTCTATTTTCCCGTTGACTTTATTATACTTGATACTTATTCGGTTGCTAACCCTAGTTCACATGCACTTTTCATACTAGGGAGGACATTTCTTGCTACATCTAATGTTGTGATAAATTGCTAGAACAGACTAGTAAAGCATGCCTTTGGGAATATGACAATGGATATTAATGTATTCAATTTGTGTAAGCAAACGAGTGATGATGAGGAAGTTCATGAGGTCAATCCGATTGAAACCTTGGTTGAGTACCATATGGAGCTACTTTAAAATTCAAAGTTAGAGGAGGAAGAGTTTATTGAAGGTAAGGAGCCTAAAAGTGTGCAAGGGGTTAGGAAATTGGGCCCCAACATTTGAGAAACTTCCACCACAAGAGAAGAAAAATTTTCCATCAACTGTGCAAACACTAATCTTGGAGTTTAAGCCACTACCATCTACACTCAAGCATACATATCTAGGGGAGCACAAGACATCCCTAGTGGTGATAAGCTCTTTTTTGGAGCCAAAGCAAGAGGATAATTTGTTGCAAGTGTTGAGGAAACACAAAGGAGCCATCAGTTGGACTATTATCAATATCAAGAGGATTAGCCCCTCATTTGCACTCCCAAAATCTATTTAAAGGGAGACTCCAAATCATCTAGACAACAACAAAGGGAGCTAAATCCTATTATGAAGGACGTGGTGAGAGATGAAGTGCTCAAACTACTTGATGTGAGCATTATCTTTGCAATTGCCAACAGTAAATGAGTTAGTATCACTCAAGTAGTACCAAAGAAGTCAGGAGTCATTATGGTAGCAAATGTGGAGAATGAGTTAATTTTGACAAGGGTGGTCACTGATTGAAGAGTTTGTATCAACTATCAAAAACTCAACTCATGCACAAGGAATGATCACTTCCCCTGCCATTCCTTGACCAAGTGTTGGAGAGAGTAGCTGAATATATTTTTTTATTGATTCTTGGATGGCTACTCCAACTACAACCAAATAGAGATTGCTTTGGAGGACCAAGAAAAAACCAATTCACGTGCCCTTTTTGTACCTTTGCCTATCGCCAAATGTCATTCGCGTTGTGCAATGCCCCAGGAATTTTTTAGAGATGTATGATGGGGATTTTTAGCGATCTGCTGGACAAAATTGTGAAAGTGTTCATGGATGACCTTTTCGTGTTTTGAGACTCATTTGAGGGTTGCTTGAAAAATTTAAAGAGAGTGCTAGACAGACGTGAAGAGGATAACTTGGTGCTAAATTAGGAGAAGTGCAACTTCATAGTAACCCAAGGGATTGTGCTGAGGCACATCGTGATCGCAAAGGGGATTGAAGGATAGAAATCCTAGGTGGAAGCAATTTTGAACCTCCCCACTCTAAAGGTCATCAAGGATATCAACTCATTTCTTGGCCATGCCAATTTTTATCTTAGATTCATAATAGATTTTAGTACATTGGTAAGACTCTTAACTAATTTGCTAGAAAAGGATGTTCCCTTTGTGTTGTTGGATGATTGTGAGACATCTTTTAAAAAACTCAAAAGCATGCTCACTTTACCTCCAATCATGCTACCACTTAAATGGCAACTACCATTTGAGCTCCTGTGCGACGCGAGTGATTATGCAGTTAGTGTAGTTCTAGGTTAAAGGGAAGACACATGGCCATATGTAATTTACTATGCTAGCAAGACTCTAAATGAAGCACAAATGAATTACACTACTACTGAAAAAGAATTACCAGCTGTAGTGTTTCCATTAGACAAATTTAGGTCATACATCATTGGTTCGCCTATTGTAGTCTACAATGATCACTCTGCTTTGAAGTATTTTTTGTCTAAGTAGAATGCAAAAATGAGGCTCATCAGGTGGATCATCCTCCTTCAAGAATTCAACTTAATTATTAATGATAAGAAAGGAGTCGAGAATGTGGTGGCTAACCTTTTATCACGACTTGTCGTCCAAGATAAGGAAGACCACATCCTTATCTCTGATTCTTTTCCCAATAAACATTTATTTTCTATTCATTTGGTTTGTCTATGGTATGCTGACATTTGTAATTATCTTGTCACAAGACAAATACCACCTCATTGGAGCCCGAATGATAGACAAATATTTATGGCGGATGTAAAGTACTTCTACTTCGACAACCTGTATTTGTTTAAATATTACCAAGATCAAGTCATGAGGAGATGCATACCCGAAAATGAACAACGAGATGTCCTTTTATTCTGCTATTATGAGGCATGAGATGGCCACTTCTCTTCCAATGAAACTTCGGCTAAGGTTTTGCAACCCAATTTTTACTGGCTATCATTAATTAAAGTATGTGTTTCATTTTGTAGAGAATGTGATAGGTGTTAAAGGTTGGGAAGTGTGACTCGTAGGAACATGATTCTTTTTTCCCATGCTAGTTATTGAAATATTTGATTGTTGGGGCATCAATTTCATGGGTCCATTCCCTATCTCCTTTGGCTACCTCTATATCCTACTTGCATTGGACTACGTGTCCAAGTGAGAAAAGGCAATCCCAACCAAGACCAATGACCATAGATTTGTGGTCAAGTTTTTAAAAGAAAATATTTTTTCAAATTTTGGGTACCTCGTACAATGATAAGTGATGGCGGATCTCATTTTTGCATTAGACCATTTACCTCTTTAATGCCCAAATATGGTGTAACGCACAAGGTGTCCAACACTTATCATCCACAGACCAATGGCCAAGCAGAGTTGGCCAATAGAGAGATCAAGAACATAATAGAGAAAATGGTAAACCCAAATCCAAAGGATTGGTCACGTAGGTTGACCGATGCCTTGTAGGCTCACCGCATCGCTTACATGACTATCCTAGGAATGTCTCCCTATCGGCTAGTTTATGGAAAGACTTGTCACTTGCTGGTAGGAATGGAGCACAAGGTATATTGGGGCATTAAAACCTTGAACTTCAATTTGAGAATACCTGGTGAGAATAGGAAGTTGGAGTTGAATGAATTAGAGAAAATTTGTAGAGACGCATATGAGAGCTCAAAAATTCACAAAGAAAGGGAAAAGATTTATCATCACAAATCTATTGTGACAAAAACATTTAAACAGGGAGAAAGAATGCTCTTGTATAATTCTATGCTCCCCATTTTCCAAGGGAAACTTCGATCAGGTTGGGATGACTCCTATCTTGTCAAGGTGGCCTACCCTAACAAAGTCGTGGAAAGAACAAACCCCAAAGATGGTAAAACATTCAAGGTCAATGGCCAAAGAGTTAAACCATTCTTCGAGGGTTTTGAGGTTCAAACTGTAGTAGAAGAGTTGGTGGATCCGGTCTACCTGGACCTTAC
The DNA here is from genome assembly GCA_023539305.1 of Ilex asprella. Lineage (NCBI taxonomy): Eukaryota > Viridiplantae > Streptophyta > Magnoliopsida > Aquifoliales > Aquifoliaceae > Ilex > Ilex asprella. Next base: position 21,897,201 of record CM042199.1, on the reverse strand, counting down.
TGAGGAATAATTGTTCAAGTAGATTTTAGTGTATAGTCGCTTTCTTTTATCCTTTACTTAGCAAATTAGTTTGTTTACTTACTTTCATCTGTGCATAGTGTTCTCTTTTCAAATGTGCAGATTGTGGTGTTTTTGTCAAAGCTCATTGCGAGGTGTTCTCTAACCCTACTTATCCTTTTAAGTCCATCATTGTATTCCATATCTTTTTTTGCATTGAGGACAATGCATAGTTCAATTTAGGGGGTGTGGTGCATCATTTGTATGATACACTAATTTTTTTTTTATAATACCATTTTGTGGTGTACCATTTTTTTCTTGATCTACCTGATTTATGTCGTACACCCCAGTATAACTGGTCAAATTACAATATGTTTATCGGTTTAAATCCGAGGTCAAACCCACAGGGAGCTAAATAGTTGGATTCAAAACAAAAATACTGAAATCATCATGGTACAAAGTGCAATGGAATTGCTTGTGGTGTGAGCTTAGAACAATTAAATAAACACTTAATTAAAATTGTGGAAAGAAAATAATAAAAAGTACCCTTTAGTACGGGGATCCAATCTGCAATATATTGTTTGATGTATATTAAAACTGTGGAAAGAAAATAATAAAAAGTACACTTAATCTCCAATCTGCAATATATAAAAAGTACCCTATAGTTATTGAAAATGCCACCTTACAATAATTCAATCCCATTTTACTAAAAAGTCAACCGATAGGTTTGATGCATATTGAACCATAACACAACAACTTATTAGGTTAGCCATAAGGTCTCTATGCCATGCATCAACTAAATCACCATAGTAAACAAGAATTCAAGTCATTCATGAGGTTTACTACAATTATTCAATCGGCAAGTTGATGATTTAATGATGACGAAATTTCAGTTTATACATTGAATCAAAAGCATTGTCTATGGCATGACATAACCCATCTATAACCATTCTCCCGACTATTGTATAAAGCACACATACATACATCACTATATCACCCATGAAGTAAATAATAAGTATAGATATTATGGTATATAGTATTAAGTATTGCTCAATGTTCATAACCATGAGCATATTATAATGTAATCATCCATCAATTAAGGGAGGTATAAACATTAAAGCATAATTAGAACATCTGCATTTCCATAACTTAATCAATGTTATATGTGTTCACCCTTCACCGAAGGGTATAAACGAACTACTAACACCTCCCTTACTATGGACTAGCAAAAGGTGTGATATAATTCCATTACAAACGAAACAAAATACAAAATAAATCCTTCCCCGAGGAATAGCTAAAACACTCCCACTCTTATTAATGATTTGGGCAAAAAAGTGGGAGAGGGTCAACCCTCGAAGTAAAAAGGATAAACAAAATTGTAGAGGTATAGAAATTCTGGTTGTAAAGTGGTTGGGCAAGGTTTGGCTTCTCACTTTCTTTCTTCTTATCTTTCCTCGCTGTTTGGACTATCTCTGAGTGAATATTTGACCATCTCTCATCATTCTCTGAAATTGAAGCTAGGACCTGTTATTTAGATGCATTGAAGAGGGCTTCTAAGGCGGCATAACTGGCTTGGCCAATGGGGTGGGTATGTTGCATCATAGGACCAATTGGACAAGGAGAAAGGACTAAGGCGTTTTGGCTACCGTCCAAACGCCACCACCACCATTTGGATGGTGGAAAACCTCTGGATTTTGTAAGCTTCTTTCCCCAATTCTTTGATGTAGAAATCTTGTAATTACACTTGCCTCCCTTGTCTTATTTAGCTGGTGCTCTTCTATCTTCCTGATTTTACGTAATTCCGCACAAAACTTTAGAAAATGTCAAATCTCAGCTTTAACCCTAATTTATTTTAACTTGATGATTTTAACCTAATTCACACACAATTGACTTTAAAACCTGGTTCATTAATGCATTATTTTGGGTTAATCAGTGCTAAGCTTTCGCCATCACCTTAAAGGGCTCAACCTTGGCCTAGTTTAACAAGTTGACCCCAGCATCCATCTCACACTTTATAAGAGCTTTCCATAAAAATTAGAGCTACCACTTGTTGAATGTAAAACAGGGACCCAATGAGACCCTTCGAAGCTACATTCATAGGTTCAACTCAAAATCTCTAAAAGTAGACGTCCCTGACCAAAAATTTGAACTCACTGCCTTCATTGCTGGGCTAGGCATCCAATCAAAAGACTTAATTTCTCCATCTCCAAGAATCCACAAGCCAGCGAGATGAAAGTCCTTGCTAAAGTAGAGAAATACATCAATGGCTAGGATGCTCTCCTTTACAAGGTAGGGAGCTCAACCTCACACATGGAGAAGGAAAATAAGAGGGACCCACATCCCAAAAAGGAGATAAGTAGAGACTGGTCTCCACAAAGAGACAGTGATTGCTCTCCAGAATGAAGATGAGACATCAGAGATCGCTAGGCTCCTCTAACACAAGTTATAGCTAAGATTTGTGCCATAGCAGTTCACTCCCCTCAACCCTACAGTATCCCAGGTCCTCTATGAAGTACAAAATGAAAAGTTTCTAAGGTGGCCACCTCGAATGAGAGTAGATCCCGCAAAATAGAATGCGATGAAATACTATGAGTATTATAGGAACCATGGCCACCTGATTGTCAAAATTCCTTGTTTCCTGACACTTAACTACTATCCCTTCGCATGTGAAATGTATGGTTCGAAGGGGACTGCCACTCTCCTTTGAGATAGTGTCAAAAGAAAGGGCAAAGGGAAGGGAAAATGAAATTATGTAACTATGGTGTGCAATGAACAAAAGTGCTCCCCAATCACAAGGACACTTTCGTGGGTCGTGTTTTACTTGGTGGTATTCCAAGGTTATTTTCACGAGGAAGGAACTAAACTGAGGGGAAGGTGATTTTGAATAAAAGAAAGTGTAAAATCTTTATTCTTGAAAGTTGTTTGGTGAAGTTTGTGTGGGTGAAAATGAAATGAAAAACAAATGTTGGCAAATCCAAGAGGTTACTCCAATGGTGATACCATCTCAACTCAAATCCCTCCTCCAATAGAGCATGAATGAACGATTGATTCTTAGGAAGCTAGGGATAAGATGGGTGAGTATCTAAGCATAAACCATGACTCGGCCTACGGAATATCAAAGAGTCACCTACTTATCCACTAGGGATGTCAATGGACCGAAGCGCGGACGGGTGGTGTAGTCTCCATCCTTGTACCCACTTAAAAAAATTTCTTCCACCCCCGTTGGCGGGTATAATTTTCATCCCCGCCCCATCCGCAAGTAATTTTTTAATCCCCTTCCCTGTCCCCGCTTCCCCCGTACAGGCCGAAGTCCAAGCTAAATAAATCCAATAATTTAAATAATCCAACAAAATTCTAAATAATCTAACACCACATTATATAACATAACATATTTGAATAAAAGACAAACTACAAATGTCTGAAATACTACTTCAAAATACTACATATTTGAATAAAACACAAACAAATGTACACAAACAACATAATTGTGGTAAATCTCCATAAGGGCTCACAGATGTAAAATTCATTGATCTGTACAAGTTTGTTGTCCAGGATCTGTTGGGCATTGGGCATGCTAAATATGATCCATTGGGTATATCAAATTTTATAAAATCTTTTATCTGAATTTGTGTTGTGTGTGCGTGCAAGGTTTTCAAAGGTAACTGACATGTATAAGATACAAATTGTGTAAAATTTAACCCAGCAAAGTAAAAGCTTCAGCCCTATTCATATAACATTCACAACTGTTTGCTATGTTAGAAGTAAAAGATGAGTAATATTTGTACAATTTGGGCTAAAAGACTAAAAATAGTATTTATATATATTTATTTATTTAGCGGGTAACGGGGACGGGACGGGACGGAGCAGGGCGGGTATGGAGCGGGGATAAGGGTAAGTTCATCCCCACCTCCATCCCTACACGAGTTTATATGGGTATCCCCGTATACGTCCACCGTCCAATACGTATAGTCCATCCTCGGTCCAAACGGGACGGGTTTGGACGAATACCCATTTTTTTCAGTCCACTGCCATCCCTATTATCCACCCTCAACCCAGTCAAACCGAACCATTGAACTCTAAAAGGAAGGAGGAAAATGAGTTGAAATGGTATACCCCAATTGGAGGTTCCCTTTGGCTTTACCAACTAGAAGATTTAGTTACTCATGCTTGAAATGAAATTAACTATGTAATGAGAGTGCATTCCAAGGATATGAAGTTCTAGAGTAACTAAATGCAACCAAACATAAGCTAGAACAGAATGCATTTAAAACTCATTTTACGGCTAAGAAAATAGAGAACTTTCATCCATTAATGGTAAAAGCTTGAGAGAGCATTAAACTAGCAATGAACTTGAAAGAGAATAACATTAATGACATTAAATGAGGTTCTCAAGGCTCATACCATTGATTAGAAGACAATGTATTGAAAGAAAATGCAAAATCTTAAATTTCTTTCACTTGACACAAATCATCATCTTCTACACAGCTTCTCTCTCTATAATACATCTAATGTCTCTCCATATAGCTGAACCATATAGGGCTCCTCTCCAAAATCATGCCTGAAGTCTCCTGTAGCACCCTAATGTGATTCCCAATATAGGAGCATGAAATAAGGTGAGCTGGTGCAAGCTTTATCTCCACACCCAGCAGCTTCTCCCTTATCTCTCCACATTTATGATCTATGCTCCAAAGGTCCAAGAGGGTGTTAATGAGAGGATGTTTTGTGGGCTGGATGTGTCAGAGGAGCATGAGAGATCAGTTGGTGGGACCCTCAATGCAGCAGAGCAGCTGATGCAAAATCTGGGCATGTCAGGCAAAGCGTACCGGTACACGGACTGGTACGTCGAACTCCAGTAGGGTAAGTATACTGGTATGGTTTACTCCAATAGCCTCAGCGTACCGGTACGCGTACCGGTATGGTTTGGCTACTTTTCTGATTTTCTGTCTTACTCTTCTCCTGAGGAATCTCTAAGCTATCTTTTTATCCTCATTCACCTCTTGTGGCATGGGAAGGCCTTAAGAAGCCAACTTTAGCCCTCTTTAACTACAAACACAAAATGTCACCGTCAAGAATTCCACTAACATAACTCCTACCATTTAATCTCCTAAAACCATAACAATTGAGATGATTAGCACGTAAAAATATACAAAGTTTTGGGCTAATCACACCCCCAACTTAGATTTTGCTAGTCCCTTAGCAAAAATTAATTTCAAAACACAATAACAAGACTAACATATGAGAATCTATAAGCAACTCACCCAAAAATCAAAATCCAAATTCGCAATGCAATTAAAAAAATAAGCTTGGGCACAATTTAACAAGAATTTGTGGTTTTTCATTGATGTGTCTTGAATTTGGAATACTTGGTGTAGGACATCAAAAGAAACAAAATATGCCTACGACTCCATTCTAAATCTATCCAATCCAACACCAAAAATGTAAGATAAAACTACAAAGCCATCTAAACATCCACTTCAACATCATCAGAATCATCACCATCATCATACTCCTCACCTTCCCCAGACTCTTCAGTATCATCGTCATCAACATCCTCCACTTCCATAGCTGTCTTGGAGGCTGAGAGAGCAGAAGTAGAAGGAGTAGTGGTTGGTTGAATGGGGACTTCTGGAATGAGCCTCCTAGGAAAGGTGTGCACAAAAAGGTCCTTCATCATCGTTGCCATAGTCTGTATAGTGGCCTCAATTCCATGTACAGAAGTCTCTAGTGCATCGAGGCGCTGGGGGACTGAACGTTCAGGAGCAGTACTGGATAGTCTAGCAGATAAAGATGCCCCAGGAGCCTCAGAATCAGCACCTATAGTCTTGACTTGCTTCCCCTGACTCATATCCTTTCTTTTCTTCTTTCTGGTCCTGCCAATGGCTCTAGTCTCTAACAGAGTTAACTTGTCAAACACATAAGCCTTTACTTTGAAGTGCCTGCACATTCGGGTCACTAGGTTCCCGAATAGCAGTTTAATCATAGGCTTTTGTGTCTCAACAAAGGCTTTCATTTCTTGCCAAATGAGGAGGAATAAGTTGATTTTCTTCCCAGATACGACTGCATCCACAAAGTTTAACTTATCGACATTAGGCTTCTTCTTTGCACCCCTTGGTGATAAATTTCAATGAAAGAGCTTGTTTAATAAATCGTAAGTAGATTTTAAATTCTCGTTCTGCACATTACCTTTGAAGGTGCTAGGGTCCTCATACATCAATTCAACCAATTGAGATATCTTTTTGGAATGAGGAACGCTATCAGGGTAGACAGGTGGATCATCAGATGGTCTCTGGTAATCGCCAAGGAGCTTAGCGATGACGTCAGGGATCACCACAAACATATTCCCCCGAACATTGGTTTTCAAAACTTCTACTCCATCCACCTCAGATACCCTAAGTGTTTGGTAGAATTCCCTACACATTGACAAATTAGACCCATCAACGTCCTTAAGCCAAAAACTCATGACGTGTGCCCTAATAATCTGGACCGCCTTATTCCTTGGGGTAAGAGAAATGGAGTCCAAGTACCATTCGCAAGTGACCCCCTTTTATGGATAAACCGATGCCTAGCCTCATTCTTAGCTTTCTTTCTAAGTTCACTCCCATCGACACTTGATCCCTCTCCAATTCTCTTGTGACCACCAGAGTCCTTAGGTGGAAAAGATTCAGGTCCCGTGGTTTTGGTCTGGGCCAAGCATAATAACAGTACCCCTATTGTAAAGAATGTGAAAAGAAGTGAGAGGAGACCCTCAGTCGGGTCTATGGCCTCAAGACAACCTTCTAGAGGACAAGGCACAGGGATTACTTGGAGAGGTCTAAGGGTTTAGAGAATTGGGGAAAATCAGTACTTAGGGCTCCAAGGGTGAGATTTCACAAATTTAGGGCTAAAAAAATGGTTTATGGATTGAGTGGGGAAAGAAGGGATTTGGGGCTTTGTGAGAGTTTTGAGTGAGGGAGAGAGAGTAATGGTTGTAATGACGGTGGGAAGTGAAGGTTTAAGATGAAAATATTAGATTAAAACCTTGAATTTTGGTGTATCTGACGAAGCATACCGATATGCGTACCGGTACGGTGAAGTCAAGTAGCCTCAGTGTACTAGTACGCATACCGGTACGGTTTGGCTGAGTTTTCAAATTCCCTTGCTGAGCAACCCTTCACTACATCTTTCCATTCTAGGACCTTCCTTATGCATTCCAATCTCCTTTATATGACCTCTACTCTACCCTAAACATGTACTCCACTTGTAAACTACAAATTTAACAATCATGCCCAAGACATTACTGAAATTGCAATGCGATTTAAAACTTTGATTTACTAAATACACCAAACAAAGACTCCTATGTTTAGATATCAAAATGAACACCAACATGTAAAACATGGATTCAGTTCAAACTAATATTCCTAACTCTTTTCAAATATCTAAAACTTGAGAAATATTCCCCCATTTCGTAAGCATGGAACTGTATAACACGTATCTGAGACGACAGAACTAAACACGCATGAGCAAAACCATGGTCTCCAACACTAATCTAAAGTATGCACACACAAATTAACTTTCAACTCGTTTGTGTATGAATTAAACAAGTAATTTGAGCATTTATGCAATAGAATTCACATTCAAATAGCTAGGCAAACTCAACTTCGATGCAAAACCTACCGAAGATCACTCTTAAGCAATGAAATACACTCAAATTATCCAGATATGCACTCCGTGTGTACATGTGAGATAGAATTTTGTGTTCAAAACAAAGTGCTTACATGTAATCCAAAAGTGAAGTTCATAAGTGAAAATAAAGCAACCTTGGCATAGTCTCATGAACAGAATGCTAGGGCATTGGATAGTATGACAAAACTCATCATTTTCTTTGAATTTATGCACCTTGCATGCTTCTCTAGATCACTTAGGGCTTTGAGGGTTATAAAGGTAAATGGAATGAAGGATATAGGATAACAACGAGGATGTTTCGAGTGAGAGATTTTTATTTCAAAAACACTCGCTTTTCATGGGATTTTCATTCTCACACCATCACCACACTCATTGTTTCTTTTCTTTCTTTCCTCTAACATTTTCCTTTTCTTTTGATCGTTCTTTCGTCTTCTCACCCCTTTTTCTTCCTTTTCTTGAATTTTCCTCATTTTCCATTGAGCACTTCTATTGAACTATTTTAGTTTGAACATCATTTATCCATTTTTGTTTGAGTTTCCACACTATACTTCTTTTACTTTTCCAATCACTCATATTTAGCTTTAAGCAACAACAAAGGTAAGGTAGATATTTTTTATTTTCATTTTCATTGGCTTGGTCAATTGTGTGGCATAGAAATGCATTTCAATTTAGCTCAATCACGACACCAAGGATAATATTTTCACAAGAAAAAAGATTAAGGCGCAAAGCATTTAAATATGACCTAAAATCACTTCCAGATATGCATAGAAGAGCAGTGCATATTTAAGATAAGTTAATCAACCAAATTAATGCACCTAACCAAAACAAGCATAATGAGACCATTGAACAAATTTGACATTGAAAAATTGTTGTTTGAGTAATTGTAAGTTCCCTCCAAAAAGGTTTGGCTCTAAAGCTCTCATGGGTCCTTACTCATCTCCACTACTTATGTCAAGCTTAGAACATGGATCCAATCTGTAAATTTCCAAAATTACACATTCAAAAGTCAAACAAGTTGAGTTCAAAAATCAATACATATGTGATACTCATGCCTAGGATCAACTTCCATAAAATGCTCATGTGCACAAGGTTCACAACAAAGATCAACATGTCATCCAACTCACATACTCTTCATGAAGAAATACAGGTTAACAATCAAATTTTTTTCATCAAAAAATTCACGTATTTTTCCCTAATGCAAGAAAAATTACAAATTCCCCAAAAACCTTGGTGTATCATGCAAATGGTGCACCTCACCACCCCCAACTTGTATCATGCATTGTCCTCAATGCAACAAACAGATATCAGATGCAATAAAGGACAATAAGAGAATATGAGTAGGGTAAGAGAACGCCTCGCAATTGAGCTTTCGACAAAAGTACCAAGATCTAGATCTAAGAGAAATGAATCTATACAACCAAAGAAGTTAAGTGACATGAAAATAAAAACATCATAAATAAATAAAAACAATTGTACACTAGAAACATAAAACACTAGTTAGTCCTCCACACACTTTGGATACACCAGATCTGTCAATTTTTCCTCCACTTCTTGCTCTTCAGAACCCTCAAAGAATGGCTTGAGTGTTTGGCCATTGACCTTGAATGTCTTTCCATTCTCGGGGTCTGTCACCTCAACAGCTCCGTCGGGGTAGGCCACCTTGACAAGAAAGGGGCAATCCCAACGGGATTGGAGTTTTCCTTGAAAAATTGAGAGGCAAGAATTGAATAAAGAGCACTTTTTAACCAGGCTCAAATGATTTCCGTATAATGGAATTATCATGAAAGATTTTAGCATGTTCCTTTGAAATCTTGGAACTACCATACGTATCTAGTCAAATCTCTTCCAATTCATTAAGCTATAACTTCCTATGTTCACCGGTCATTCTGAAATTGAAGTTTAAGGTCTTTATGGCTCAATATGCCTTGTGTTCCATTTCGACAGGCAGATAACAAGCTTTTCCATAGACAAGCCGGTAGGGAGACATGCCCAACACAGTCTTATAGGTAATACGGTAGGCCTATAAGGCATTAATCAATCTGTCGGATCAATCCTTCCTATTGGGGTTAACTATTTTTTCTAGAATGGTCTTGATGTCCTTATTAGCTAGCTGGGCTTGACCATTTATTTGTTGGTGATAGGAGGTGGATACTTTGTGAGTGACGCCATATTCGAACATTAGAAATGCAAATGACCTATTACAGAAATGGGATCCACCATCACTTATCATTGCCCGAGGCATCCTATACCTCAGAAAGATATTCTCTTTGAAAAATTTGACTATGACCCGATGGTCATTAGTCTTAGTCTTGATATCCTCCACCCACTTAGACACAAAATCCACTTTTAGAAGGATGTACAGATAACCAAATAACATAGGGAACATATCCATGAAATCGATGCCCTAACAGTTAAATATTTCTATTTTAAGCACGGGGGAAAGGGGCATCATATTTCTACGGGTCACACTACCCAATCGTTTGGCATCTGTCACATGCCTTATAGAATGAAACACAATCTTTAATAAGGGAGGGCTAGTAGAAACCTGATTAAATATTTTTTGCGGAAGTCTTCTTTGTTAAAAAATGCCCACCACTAGCTTGTGAATGGTAAAATGATAGGACATCCCGTTGTTCGTTCTCATGTACACATCTTCTCATGACCTGATCAGGACAATGCTTAAACAAATACGAGTTGTTGACGTAGAAGTACTTCACATCTGCCATGAATCGTCTTCTGTCTTCTTGGCTCCATTGCAGCGGTATCTGTCCTGTTGTAAGGTAATTACATATATCAGCATACCAAGGACATACCAAATGAATTGAAGGAAAATGTTCTTTAGGAAAATAGTCAAGGATAGGAATATGCTCATTGGTTTCATATACAACAAGCTGGGATAAGTGATCCGCCACCACATTCTGAACTTCTTTCCTGTCTTTAATCATCAAATCAAATTCTTATAGGAGGAGGATCCACCTAATGAGTCTTGGTTTAGCATCCTACTTAGATAACAAGTACTTCAAGGCAGAATGGTCAGTAAAGACAACAATGGGTGAACCAATGATGTATGAATGAAATTTATCTAAAGCAAACACTGCAGCTAGCAATTCTTTCCTAGTGGTAGTATAGTTCATTTGAGCCTCATTAAGTATTTTGCTAGTATAGTGTATCACATATGGTCTATTGTCCTCCCTCTGACCAAGCACTGCACCGACCACGTAATCACTCGCGTCACACATGAGCTTAAAAGGTAGATCCCAACTGGGTGGTTGCATGATAGGAGGCGTGACAAGCATGCTTTTTAGTTTTTTAAAGGATGCCTCACACTTATCCGACCACTCAAATGGGACCTCCTTAGACAGTAATTGGGTCAAGGGTCGAGCCAATGCACTTAAATTCTTAATGAATCGACGATAAAAAACCTATATGACCCAAAAATGACTGAATTTCCTTGATGGATTTCGGCGTGGGATGGTTGGAGATGGCCTCTACCTTGGATTTGTCATCTTCATTGCCCCTTGCCGATACTATGTGGCCCAACACTATTCCTTCCGTTACCATAAAGTGACACTTTTCCCAATTCAATATGAGATTTTTTTTCTTCACACCTCCCTACTACTCTTTCTATGTTTTTCAAGCATCCGTCAAATGAATCCCAAAACACAAAAAATCATCCATGAAATCCTCCACAATATTCTCCACCATATCGCTAAAAATCTTCATCATGCACCGTTAAAAATTTCCCGAGGCATTGCATAATCCCAGTGGCATACGATGATAAGCGAAAGTCCCATATGGACAGGTGAAAGTCGTCTTCTCCTGGTCCCCTAATGCGATCTCAATTTGATTGTAGCCAGAGTACCCATCTAGGAAGCAATAAAATAGGTGCCCTACTACCCTTTCCAAAACTTGATCAAGAAATGGCATTGAGAAATGATCTTTCCTTGTGCAATCATTAAGCTTTTGGTAGTCGATGCAAACTCTCCATCTGGTTATAACTCTTGTAGGTATGAGTTCATTTTCTTTAGTTTCCACTACCATAACTTTGGATTTCTTTGGTACTACTTGTGTGGGACTTACCCACTTGTTATTAGCGGTCGAAAAGATGATGCCTACATCCTGTAGTTTTAATACCTCATCCTTCACTACCTCCTTCATATTAAGATTTAATCTCCATTGAAGTTTTCAGGGGGGTTTGACATCTTCCTCAAGGTAAATGCGATGCGTGTAAATGATGGGGCTTATCCCCTTGATGTTCACTATAGTCCACCCAATTGCTCCTTTGTGCTTCCTCAATACCTCTAAAAGATTTTCTTCATTAGGGCAGAGCTAATGACCATTGGAAATGTTTCTTTTCCGTCGAGATAGGCATATTTCAAATGTGAGGGCAATGGATTCAATTCCAAGTTTGAATTTTGCTCATGCGACGGGAAAATTTTCTTTTCTTGACGGGGTAACTCCTCAAATGTGGGAATCCAACCTCCTATTTCTTTCAACTCTTCTACCTCCTCTTGCTCATCCAACTTCTCAAGATCAACATTTTCATCCTCCCTGAATTTCAACATTCTTTCCAATTCTAAATGCTCTTTGACCAAGGTGTTAATTCTATTGACCTCATTTATTTCCTCGTCATCCCCCGGTTGCTTTGCCAAATTAAACACATTAAGCTCCATGGTCATGTTTCCAAATGTCAATTTTATTAGACCGTTCTTGCAATTTATCACAGCATTAGATGTAGCAAGGAAGAGTCGTCCAAGAATAACAGGGATTTAGGAACTAAGATTAGCAACATGATGTGTATCTAAGACAATAAAATCAACGAAAAAGTAAAATTTATCAATTTAAACCAAAACATCTTTCACTACTCCCCTTGGTGTGCGGATGCTACGATCCACCAATTAAAGTGGGCTATAACTCCTCAAGTTGAAGTGGTTGATACACTAAGTAAAGGAGGAGACTGAAATTTTCCCCCAAATCAAGTAATGGTTGTTCAACCAGGCAATTCCCTATGGTAATGGCAATTGTTGGACAACCAGGGTCTTTGAATTTTGGAGGAGTGTTGGTCCTCAATATGGAGCTCCCTTGTTCGGCTAAGAATGCTTTCTTTCAGACATTCAATCTCCTCTTCACCGGATCCTTCAAGATTTTGACACAAGATGGTATTTGCTTGATGGCATCGAGGAGTGGGATGTTAATCTTCACCTGCTTAAACATTTCCCAATTATCAACATAATTAGCCACATTGACAGGTGGCTTCAAGCGACTATGGAAAGAGGCAGGCATAGGGGGAATAAACATGTTGTCATCAATCATATTTTCTTTTTCAACCACCTCTTTTTCTCTATTTTCACTTACCTCACCTTTTTAGGCCACACTTTCTTTGGCCTCACCCTCATTGGTTTCTTTTTCCATTGGTAATGAGGCTTTGGGTGAGATCGTTGGCACCACAGCCTTTTCAATTTTTCTACCACTTCGAAGAGTGGTAATTACCTTGAGTTATTCACAACTCTCTTTAGTGGGATCGGCCAACTCAACCACATGTTGGCCTTTGGGATTTTCTTGGGTTGAGTAGGAATTTTTCCTTTCTCTTGTTGAGACAACCCTATGACATTGGTGATCATGATGAGTTGGGCCGAAATATCTTTATTGAAGGTGGTTTGGCTTTGAATAAAGTTGTAGAGCACATCCTCTAAGTTCCTCTTATGAGGAGGTTGGTAGGTGGAAGGATTTGATGGTCCTTGTTGGAAGAAGTTTTGTGGGGATAGATTGGATGAATACCCTTGCAGATTGGACCGCGGGTATTGGGAGTTAAACGTTTTCCCTTGACATTGCTTAGGAGGCATCGGTAGTGAATATGCACAAGAACCATGAGGGATGGGGTTCTCATTTCTCTAACTAAAATTGGGGTGATTACTCCACCTCAGATTGTAAGTGTTGGACTTTAGAGAAAATGATTGTCTCGATTGATTGAAGGCATGGACTTGTTATTGGTATGCTTCCTTCGGCGCCGGAATGCTCGGGTACTCCGATATGGAATGATCAGCACTCTCACAAATAGAACAAACCTCCTCAGTTCGTGACACATGAGACATCTCTCGTCTCCTATTTACCTCAAGAATTTGTGCTTTTCTAGACAATTTAGAAATTTTTGAAAGTAGGTTTTCCTGGTTTCTTAAATCATACATCCCTCCTTCTTTTGGTTGGCCATTCCTTTGAGGCAAAGACGTTGGTACATCAGTAGTGTCAGTGGTGTGCCATGACTGTGCATTTTGGGCCAATGTATCAAAACAGACTAGGGCCTCATCGGGGTCTTTGCTCAAAAAATCCCATTGTACATCATATCAATGAACCGTTGATGGTCCGGTGAAATTCCTTCATAGAAGAAACTCACGAATTGCCATGATTCAAAGCCATGGTGTGGAATGGACTGTAGCAACTCCTTGTACCTTTCCCAACATTGGTAGAATAGTTCATTGGATTCTTTGAAAAATTCTGAATTTGCTTCTTTAAGGAGGTGATTTTATGCACCGGGAAAAATTTGTTCAAGAACACGGAGATCATTTGTTCCCAAGATGTTATGGTACGGGATCTCAAGGATTGAAGCCACGTTTTTTCCTTATCACTGATGGAAAAAGGGAACAATTTCATCCTTGCTATCTCTTCCATATTATGATTTAGGGTAAAGGTTGCAACTATATCTTCAAAATCCCTTATATGCGAATAGGGATTCTCGTTCTCAATTTCATGAAATTCGGGAAGTAGTTACAATATCCCCAATTTGACTATGAAAAGATGGGGTTGGACCAGAAGGAGGATGCAAGAAGGTGTGGTGCTACATGTTGGTTAAAGAAAATCCTGCATTAACCTTGCTAGAGGATCAATTTGGATGTTGTTCCCCTTTTTCCTAGGTGGGGAAAAATGCACTCGTGGGTTGAGCATTCTAGGTGGTTGCACTCTCCCAACCCCTTGAACATTAGGATTGGCACCGCCATTATTGAAATTGTCACTTGCATCCTCGGGTGGGTCTTGGTCAATATTCATGGTAGGGTCTATGGGTTGTTTAACCAATCGGTTTTGCTCATCCTACCCTCACATGCAACAAAAGATCAAAAATTAAAATTATACAAAAATAAGAATATATACAAGTACTGATTAGTACTCAAATATAGCATATTATTATACCCTTTTTGAACTAATTATACTTTGATGAAGTTTAAATGATGAAATTTCAGGTTCTAAGGTGAAAAAGGGTTCAAGGGCAACAAAAAGCACATTTGAAAGTAATACCAACACATTAGGGAACAAATTGGAAAATCTTGGAGCAAAGAAGTAGTGTTCGAATGCCAATTCATGTTCGAACGCTCACAAGAACCAAGCCAGCTGAGACAGAATGTGTTGCAGCCAAGAACTAAAGTCCTAAGGAGCAAAGAAGTAATATTCGAATGCCAACTTACGTTCGAATGTCCATTGGAGCACTAACAAAGACAAGACTAAAGACATGACGTGAGGCAGCAAATGAATGACAAGTTCCGCACAGAGTGTGGAAGGAGATTTCCACTGGGGACCACAAGCCACTTGACATTTGAGTGGTAACGATAGATCCTATACGGCATTCGAACGCCCTTAGAGCAAAGATAGAAGAAACATTCGAACATCATACACCATTCGAACGCTTATAAAGCAAAAGAAACAACACCATTCGAACGCCAACTCACGTTCGAACATCTTCGACAGACTGCCTGCAGAGTGGTTGGCTTTTCACTTTGACTTAGGTGGAAAGCATTATTTCTTCACCCCCTTGCCTTCTCCTTGTTGATAAAATACTCTTATTTTGGGAGAGAATGGGGGCACTTCTACTTACTGATTTTCTCAATTTCCTCTTTGATAGAGAGTTGGGAGGCTTAGACTCCCACTCATTTCTTTACATTCATGCTTTCATTTGTTTGTAATAAGAAGTTTTAGTTTCTCTATTTACTTGTAGTCTTTACATTCTTGTTTACATTTACTTGTAAAAGAGTTTTAGTTTCTCTATTTAATTTTAGTCTTTACATACATGCTATTAACATACATTCTGTTATTCATAGCTTTCATTGCTTGAGCTTCCTTCCTTCTTAGAGGAGTGAAATTCTTCCACTTTTCTAGAGCTTTTCCAAAGCCGTGAAGGGTGGAATGTGATTCACTCATTCTTTTTTGAAGATCAGCTCCTTGTTATTGTATCTTTATTTTGTAGAGTCCTCCACTTAGAGGATGAGCATCATTCACTTTTCTAGCTTTACCAAAGCCATGAAAAGTGAGTAGTTTCTCATTCACTCTTTAGTAAGAGGTGAAGGACATGTATAAGTTATATGAGAGTTATATTTATGCACTGTTCTAATGCTTAATGTTTATCCCCTTGTTTATTGGATGATTAATTGCATCTAGCAAAGTTAAGGTACTTTGTATAATCGAGAGTCTATCTATGACACAAATGACTCTTGCATGAAAAGACTCCTCGTTTCAAGGCAAGTACCCCAGCTAGATATTCATGATACCCTTTAATCATCCGCGCTAATGTGCTTCATTTAAAGAATGGAATATTACAGTCATGGTTGGATGTCTTATAGAAACACTTGCTTGTCTGTAGACGGGTTAAGTCTCGGCACAGGTAATCCTTGTAAACTTCTAGAAAGATATCAGAACCATGGTCTTATTTCTCACAGTCCATCTTTACCTTCTGATTAACTTGTTGTAGACACTGGAGTTAATTGAGTTATTAAGCATAAATATAATAAACCGGATAATTAACTATATGTCTTGATCCTTGAACTAAAGAGTGACTTTTCTTTCATTTAAATTTATCTTATATTTTGTCTAGAAAACCTTCTTGAAAAGAATTTCATATTCAATCCATGAAAAACCTCCCAATCTAACAATTACAAATCTTAAAGGTTATAGTCGATTAATCTTCACCACTGCTTACTTTGAAACACTAACACAGCAAGCTCCCTCTAGATTCGACTACGGACTCAAACCAGATTATTACTACAGCTAGACTGTCTGCACTTGGATGTACACATTTTGGATCAAACCAAGGACAACGCTCCTTATCCCATGATGAAGATCATAGGACTTACCTCCATCATCCGAAAATCACCTCCTTGGTTTGACACTTGCCTTCCTAGGAAAAGGTGCCAAAAATGATTGTCGAAATTCCTTGTTCCCTAACCCTTAACTACTATCCCTTCGCATGTGAAATGTATGGTTCAAAGGGGAGTGTCACTCTCCCTTGGGATAGTATCAAAAGAAAGGGAAAAGAGAAGAAAAAATGAAATGATGTAACTATGATGTGCAATGAACAAAAGTGCTCCCCAATCGCAAGGAGACTTTCATGGGTCGTGTTTTACTTGGTGGTATTCTAAGGTCATTTCCACGGGCAAGGAAGTAAACCGAGGAGAAGGTGATTTTGAATAAAAGAACGTGTAAAATCTTTGTTCTTGAAAGTTGTTTGGTGAAGTTTGTGTTGATGAAAATGAAATGAAAAACAAATGTTGGCAAATTCAAGAGGTTACTTCAATGGTGATACCATCTCAACTCAAATCCCTCCTCCAATAGAGCATGAATGAATGATTTATTCGTGGGAAGCTAGGGATAAAATGGGTGAGTATCTAAGCGTAAACCGTGACTCGGCCTACGGAATATCAAAGACTCACCAGTCAAACCGAACCATTGAGCTCTAAAAGGAGGGAGGAAAATGAGTTGAAATGGTATACCCCAATTAGAGGTTCCCCTTGGCTTTGCCAACTAGAAGATTTAGCTACTCATACTTGAAATAAAATTAACTATGTAATGAGAGTGCATTCCAAGGATATGAAGATCTAGAGTAACAAAATGCAACAAAACATAAGCTAGAAGAGAATTCATTTAAAACCCATTTACAGCTAAGAAAATAAAGAAATTTTATGCATTAATGGTAAAAGCATGAGAGAGCATTAAACTAGCAATGAACTTGAAAGAGAATAACATTAATGACATTGAATGAAGTTCTCAAGGCTCGTACCATTGATTACAAGACAATGTATTGAAAAAAAATGCAAAATCTTAAGTTTCTCTCACCAAACACTATTCATCACCTTCTACACACCTTCTTTGTTTATATTATATGTAATGTCTCTCCCTATAGCTGAACCACGGAGAACAGTTCTCCAAAATCATGCCTGAAGTCTCCTATAGCACGTTGATGTGATTCCCAACATAGGAGCATGAAATAAGGTGGGCTGGTGCATGCTGTGCAGGCTTTGTCTCCACACCTAGCAACCTTGCTCTCCTTTCTCCACATTTATGATCTATGATCCAAAAGTCCAAAAGGGTGTTATTGAGAGGATGTTCTATGAGTTGGACGTGTCAGAGGAGCATGAAAGATCATTTGGTGGAACCCTCAAAGTAGCAGAGCAGTTGATGCAGAATCTGGGCATGCTAGTCAAAGCATACCGGTACGGTTTGGCTTCTTTTCTGATTTTTTGTCTTCCTCTTCTCTTGAGCAATCCCCAAGCTATCTTTTTATCCTCATTCACCTCAAGTGGCATAGGAAGGCCTTAGGAAGCCAACTTTAGCCCTCTTTAACTACAAACACAAAATGTCATC
>CM042199.1:21850806-21878822 GCA_023539305.1 Ilex asprella | reverse complement strand
CCTCAACAGTAAATTTTTGCACAACATCAGTAACCTCTTGGAGAGAACAAAGTAATATTAGGTGGATTTGTTAGAGATTGGGAGTAGCTAGCAAGGCTTACATGCGTAAGGTCCTAGCTGAATAATTACTACAGGTGCAAGTTGTGTCTAAATCACCTTGGTTAAACACGAACATAACATTTTCAGATGTAGATTTGGAGGGTTGGTGGCATCCCCGTGATGATCCCTTGGTGGTGAGGGCTATCATCTCCAATAGAACCGTCAATCGGGTTCTGACTAACAATGCGAGCTCGACCGACATCATCTTCGCATTCGTCTTCGACAAGATGGACATCCGTAAAGACAAAACTTGAACTAGTGAGGATTCACCTACTTGGATTCTAGAGAGAGATAGAGGGTGCTACCCCTAGGCTCAATTTGTATCGTCCTCACAAAGGGAGACCCAACCTGCCAATCCACCACCATAGTAAGATTCCTAGTGGTTGACGCCCCTTCGGCATATAACTATCGACTGGGGAGACCTTCCCTCAATGCAAGGAGGGTTATTCCTTCTACCTACCACCTAGTAATGAAGTTTCCTACCAAAAATGGCATTGGAGTGGTCTGGGGAGGCAAGTGAGTGGCACTAGAATGCTACATGGTGCCTATGAAAAAGAAAGAGATCGAGACAATAGAGCTGGATGAGCTTGACATGATATATGAGCTGCAGACAAGACCTATGCCTTCAGAAGAGATGGAGCTTATCCAACTCAACAAATAACAAGTACATTTGGTATATGTTGGATCAAAGTTGCCCACAAAGTTGAAAGACCTCCTTATTAAATTTCTCAGGCAAAATATAAAGGTGTTTGCATGGAAACAGGAGGATATGCAAGGGATTGACCCCTCAATCATCACGTATATGCTCGACATAAACCCAACCTTCAAGCCCATCAAGTAAAAATGAATGAGTTTTGCCCTAGAGGGCCAAAAAATGAATAATGAAGAGGTCGGTAAGCTTCCCCATGCCAAAGTCATCAAAGAGGTGGATTACCCAACCTGGCTAGCCAATGTGGCCTTTATAAAAAAAACCAATCGTAAGTGGTGTCTTTACATTGACTCCACTGATCTAAACCACGTCTGTCCTAAAGACAACTTCCCACTTCCCATAATTGATCTATTTGTGGATGCCACAATAGGGTACAAGATCCTGAGCTTTATGGATGTCTTTTCTTGATATAACTAGATTAGGATGGACCCCAATAACCAATAAAATACGTCATTTATGACTGAGCAAGGAACATACTGATACCAGGTTAAGCCATTTGGGTTGAAAAATGTTGGAGCCATTTACCAGCGTTTGGTAAACTATATGTTCCAGAAGTAGATCGGGAGGTCAGTGGAGGTGTACATCAATGATATGTTAGTGAAGTAATTGAAAGTCGAGCTCCATATCGGACACCTCGAGAAGTCCTTCCAGATCCTTAATAAGTACCAAATGAAGCTCAACCCTGCCAAATGAGCCTTTGGGGTATTCGCTACCAAGTTCCTGGGTTTTATTCTCAATAGCCGAGGAATAGAGGCTAACCCAGAGAAGGTCAGAGTTGTAATAGGCATGCAATCACCCTTAAACACAATAGAGGTTCTACGCCTAACGAGGAGGATAACATCTTTAAGTAGCATTGTCTCTTGGTCAAGCAACAAGTGTAACTTTTCTTCCAAATCTTAAAAATGACGTTCTAATAGGACACACAGTGCAAAGAAGCATTCAAAGCTCTCAAGGAGTACCTCAGCTCTCCCCCGATCCTTGTGAGCCCTAGAAAGGGAGAGGTGCTCACTCTATACCTTATTGTCTCAGATTTCTCAACTTGCACAACATTGTTCAGAGAAAGAGATAGAGCTCTTCTTGATTGTTTCCGTTGTGGTTTTCCTAATTTCTTAACATAATTCCTCAAAATGTGTATGGTTTATGTGTGAAGTGGGAGAGTCATTCTCCCTTATAATGATGCAAGAGATGGGGCAGCAAAATGGTAGTGGATGAAATGTAGAATGAAATAAAATGATGTGTGTGCGAACAAAAGTGTTCCCCAAGTACAAGGAGTCTTTTTAATGTCATGGTTTACTTCGAAAGTATTCCAAAGTCGTCTCCTATGGGAAGGAAAGTTCAAGTGTGGTGCAGGTGATTTTGGTGGAAAAAGAAAGTGTAAAATCTTTTGTTTGAATTTTGGTGTTTGTGTTTTTGATGAAAATGCAAGAAAACAAGTGGTAGCTAATCCAAAATGTTAACCTCCAACAGGAATCCCAAGTCAACTCAAAACCTTCCACGAATGGTGCATAGATGAACGATTGATTCGTGAAAAGCTAGGGACGAGATGGAGGTGAGGATCCAAGCATAACCCGTGACCAGGCCTATTGCACATCAAAGACTTACAACCACATCCACTCTCAACCCAGTCAAACCAAACCATTGTACACCGAGAAGAGGAAAGAAAATGAGTTAAAATGGAAAACCCAAGAGGAGGTCTCCCTTGAATTAGCCAACTAAAAATCTAGTTACTCACGAAAGCAAGAAAGACATGCATAATGTAAAGAGATATAATGAATAAATAAAGCATTAAACTTAACTTAATGTAAGAAAACTTAATCTAAGAAGAAAATTATTGCATTCCTAATTTAAAGCTTGAAAGAAGAAAACTTAACATAACAATTGTGGAAACTAAGGTACTAAACTAAACTTGCAAATCACTTGAACTAAATGACATTAAAATTAAATAATGAAGCTTACAAGATCCTTACAAAAGATAACAAGTGAAATGGATGGAAGAAATGCAAAAATCTAAGCTTTCTATCTACTATTCATTTTCTTCCTCATTGAACTATTCCTAAGCTTAGGTAGCCACCCCTTCAAAGCTTGTGGAATGTTGAATATATGGTGAAGACATGATGCATTTTTGTCCATAAGGCTCCCCTAGCCTGTGTGTGCAGACCTCTTATCCATAGGAGGTGATTTGAAGGCTTGGATAGGCTAAGAGAGGCTTAGCCTGCACCCGTCATGGCTGCCATCTTTCTCCCTCCTCCTCTCCCATCCTCCATTATATGTTGCAGACTTTGGGGTGTAGGAGGCATGTGTATATGTAGATTATGTCAGGGGAAAATGGGAGGATCAATGGTGGGACCCCCAAGCTTGTGGATTATGAGTTCTAGGCGTTCTGGGCAAAACCTTCTGAAAGGTCGATTCAAACCATTCAGAAGGTCTTTCGAAAAGTGACAAATCTAAACCAGTTTTTGTAAATTTGTCATAACTTTTGATCCAACCATTGGATTGAGTTCAATTTTTGACATAGTGTAGAAGACATCCAGATCTATAAATTTTGATGTTTTGCACTTTTTAAATTCAAAGTAAATAAAGGTAAAAATTGGGAAAAATAGAGGTACTGTGTCTCTGTGTTAAAACCTTAGGAAACCAGTGTGCAAAACATTTCGGAAGGTTTATGGCCAAACCTTCCATAAGGTTTTCATCAAAAATCCATTTTTCATGTTTTTTTCACCTTCCAAGCCTTCCAATCCTCATTTCATGTGTTAATCTCTTCACCACACATTCATACTTATTTGCAAGGTTCCAAAAGCCATTATTTATGCTATAATTTCCTGTAACATCAAAATTTTCACATTATTCATGACTCTAACTAAATCTAATTAAATACAAAGTTAAGTTAAAAAGCATGAAATGAAGCAGTTAAATATGCAATGTTTTGCTATCATCAAGCTCAGCAATCAGTCTACTACTGCAACAGAGCCTTGAGGGTGGCAGAGGAAAGATATCTGAAGATGGAGAAGCTAGTCTTAGCTCTGGTAACAGTAGCAAGGAGGCTTAGACCTTATTTCCAGGCTCAAACAATTAAGGTCCCTATAGACCAGCAAATAAGTAGTTTTTTTACAAACCAAAGTTATCAGGGAAGCGGGTCAAATGGGTGACAAAGCTCTGCAAGTTTGATATCAGGTATAAACCTAGGACTACAATCAAAGGGTAAATACTAGTGGATTGCATTGCACAATTCACAATAGGTCCAGGAGCATCCATGGAGGCAACTCAGCTAGTACCCGACCTCCTAACATGGAAGCTTGCAGTGGATGAGCTATCAACTCCCAAGCCAGAGATGCTAGACTAATCCTGACATCTAAATAGCACAAAACATTGCATATTTCATGTGCTAATCATTCCTTTTTCACTATCTTTTGGGGATTAAATGATTGGAATTGTGCTACTTAGAGCTATTAATAAAGATTTATGGTGTTTTCAAATAAAAGGTGATAAATGGTGCTTCTTAAGTCCTTCCCAAATGATTTGAGGTGAATGAGGATGAAATGGTGGCTGGAAGACAGCTCAAGAGTTGGAGAAATCACAAAATTAGAAAAGAACAACAGAAACCCTACTGGTAAGCCATACCGGTAGGCTTTAGCCACTATTGTTTGACATACCGATAGGGTCCGCTAAATCAGTCTCATCTCTGCATATCAAGCTCTGCCGTTTTGAGGGTCCCACCAATCATGTCTCCCACACTTCTCTAACAGGTCCAACACATTGTTCACCCTTTTCACACCTAGCATTGGACTTTTGAAGCCTTGGTGATCAATGAAAATAGAGAAGAAGGGAGATGTTTGGTTTGCAGACAAGGTCTGCACCACCTTGTTCCAGCCCACCTCCCTACAGCCCTATGGATGGAGATCACATATACAGGCTAGGGGATGACTCCTTGCACATTTTTTAAGCTTCTAATAGGGAATACAAAGACCATTATGAAATACACATTAGAATATAGAGAGAAATAGTCAAGGGAATATGATAAAAAGTGTTTTAGAGAGAGAAGTTGAGATTTTTACATTTACTTCCACGCATTTTTTTCTAATTCCATGTAAGAACCTTCTAAGCTTTATTTGAAGTCTTTAATACCACTCAATTCAAGTAGTTTTCAAGTATAGTCTTCCATTAAAGCTTTCACCACTAATACTTCTATGTTCTTCATTTTCTTAGTTGGTATTCAATGCATTCTCTTTTAACTTATGTTTTCTTGCTTTAACTTAGTTTAAATCATCATATCTTCATAATTTCTTTTCATTACATTGCTAGTTTTGACTTAAGAATGAGTAGCTAAGCTTTTTAGTTGCCTAGTTCAATAGGAGACCTCAATTTGAAAATGCCATTTCAACTCTTTTTCTCTCCTTCTCTCAGAGTAAGGTGGTTTGGTTTGACTGGGTAGAGAGTGGATGAGATAGTGAGTCTTTGATATTCCGTAGACTTGTCACAGTTTATGCTTCGATCCTCACTCATTCTAGTCTCTAGATTCCCATAAATCAATCGTTCACCTATGCTCTATTGGAGGATTGATTTGAGTTGAACTGGTATTCCCATTGGAGTGACCCATTGGATTGCCAACACTTATTTCCCATTCTATGGCCATCACAAAACAAACCACAAACCAATTCCACAAACAAAGGATTTTATACTTTCTTTTACCAAAACCACCTTCTACACGTTTCACATCCTTCCCCAAGGAAACGACCTTGGAATACCTCCAAGTAATGTACGACCCGCAAAAGTCTAATTGCGCTTGGAAAACACTTTTGTTCGTTCACAACCCACACTTTTTAACATTCCATTCCCTCATTTTCTTGCCCTTTCTTTTGACATCATCCCTAAAAGAGAGTGACATTTCCCTTCTCACACATATCATACACATACATTGAGGGATATGTTAGGAGGTTAGGAATAGCATTGAAATAATTCAATCATTTTTTGCGTCGTTGCTGGGGAAGGCAACTTTTGAATCAAGAAGGTGATTTCAGACAATGGAGGTAAGTCCCTTGATGTTCATCATGGGCTGAGGTACTTTGACCCTTGTACATATTTGTGTGTGTTTTTATTTTTAATTGTAGATAGTTTTGTTACATGTGGGGACGAGACGATCAAAACTGACTTATTAGACAACCCTTAGCCCCCAACATGAATATTGACCAAGACCCGCCTGAGGGTGCGGGTGACAACTTTGAAAATGTAGATGCTAACCCAAACATGCAAAGGGGTATGGGAGTGCTAGAACCTAGAGAACCTAATCCTCGAATGCATTTTCCCCCTCCTAGAAGTGAAGGGAACAATATCCAAATTGATCGTCTGATGAGGTAAATGAGGGAGTTCCTTCAACTAACCTGTAGCACCACACCCTTATGCATCCACTTGCCAGTTTAAGCTCATATCTTCCAAGTTAAGCCAGGGATGTTGCAACAACTTTCAGCATTCCACGGAGTTGAAAAGGAAAACCCTTACTAGCATATAAGGGAATTTGAGGATATAGTAGCAACATTCAATGCTAACTATGCTATGGAGGACATAGCTCACTTAAAATTGCTTCAATTCTCTCTTAGAGATAAAGCCAATTCATAGTTGTAAGCCTTGAGACCTCGCTCCATAACATCTTGGAACCAAATGCTCTCCGAATTTTTAAACAATTTTTTTCCGGTTCATAGAACCATTACTTTGAAAAAAGAAATTCAAATTTTTTTGATGAAGCCCGATAAGCAATTCTACCAATGTTGGTTGATTGATACCCAATTAAAACATTTTATTGTGCCTCCTTTGGACAAATTATAATTTGATAGAGTTCAAATGATGATGTTTCAGGTGTTAAAGTGAGAAAAAAGACTGCAACCAACGTGAAGCCTGAAAATCAACATAGACAAACAAGCAAAACAGCCTTCACGTTCGAACGGTTCCCACGGACAGACTGCAGATTTCCTAATTCTTTGACTGAGCCTTTGATTCTCATCTAGACATAGGCGTCCAGCACTTCTCTTTCACCCCTCCCTTGCTCTTCCCTGCCTATATATACTCCCCTTTTGGGAGCCTTTGAGGACACACTTAAGGGGAGAGATCAAAAGCTCCCCTCTTGAAGAATACCTAGTCTTTTTATGTGTTCATTTTAATTCAAGTTTTACATTCTAGTTCTTTAATTCAAGTCTTTTACATTCTTGCTCCTTTTAATTACTTCAAGTCTTTATTATAGTTGGGAAGTTTAATTCCCTACTTGTGTTCATCTTTATTATAGTTGGGAAGTTAATTCCCTATTTGTCTTCATTTTTATAGAGTTGGGAAGATAAATTCCCTACTTTTGTGTTCTTTATGTTCTTAATTTACTTCTTGTCTTTAAATTAATGCTTTTACTTTCTTGCTTTCAATTATGTCTTGCACCTTCATCATTTGAGCTCATCTTCTTCTTAGAAGAGTGAATCTCTTCCACTTTTCTAAGGCTTTACCAAAGCCAAGAAGGGTGGAACGTGATTCACTCATTCTTTGTTGAAGATCTAGCTTTCTTTTACTTTCTTTCACTTCCATTGCTTGAGCATCTTCTTCTTAGAGGAGTGAAACTCTTCCACTTTTCTAGGACTTTATCAAAACCAAGAAGGGTGGAAAGAGATTCACTCATTCATCGTTGAAGATCAACTTCGAAGTTCCTCTACTTGGAGGAAGGAGTACTATTCACTTTTCTAGCTTTACCCAAGCCATGAAGAGTGAGTAGTCCTCAGTCACTCTTTAGGGAGAGGGGATGAATACGTAATAACTATCCGGATGTTATACTTGTGCATTTCTTTCATACTTAAATGCTTTATTTACTTGCTTAGTGGGAGCATGAATGTGTTAAGCAAAGTTAGAGTAATTTGCACAACCAAAGGATGTTTCTATGATCCGGATAACTCCTACATAGAAAGATCCGTTGGTTCAAGGCAAGTACCCTAGCTAGGTAATGTTCTTTGTGGAATCAATGGGTCTTTTCTATGGTAAATGGATAACTCCTTCTAGAAGGATTCGTTGATTCAAAGCAAAAAACTCCGGCTAGTATTATGTATAACCAAGGGATCTTTTCTATGGTAAATGGATAACTCCTTCTAGAAAGATCCATTATGTGAGACAAATACTCCGGTATAGAACTTCACGACTAACTCCTCAATCTCCACCACCATTGCACTTCATAAAAAGGATGGAGCTTTAACCCAGTCCACCCTTATCTTCCGATTAACTTACTGTTACCACGGGAGTTAGTTGAGTTATAAAGCACAAGTGTAATACACCGGATAATTCATTACATATTCTGATCCTCGAACTAAAGAGTGACTTTAATTTTATTTGAATCTTATATTTTGTCTAGAAAAACTCTCTTGAAAAGAATTTAATATTCTGTTCAAGAAACCATCCACTTCTCACAAATCTCAAAAAGGTTACAATTGATCGGTCTTCATTACTGTTCACCTTGAAACACTAAACACCATGTTCCCTGTGGATTCGACTCCGGACTCAAACCGGATTATTACTACAGCTTGACCGCCTGCACTTGGGTGTACACATTTTGGATCAAGTCTTTGGGACAGGTATAAGTTATTGCAATCCATCCCACATCATGACTTTGAATAGTGGCAAGTAGTTAGTTTCTTCTATAAGGAAATTACACCAAGCCATAGACAATTAATTGACATGATGTGCGATGGTGAGTTTTTGAGTAAAGACCCCGATGAGGCCTTTGATTTCTTTGATAAATTGGCACAAAATGCACAATCATAGAGCATTGTGGATCCCACCGATGAACCAAAGTCTTCAACTCAAGGGGGTAATCAAACTTAAAGGGGAGGGATTTATGATTTGAGTGACCGGAAGACTTGTTTTCCGAAATTTCTAAGTTGTCTAGGAAAGTAAAGACTCTTGAAGTTAATAGAAGACATGAGGTCTCTAATGTTTTATAGGTTGATGAGTTTTTCTCGATTTGTGAGAGTGTAGAGCATTCTATATCGGAGTGCCCTAATATTCCAGTGAGCAAGTGCATGCCTTTAACCAAACGAGGCAATCATTCTCTCCACATTCAAACACTTATAATCCAGGTTGGAGTAATCACCTGAACTTCAGTTAGAGAAATGAGAATTTCATTCCTCATGGTTCAAATGCATATTCATCACCCGCACCTCCGAGGCAAAACTAATACCAAGGTCAAGGGCAAGCGTCTAGCTCCCAATACCCTTGGTCCAATCCGTAAGGGTATTCGTCAAACCCACCACCACAAAATTTTCCATTAAATCCATCTCCCCAAAGCTCCTCCCATCAAGGTCCTTCCAATCCTCCCACATACCAACCTCCTCACAAAAGGAATTTGGAGGATATGGTTCATTCTTTTATCCAAAATCAAAATGCTATCAACAATCAAAATGTCATAGCTTTTAATGATATTAGGACCCAACTCACAAAGTTGACAAATTCATGGGGGCATCACAACTAGAGAAGGGGAAATTTCCAGCTCAACCCCAAGAAGACCCTAGAGGTCAACATTACATTGAGTCATCTGAACCCTCTAATACAAGTTGTGAGCAACTCAAGGCGGTCACTACCCTTCGAAATGGTAAGGAAATTGATAAAAATATTGTGCCAAAGATCTCACCCAGATCCGCTATATCAAGAATTTGTGGAGGAATAAACAAGTTTTTTATGCTTTATAGTGTATAGTTTTCTTATTTACTTATATTATTTTCATTTTTAGGTTATTCACTTTACTTTGTTGTATAGCTTTTTCTTCCTTAGTTTAGATGTTGGTGCTTCGGTGAAAAACTCAAAAGTGAGGTGCTCTCTAACCCTACTCATCTTTTCACTACCCTTGATTACATATCATATATTTTTTTTGTTGCATTGAAGACAAAGCATGAATCAAGTTGGGGGGTGAGGTGCACCATTTGCATGTTACATCAATGTCTGTGAAATTTTTTGCGGATTATACCAATTCTTGTTTGCTTAAGTGCAAATTTTGAAAATTTTGAAACTTTTAATAAAAAAATATTTGAATGTTGATATGTATTCCCTTATTAAGAGTGTTTGGATTATATGATATGTTGATCTCTGTTTTGAACCTTGAGCACGTGAGCACACTATAGAAATTGATCATATGTGTAAGTATCACATATGTATTGATTTTTGAACCCAACTGTATTTAACCTTTGAATGTGTAATTTCAGTAATTTACGGACTGGATTCATGTCTTAGGCTTGACATAAATAGTGGAGATGAGTAAGGACCCATGAGAGATTTAGTGCCAAACCTTTTTTGGAGGGAACTCACATTTACTCAAAGAACAATTTTTCAATGTCAAATTTGTTCAGTAGTCTCATTATGCTTGTTTTAGTTAGGCATATTTGGGTAATTAATTGACTTTGGCTTGATATGTACAATGCTCCCCTATGCTTATCTAGGGATGATCTTAGGCCATTTTTAAATATTTTGAGTCTTTGCCTTATTGTTGTGAAAATATTATCCCTAGTGCCGTGATTGAGCCTAATTGAAATTCGTTTCTATGCCACGCATTAACCAAGCTAATGAAAATGACAAATATCTACCTTACCTTGGTTTTTCCTAAATCTGAAAATGAGTAATTGCTAACGAAAAGGAACTGTGGTGTGGAAATTCGAGCAAGGTTTGATTGTTGTGAAACTCAAAGAGTTTGAAAAAAAAAAAGGAGAATGAAAACCCAAGAAAAGGAGGCATTAGAGGTGAAAGAAGAAAGAACGATCAAAAAAAAAAGTCAAGGAAAAGAAAGAAAAGAAGCAAATAGTGTGGGAATGGTGTAATGAATGAAAATCCCATAAAAAGGGAGATGTTTTCAAAATAAAAGTCTTTCACTCGTAACAACCCTCTTTGTTATCTTATATCATTCATTTCTTTTGCCTAGATATTACCCCAAGGCCTCATTACCACCCGTGAAAGTCTTAAATGATCTAGAGAAGCACGGGGAATGCCTATTCTTCAACAGAATGATGAGTTAGTTTTTCATAAGACTACGCCAAAGTCGCTTCATTCTCATACATAAGCTTCATTTTTTTTGGATTACATGTGATCATACTTTATTTTTGTGCACCAAAATCTATCTCACATGTACACATGGAGTGCTTGTCAGGATATCTAGAGTGTATTTGATTATTAAGAGTGACTGGTGAGTTTTTCATTGAAACTGAATTTGGCTGGCCATTTGAATGTGAATTCTGTTGCGTAAATGCTCAAATTACTTGTCCAATTCACGCACACACGAGTTTGAAAATAAATGTGCAGGTTCATACTTTAGATTAGTATTTAAGGCTATGGTATGACTCATGTGTGCTAAGTTCAATCATATGAGAAATGTGTTAAAAAGTTGCATGCGTGCAGAATTGGGGAATATTACTCAAGTTGTTGATATTCGAAATGATCTACGAATGCCCGAGTTATTAATTATGTGATTTTCATTTTGATAGTTAAAGATAGAAATACATTCCTTGTATGTTGAATGCATCAAAATTTTAAATCATATTGCAATTTCAGTAATAAATTGGGCATGATGGTTCAAATTGTGGTTTATAAGTGTAGTACTTTTTTAGGAAGGAGTAGAGATCATAAATAGTGTGGTAGAATGTTTAGGGTAGGTCCTGAATTGGAATGGAATGGAGATATGTTGCTCAGTAGGGGTATTTTGTAAACAAGGCAAAGCACACCGATATGGATTGGCCACTGGTATTCGACATATCGGTAGGGTCCGCTGAAACAAAAAAACATCAGGGCTTTAAAATTGAATTTTTTTGGGGAACCCTTCACTTTACCCCTTTAATCACAAACCCTAGAGCCCTTTTCCTCACTTATCTCTCTCCAAAGCTTCCCAATCCATCCATCTTCTCTATTATTCCACAAATCTTCAACCTTAGAGCCTAGATTTGGAGTTTGCCCTCTTTGGAACCCTAATTGTCGAAAATCCCTAAACCCCTAATATCCCTTCAATCTGTCCAAATTATCCAAGAACCTCTCAATGGCTTGTCACCTAGAGGCCATTTATGAGGCGATTGACCCAATTGAGGGTCTTTTCATGATAATTTTTGCATGTTTTTCAATTGGGGAACTGTTGCATTGCATGGCCCGTACCAAGAGGATTGGACCCGACTCCTCTCATTCTGAGGAGCCAAGTAGTCATAAGAGGGGTAATGATGAGTCAAGCGAGGACCCAATAAACGGAGGAAGAAGGCAAGAAATGAGGCACGACTCTAGTGGATCCAAGAGAAAGGTGTGACTTGTGAACAGTATCTTGACCACATTTCCCATATGTTAAGATTATTGAGGCACATGGTATGAGGTTTTGGTTTGAGCCCATTGAAGGGTACAATTTTTCGATGTGTAGAGAGTTCTACCAACCTCTTAAAGTGGCAGAGGTGAACGAGGTGGAAGCTCAAAAAATGAATATCTGAGGTAAAATGTACAAAGTGACCCCCGATGTCATCGCTACTCTCCTAGGGGACAATAAGAGACCAGCCTCTTTCCCGCTAGCCTATCCTCACAATGGCACTAAAGCCAACACCATTGTCGAGTTCGTTGCTTTGATGTTTGAGGATGCTACTCAATTCAAGGGAACTATTCGAAGTGGAGGGTTAAAGCACGTGTACGGGCTTTTGAATAAAATTCTTCATTGCAATTTACTCCCGAGGGATACCAAAAGGATGCCAAATATGTAGAAGTTAGCCATTTTAGACGCTGTTGTATCAGGAAAAATGGTTGTCTTTGCCCTTTTCATATAGGAGGTAATGAAAGACTTTGTCGTGACACTGCAGCCTATGACCAATTTTTCATACGGGAGTATGGTAACCCAGATGTGCAAGCACTTCAAGGTGAAGGTCTAAGTGTTTGACAAGCTCACTCCTCCCAAGACTGGGGCTATTGGCAAGGCTAATAGTAAGAAAATAAAGAAAGTGAGTCAGGGGGAGCAAGCTAAGACATTGGGCTCTGATTCTGAGGCTCCTTGACCATCTTCATCCACTAGGCCATCCATAGCTGCACCAGCATGCTCAAAATTTCATTGCCTTGATGCACTAGAAGTAACAGTGCATGGGATTGAGGCATCGGTGCATAGTATGACGAAAATGCTAAAAGAGATATTCGTGCACACTTTCCCTAGGAGGCCCATCCCAGAAGGGTCCACACCACCAGCTGTTGGCCCTTTTGCATCTTTCCCCTCTGCCTCCACGGTGGTTGAGGAGGTGGAGGATGATGATGATGAAGATACTAAAGATGAGGATTATGATGATGGTGATAGTGACAAAGGTGATGGGGATGATGGAGAGGGTGATGAGGAGTATGGTGTGGTAGTTGTTGTTCTTTCTTTTATGTTGGATTGTACGTAGTTAGGATGGGGTCATAGGCCATTTTGTTGCTTTTTGATGTCCTAATCCATGTACTCCAACTTCATAGCACATTAATGGAAAACCACAGTTTCTCTTCAATCTTGTCTATGTTTATTTTGTTATTTGCATTATGATTTGTGTATTTTGTTTGGTTGGGTGAACTGCTTATTTCAATGGATTATTGTATGTTATACTTGTTATTTTATTTTGGAAAATTAATTTTGCTAAGGGACTAGCAAACCTCAAGTTAGGGGTGTGATTTGCACAAAACATTGCATATTTCAAGTGCTAATCATTCCTTTTTCACCTTTTTAGGGATTAAAAGATTAGAATTGCACTACTAGAGCTATTAATGAAGATTTGTATTGTTTGCAGATAAAAGGTGATAAATGGTGTTTCTTAAGGCCTTCCCAAATGATTTAAGGTGAATGAAGATGAAAAGGTGGC
The DNA here is from genome assembly GCA_023539305.1 of Ilex asprella. Lineage (NCBI taxonomy): Eukaryota > Viridiplantae > Streptophyta > Magnoliopsida > Aquifoliales > Aquifoliaceae > Ilex > Ilex asprella. Next base: position 21,865,178 of record CM042199.1, on the reverse strand, counting down.
TGGAAGATAGCTTAGGAGTTGGAGAAATCAGTAAATAGGAAAATACAATAGAAACCCTACTAGTATGCCATACCGGTAGGCTTCAACCACTGGGTTTGATATACTGGTATGCCATACCAGTAGGGTCTGCTGATACAGTGCCATCTCTACAAATCAAGCTCGGCCATTTTTAAGGTCCCACCAATCATATCTCACATACTTCTCAAAAACGCCCAACACAGTTCGCCGCTTTCACACCTAGCATTGGACTTTTTGAGCCTTGGTGATCAATTAAGAGAGAAAAGAAGGGAGATGTTGGGTGTGCAGACAAGGTTTGCACCACCCTGTTCCAGCCCACCTCCCTGCAGCCCTATGGATGGAGATCACATCTGCAGGCTAGGGGATGACTCCATGCACCTTTTTTAAGCTTTTAAGAGAGCATACAGAGACCATTCAGAAATACACATTAGAATATAGAAAGAGATAGTCTAGGGAAGATGATAAATAGTGTTTTGGAGAGAAAAGTTGAGATTTTTACATTTTCTTCCATGCATTTTTTTTATAATTCCATGTAAGACCCTTCTAAGCTTTATTTGTAGTCTTTAATGTCATTCAATTCGAGTTGTTTTCAGGTATAGTCTTCCATTAAAGCTTTCACCATTAATGCTTCTATGTTCTTCATTTTCTTAATTGTAAATGGGTATTCAATGCACTCTCTTTTAACTTATGCTTTCTTGCATTAACTTAGTTTAAATCATCATATCTTAATAATGTCTTTTCATTACATTGTCAGTTTTAACTTAAGTGTGAGTAGCTAAGCTTTTTCGTTGGCTAGTCAAAAAGGAGACCTCCATTTGGAAATGCCATTTCAACTCTTTTTCTCTCCTTCTCTCAGAGTATGGGGTTCGGTTTGACTGGGCAACGAATGGATGAGATAGTGAGTCTTTGATATTTCATAGACTTGTCACAGTTTATGCTTAAATACTCACTCAATCTCATCTCTAGCTTCTCACGAATCAATCGTTCACCTATGCTTTATGGAGGATTGATTTGAGTGGAATTGGTATTCCAATTGGAGTGAATAATTAGATTAGCCAACAATTATTTCCCACTCTAAGTTCATCAAAAAACAAACCTTCTACACAATTCGCTTCCTTGGCCGAGCAAACGACCTTGGAATACCTCCAAGTAAAGCACGACCCGCAAAAGTCTTCTTGCGCTTGGCAAGCGCTTTTGTTCATTCACATCTCACACTTTTTAACATTCCATTTCCTCATTTCCTTACCCTTTCGTTTAACATCATCCCTAAGGGAGAGTGACATTACCCTTTTCACACATATCATACACATACATTGAGGGAGATGTTAGGAGGTTAGGAATAGCATTGAAATAATTCTAGAAACCTCGCCCGATGAAATAAACATTGAATACACCTTCAGGTTCAATGTTTCAAACCACGAGGCTAAATACGAAATTGTCATTGTCGAGCTCAATATGACACATTCTGTGGAGGCAGTGTTGCTCTTGATCTACAACGACTCCCAGCTAGTGGTAAAACTTATCAAAGAAACAAATGAAGTTAAATGAGAGAGAATGGTTTTATACCTAAGGAAGGTAAATGAGCTAATGAATAAATTTGTACAAGCTAAAGTCATGCATGTTCCCAAAGCTAAAAACTCCCGAGCTGATACATTGGCAATAATAGCCACAACCTCTAAAGAGAATCTGGATAGACTAATTCTAGTTGAGCACTTAGTCAAGCCATCAGTGAGTTTCGAGGATGGAGACGTGTTCCCTATACAAACTCACCCAACTTGGATGGACCCAATTAAAGAATACCTTCATAATGAAACATTGCCAGCAGATTTCAAAGAAGCAGCAAAGCTAAGGCCCACATCATCGAGATTCACCTTCCTACAAGGGAACCTGTACAAGCGAGGCTTTTCGTCATCACTCTTGATTTGTGTAGGGGTGAAGAAGCTGACTACATTTTGAGGAAAATCCATGAAGGCATATGTGGCAACCATATTGAAGCTCGAGCTCTGGCTGGGAAAACTCTAAGACAGTGATACTTCTAGCCCACTATGCTCAAAGACGTGGCAAAGTTGATCAAAAGGTGCAAAACCTGCCAATTGCACACCAACATCCCACACTACCTACCAGAGCTCCTCACCTCAGTGGTTAGTCCATGGCCATTCCAACTGTGGGGATTAGACATACTTGTACCTCTTCCTACTAGCATTGTACAATACAAATTTGCTCTAATTATGGTAGACTACTTCGCCAAATGGGCTGCGATGGAGCCTTTTGCAAAAATTACAGAGTTGATGGTTCAGAGCATCACCTAAAAATCCATAATCTGCAGGTTTGGAATACTTAGGGCAATCGTCTTGGACAACGGGAAATAATTTAACAATCTTAGATTCAAAGGGTTTTCTGTCGAGCTAGGTATAAGAAATTACTTCTCAGCACCAGCTCATCCATAGTCGAATGGATAATCAAAGGTAACTGTCTGAACTATAAAAGCAGTTCTAAAGACCAAAATCGATGCCTTATAAGGATGATGGGTGGAGCATCTTCTAGAAGCATTAAGGAGTTATAGAACCACAACCAGGTAGGAAACTCAAGAGACTCCCCTCGCCTTGGCTTATGGGACTAAAGTCCTGGCTCCTGTGGAAATAGACATCTCATCTCCAAGAACAGAGCTCTCAAAACCTGAGCATAATTATGAGTCACTTCTACTTAATCTCGATCTCTTAGATGAAAAGACAGACAAAGCTTTGCAATGCATCTTGGATTATTAGAGAAACATAGCCTGATATTACAACAGAAAAGTCAAACGCAGAAGTTTCAAAGTTGGAGATCTAGTCCTTAAGAAACTCCTCCCTGTAGGAAAGGACCCCATTCATGGAAAGCTAGGACCCAATTGGGAAGGTTCGTACATCATATCCAAAGTGATTAGACTTGGAAATTATGAGCTATAAATAGAGGAAGGAAAAATTATGCCTAATTCCTGGAATGCTGACCATTTGAAAAGATTCTTTTAATAACCAAGATACCTATAACAGTTCATCAGGAAAAAAAAATGCTGATGTTTTAGCTCAATTGTCGTTCTATTACGAGCATAAACAAACAATGAGCTCTTCAACGCATAAATGAATGATGAGCTCTTCAGCTCATAGATTAAGATATAAGCTCTTTAGATTATAAATAAACGAGGGGTGAATTAGCCTGGGAGCTTGAGTCTCAGAGTTAGCAGGAACTTCGACCCCATTGCCAGTAGTGGGATCTTCCACCCTAGGAAGAATAGAAGCTGGGACCTCTACCTCCTTATCAGTAGCTGATTTTTCTTTCCCCTTGTTCACAGGAAGGTTGAAGTCAAAGTCTTGGTCAGGGTATTTCTCCATGGCTTGCTCCTGAAAGGAAAAATATCCAGTAGCACAATTAGTGACACATTTATCTTAAAGCTCTACTACCTTGGTTTTTTGTGTCTTCACCATAGCCCTCTCCACCTCAATCTCCTTCAGCAAGGTGGCATTGACCTTAGCTAGCATGGTATAATCGTTCTTCATGGACTAAAGGGAGTCGTAAGCCTCAAAGGCGTCCTTCTGAGCCTAAAGCAAGTTGTCAGTCATTAGCTTGAGCTTATCCTTCTCTTTCTTAGACTCAACCTCTAGACCCTTGTTTGCTGAGGCCAGCCCCTTAGCCTGAGCCTTTAGGTTTTGTGCCTGAGCCTTTAGGTCTTGTCCCTGAGCCTTTAGGTCTCGTCCCGGAGCCTTGAAGTCTTCGTTGGTAAAGGCCAAATCTACAACCTTGAGCTCAAAAACCTTTGAGGATTTTTAAGACACCTTGATAGCACTCCCTTGAGCTCGAACTCTACTTGCCAAGGCGCTCACATGAATGGCTTACTGTAAAAGCAAGAAGCTAAGGTAAGAAAAGGCTTCCCATACAAAAAGAAAAGACAGTGTGGAAAAACTCAGTGTTCACCGAGACTGCTCCGTACAGAGCAGTGGCAACCGAGGTAGATAAAGGCAGTGTGGAAACCTCTTGTATATCAGATTCTGGGATGACAGATACGATGGCCACAATAGAATGGTTCATGTTTCTGATGAGAGAACCCCTTTCTTGAGGAACTCAGCTAGAAGAACCCTCAACCTCACAAAAGTTCAACTATAGAGGAGTCACCCCAATCGACGTAGAAGCTAAAGGATCTCACAAGGAGGGAGCCAGAGAGCTCAATGCATTATACCTAGTTAAAACTAAAGACTTCTTGAGCTTCACCTTAGGAAGGTCACCTACTTGAGACTCGAGGACAATTATGGTCTCCAAAGCAGGAAGACTCCTATATACAGCAGACAATGCTTCAATAGATGCCTTCAGAGGACGCAAAGTAGACAAAGGAGGAGAAAGTGGTGACACCTCTGTTCCTTGCACTTTTGAAGGAGGATTCATTCCTAGACCCGAATTCAACCTTATGATTTCCACAAGTCCTGTCCTTCCTAAATAGAGCTACCTTGGCCCTCACAGTTTCAGCATCTAGAGCCATCGAGCTTGAACCTATGAAACCAAAATGAGCATGTCAGTAAAACAGAAAGAAAAGAATAACTAAAGATCTTCTACACCAACCACCGATATTGGAATACGGGTCTCTACTCTCACCTTGGGGGGACTAAACCTGAACTAGGTGAGCACAGATGATTGATAAGGTTAGAGTATTTCTTTGACTAACAATCCTTAAGGCCTAGCAGGGCAAGCCTATCGTCTACTCCGAGGTCGGGTCAACTACCTGAAACAATCAAAGGAAATAAGGTCAGCGGGAAAAATATGGAAATAAAACTGGTCAAGCTGAACCTCCCCCAACGAGGACTCACCCAAGTTGTCAAGACCAGACCAAGAGCAAGGAACAAGTAGGATGCCAGTATCAATATTCAAGTTAAACTCCCACTCTTTCCCTGACACGTAGAATAAGAGTATTTTCCAACTCTTATGAGAGCTTGGTAGGTCAGTAATTAGGACTAAAGTCTTCACCCGTTTGGAAATATTCAAAAAACCATCAGAGGGGGAGAACTTGATGTTGAAGCACTTCATGAGCTAGGGTGAGTGCCAAGCTCATTTTTCTTAAAAAAGACAAGGATACCCACTAAAACACGCCAAAAGTTGGGAGAAATCTGAGATGGACAAACGTAATGCTAAAGAACAAATTTGATAATAGGATGTATAGGGAATCTGAGACCGTTCTCTAAAGAGGCAACAAAAAAACATGTCTTCTCAGTCACCTCAGCGTTATACCTGATGTCTATAGAATGACACCAATAATGCATGCCTCTGGGAAAATTAAACCTTTAAAACAGGACACCCATAAAGGGAGGTTTGACCACACTATGTCCTACCAGGTTTGAAGAGCGAGGGGCAAGTTCAGTGCCCTCAACACTATCTGAGGGCCCGACCTCGCCTTTTTTAGCCTTCCCTTTTTAGGATCTTTTAGAGCTAGAGGAAGACCCTGGCAAAGATAAATGCACCTCTACCCCCTCCTCGGCGTCAATAGAGTCAACTCTTGGAAAGTTGTCTATTTCATCACCCACATATCTCAGGTCATCCTCCTCCATCTTGAGAGACATGTTCCCCATGGCAAGGGACATAGAGGATGTAGTGGGTTCAGAGGAAGCAGACGTCAGTGGATATGGGATAGGGAGACTAAAGGAGGCATAAAAGGGAGTAACTTTGCTAAAACAATCTTCGAGAGCCCTGTGATCGAGGCTCTACTGACCAAAGAGGAAAATCCTAGTAATAGCATAAGAGTCGAAGAATAGAGGAAGAGAAGATAAGGAATGACCTTGACTCCCAAATAAGCAAAAAATGAAAGGTTCTTAAATAAAGCAACCACCTCAAATCCGAGGGATCTAGAACAAACAGAGGCCTAAAGAGAAGAAGAGGAGCAGAGCGAAAGATATGCCTAGCTGAGAACAAGCAACAATCAGAAACCCAGGTTAAAATCCAAGGAATAGACCTAGCTAACCTCGCAGAATCTTTGGAACAAATTTGGGAATTTACTAGCAAAGCCCTAGATCTCCATCAAATTGGGGAAGACAAAATCGCATGGGTAGGAGAAAAGGAGTAAAATCTAGAGAAAGAATGTGAAGAGATTTTGAAATAATGGAAAAGATGATTTTCGTCTGTTGGGGCATTTAAGGCGATCATACGTGCACAAGAACACAAGGCAAAAATTATTGCATGTTTGCAATGTCTTGACAACCAAGAAACATCCCATCGTTTACATCTTGAGGTCAATCTTATTCAACATCGCTCATCCAAGACAGAGCTTAGTCCCAGTTCATACTACTCTGCCTAACCAGGGACTGGGGGTAACTGATGGTACCTCGAATATGCCTAAGGTTGGGCTCGGTAACACAAGTCATGCTCTCTTAGGTCGGGAGCTTAGTTCATTTAAGTTGCTTAAAGAACTTGGCTTCAAACCTCGAGCTCCTTGCATATACATTTCAAGGAAGGCAACATAGAAAAAAACTGGTTCCCACCAAGCATCACCACGATAACGGCAGTCGCTTATCTCGGCAGAAGGTTTGTAACTTCCTTATCACTCACCGCAATCGTTGCCTAACAAAATCAACAGTTACGAGGAAAAACAAATATCTCACTGAAGATCAAGTGAAGCTCAGGATCAACTACAAATAGAGGACATGACCCTCAATAGTAATAGCAAGCAATTTTGACCTCACTTAAATATTCTATGTAAAATTTCCACATTATCAATATATTCCCCATGAGCAAGAGACTCCATTGAGAGTGGATTAGCCGAGCTCCCGAGCTGATGAACCACTACAAACCCTTTGTTTGATAATCCCTTTTTCCTGATCCAGTTTTCAAGAGCCTTGAAGCTCAAACTGAACTATTCAACACACAATGTATTCGACACTCTACTCTATCGTGTTACAAACATCATCAACAACAATGGAGAAAAAATGAGGGAGAGGTCTCCATAAAATACAATGGGAAGTGCAAGAAACAACAATAAAAGCAAAAATGACACAACTTTTGAAATTGAAGTTAATGTTGTTTACGATGAAAGGAAATTGTGGTGCATATTTGCAAGAAAAGGTGCACTACATTTAATGAAGGGCAATATTGTTGTAGAGAATGTCTGCTAGCAATTACTAGGCATGCTCTATGGGCATATGAAGGGTTCAAAATATCCATGTACATGCTTAGACCATTTAAGGAGAACAAGTGGCACAGGGCATGTAATAAAGTGATAGGGGACAATTTGGTGAAGGAGGAATTCCCCTGGCCAAGTCAACGATGGTAATATTGAACATACTTAGTTCAATCGAGCAAATAGCAATGATAATCGACCAAAATTGGAATCACCCTCATTTAACATCTTGATTTGTAAAGCTCCCGAGTTGTCCTTGTAGACCAAGTAAGCACAAAGAATAATGAATGAATCAATATTTTAGTGGAACACTATTTGCACGATTCAATGGGATAAGGACTAGGTCCACCTGACCAAAGGATAGCATGTCATCGCTAATGACCAGAGGTAGTCTTGAGCAACCGATAAGGAAACTATATTTTTTAAAGGTGTACATGTATAAACATGTGACCTAAAAAATCGACTAATAAGAAAGGAAATCTAAAAAGGTTAATCACGAATTTGAGAAGATCTAGCTGAAAAATAGGTGTATTACTTCTGGCCAAATTTATAAACCCTAAAAAGTAGGTACAGGCTCCTATAAATATTGGATAAGATTAAGCCTAAGGTCCATACTTCTTTTCTTACTAATTTCTTTTTTAACTTTAGGTCCCTTACTCACTTAGGCATAAAAGTGTCTTCAGCCTATCAAACCCCGGCCTTTGGCAGTGTGCTAGTTTTATAGGTCGAACGATGCACCAATTTCACTTGATAAGGCATTCAAATATTAGAAAAATCACAATAATTTTTGTGATTACTGAGGTACCCAAATTTCCCTTGTAAACCTGGTGGGATTAAACCCCAAGCTTTTAGATCGATTGACTTGTTTTACAAGCTCCTCGCGGATCACATATCCGGTTCACGTCCGGATGTCTTGAACAACCCAAAGATCTTCAGCCAATGTAAATAAGTTTCCTCGTCAAGTAGAATGAATTCAAGAGTCTTCTACCAAAATCACACACTCTAAAATCCAAGGGATTTGATGGTGCCCTAGAGATAAAACTTGGAGAGAGAGAGAGAGTTTTGGGAGAGAGAATTTGCTGAAATTCTTCACTAATCTATTGTGTTAGTTTTGATCCACCCCTAGTTAGGCATGGAATACTGAAGACCAACCAATCTCTGTTACTTGGGATGATAACGTTCCCTTAGAATTATTATGAACGAGTAATGCTTTGTATCTCAAATTTATATCCCAAATGTGCATCCCAAATTAATGGGAACCATTGGATGAATGGGCCCCAATGAAAAAGTTGATGGGATCCACTCATCTAATGGTTCCCATTGATTTGGGATACATATTTGGGATGCAAATTTAGGATATGTAGCATTGCTCATTATGAACTAATCAGTATTAAGATTTCCATTTACCTATCAAAATTAGGCAATCCTAATCCATTTCAATTAACCCATGCCCATTTGGACACACCCATTGATCAATCCATGCTACAGTTTGCCATCACTATAATTATGGATTCGACGAAAAATAGGTTTTGGATTTAGTTTGTGCTGAACTAGGTTTCACTAGTCGAGTGTGATCTTGCTTTGTGGTTGGAAGGGCTCGTGTTTTCAGAGCTAAGCGTTTTTGGAAGATTTTGAATTTGGTTGATTGAAACAAGAGTAGAACTTCGTGAACTTGAATTCGTCCCTAAGCATTAAGTTTTGTTACTGTTGGTTTATATGGTGTAAGTTTTCGGCTTTAATAAGTGTCTTGGTTGTTTCTCTCTTTGGTTTTTCACGCAAAAAACATGTGCCATGAATATCATCGTCTCAATTGTTATCATTATTTGCATATAATTTTTAAATCCATTCCTATTTGATTTGATTTATTCGTTTGGATAAGTAAATTTGAATTGATTCAAAATCTGAGAAAAATACATTTGCTCTCATCTAAGTCTGCATTTGTTTCATAAGCAGACATCGATCCTTAAAGACTACGACATTATCATAATTATAACGACTAATAAAGACTTTTACTTTCAAAACAAGCACCATATACGAATAAGATACTCAACCAACATTTCGTTACTTATCACATAGAACCACATAAGATTCAATGCTTCGTTTTTGTCCTAAAACTCACATCAACTAATATGAGCATCAAATAGTCCTCGGTTGGTGGACTAAAATTTCTCCAAATATTTTTTCCTCAATTTACTTGTTTATAAGATCAAAAAAGGAAAAAATAAAAATTATTAATAAAAGGCTCACTTATGTGTAATAATTTTCACTTATATTCACCATAGTTATATGTCACTGAGATAATATAATAAATAAAAAATATGGTTAATTTCAAATTGCACTCCAAAAGATCATTTGAATCTTAATTTGTACCATCAAAAATTAAAAATATTAATTTGCATCCTCAAATATAGGAATTTGTATCAATGCACACCTCAAGTTAACAACAGTCAATTTGCCGTCTAAAACTAAATGAGTAAATTACACTTAGACCTCCTCATGTCTATCACTTAATCACTTAGACCTCTCACATTTCAAATATTACACCTACATCCTTTGAGAATCCAAATATTACTAAAAATATTCTCTCAATTGAGCATTCAAATAATTCTATTTAAGTGATGTATTGCATTAGATATAAACAACATTATATAAATATCTGCACTATATTGGTCATTCAATTGGTAAGTTTGATTTTGGGCAGTAGAGTATAATGGACTCAAAAAATAAATGGTAATACAAAATTAAAATATTTTATTAAGATGAAATCATATGCTTTAACGGTTTTATTAACAAATATCAACAAAAAATGGTTATATGTTAAACTTTCACGTCAAGGATTAAATGAGTAATATTTTCAATATGAGGGGATCTAAATAATTAAGTAACATGCATGAGGGAATCTAAGTATAATTTATCAATTTAATTTTAGACGACAAACTGGTGGTAGATAGTTTCAAGTGCGCATGAACACAATTTTTTTATCTTTGAGGGATTAAATTAATTTTTTTTATCATTGAGGATTCAAATTAAGATTCAAATGATCTTTCATAATGTAATTTACAATTAACCCTAAAAAATAATATATTGGAATGAATCACTTATCACCACCAATATTTCCTTGCAATGGTTGTCCCCTTTTTCGCATACCTTGAGAGTTTTCAGCCGACGGACATTATTTTTCATAAAAAATAATGTTATTATTAATGTGATCAACTTTTTAGATGCTAATAATGGCTCAATTATTGGAAGTCGTGCAAGCCTTACGTACGCCCAACTCAATTTCCTTTTTGCTTTCTCACATTCCCACTCCCATTTCTTTTCTACTTTTCCACCCAATCCAATTGGCTGGCATTTGTCGTATTTAGATGCACTCACTCACTTGAATATTCTTTGTATCATAGTCACTTCCTAATGCTGTATGATATTACATTTTTAATTCACATAATTAACCCCCTGATTGTGAATATCGGCAGTTTTATATTGAATTGGTGGAAACATGCTACGTTTAATTTATTGCGGTTCGATTATCATCCTTATTATTTTCAATTTTAATTTGTTTATTACCATGCAAAGGATTTGGAGTAGAAATTTTAAGATGTACAACGGCTAGAGTTAGCCTTAACGATTGCAGTGCATAACTATACCAACTTATATACTATTTGGTAACGTTTTTCAATAATCATTTCAAGGAAAAAACATTTTTTTAGTACTTTGTAATATGTGAATTAAATATTTATACAAGTGCTCGTGCATATTATACGTGTGATTAAGCAGGGAGGAAAAGCCTCCGACCGGCCAAGTAGATCCTCAAAAGAAATACAAAACAAACAAATGAGCTAAGCCACCATTATCGTGTTAAAAAATTATATTTTATGCAATCTTCACTTTTGAACTAACCTTCCACTGATTAAGAGGGAAAGGTTGTGTTAATATTGTTTAATTAATTTTTTATAATTTATGGAGCAACAAAAGACACATAACTTTCTCAGATATAACATTTAATTGCAATTCTCAAATCTTTAAAGTGTAGAGATTTCGCTGATCAATTTATGCCACTTTTTAAATGATTCAAAATAGATTTCATTATTTTTCATCTCTTTTTATTTTTAGGGTTACTCACAAATTATATCTCAAAGGATCGTTCGAATATTAATTTATACCCTAAAAGATAAAAAATCTAAATGTACACCCTCAAAGATATAAATTTGTATTAATGGGCACCTAAAACTAACAACTATCAGTTTATGGTCTAAAATTAATTAGGATATTTACACCTAGGCATCCTCAAATTTGTCACTTACTCATTTGGACCCCCTCACATTTAAAATATTACTCCTACACCTCCTGACGTTTGTTCACGTGTAATAAATAACCTCTTATCGTTGATATTTATTAATACAACCGTTAAAAAAATGATTTCATCCAAATAAAATATTATAATTTTTACACTGCTATTTATTTTGGGGGTCTGTTATACTTTAAAGTTCAAAATCAAGTTTATCATTTGAATGTCCAATATAATACAAGTATTTATATAATTTTCTTTATATCACATGCAATACATCACTTGAACAGAATCATTTGAACCCCGTCACATTTAGAATATTACTCCTACACCTTCTAGCGTTTGTTTACGTGCAACACATAATTTCTTGTCGTTGATATATATATTATTACTACCGTTAAAAAACATGATTTTATCCTAATAAAAAATTATAATTTTTACACTACACATTATTTTGTGGGTCCGTTATACTATAAAATTCAAAATCAAGTTTACCATTTGAATGCCCAATATAATGCAGGTATTTATATAATATTCTTTATATCCAATGCAATACATCACTTGAGCAGAATTATTTGAATGCCCAATTGAGAGAACATTTTAGTCATATTTGGATTTTCAGGTGATGCAGGTGTAATATATCAAATGTGAGGGGGCTAGGTGATTAAGTGATAAGCATGAGAGGGTCAAGGTATAATTTATCCATTTAGTTTTAGATGGTAAACTGACGGTTGTTAATTTCAAGTGCACATTAATATAAATTTCTATTTTTTGGGGTGCAAGTATAAATTGATATTCGAACGATCTTTGAAAGTGTAATTTTCACTTAACACTTATTTTTAAGTATATATAAAAAAATTGCCACGTGTAATAAATAAGTTGGCCTTTGTTTCTTATAAATTGATTCTTGAATTTGTAATTACAATGTGTCACTTTGACCAATGTACGCTAACTATTGTCAAATGTTAGATTTATCTGATTATCATCTATATATACATATATGTGTATGTGTGTGTGCAGTATATTTATAGATTGCAGGCGTGTCTAAGTGTAATTAGATTTAAAATCTAAATACGTACCATCTTACCTACTCAAATCAGTGTGAGGTCCTAAAATTGTGAATGTTTAGGCGATTGTAGTGAAGCGTAAGGTTACCTCTGAATTTTTTTTTTATGCCTTAGGGATCAAGGACTTTATATAAATTTTTAACTAACAACGTAAAAGGAAACCTAGAATGGAAACTCGTAGATAAACTAAGTTTGGAAGTTGAAAAAGTATTGTACTTAACATTAAATAAAAATGATAAAAATCACCAAAGTGATGGATTATAGGAAAAAGTAAAGTTACTTGGAACTAAAACAAATAAGTAGAAGAGAGGCTGACTCTCTATAGAGATTGTTGTATTTGATCGTGGATCTCTTCTCTATAGATTTATCCTTGTTATTTTTAAGGGTGGCCTTCAACTATCAAAGCAATCATTTTTGGCCATGATTGTAATTATGACCTTTTCCCTTGAGATGTGCAGACGTGCAGTGAGCCGTCTCCAACTGACGGCTCATAATATCATGTCTCCCCACATCTCGAAATTCTTAAAGTTTCACTTCCTTAACCGTCCTATTAAGTATGATCTCTCACAGACTCTATTATGGCCGTTGAATTGCTTTAACGTGTTAACCCTCTGATTTTACTATTTTTTGGTGTAAACATCCCCCCCAAAAAAATGATGCGAATGAGCACTTCATACTTGGAGCATAATTTAAGCTTTTGCTGCTACACTTGCCCTGCTTACCTATCATCCCGTTATTTGCCGTGAAGCTCAGGGGTTGTGGCCAAGCTTCCACATGTAGGCTTTTAGGATATTTTTCATCTTTTGAAATCTAAAATAAATGACTAGCACCTGATTTGTCATTACAACGGTTGGATCATCATGCCTATATTACCTGTCCTTAGTCTTGTCTTTTTGTCATTATTTTGACCTTCTCTTCTTCTTTTTCAATGGAGCACCCTCATACCTTTGCTCTTGAAGTGGCTATTTCACGAGTACAAGATGCTCATGTCACTCTTTGTACTTTTAATCCGCTCTCGAAGTCTTCTTTGGCGGAGATGGCTTCCAACCTGCTTTCAAAGAAATCTCTCCGGACGAAGTTCGATGTATCTACCCCGACTCTTATATGTCTCTTCCTTTTAAATTTCAAGAGGCCCTTCAATGGTCAAACTGGCAGAGTGGCAACCTCGTCCGTGCATGTAAGGCCTCTTCCCATGATTGGATATCATGGGTTACTTGTGCTAAGGTGGCGAAGGGTACTCTATGGTGTCATCTTGGCATTTATGATGCTATAGAACTGAGCATTATCACGATGCCTATTGACAAATTGTTACTTAGCATCACTCTCTTATTTGGGTTTGTGGCGAACAATGCATTTCACTTTATTTTCGCATGATGGATCATACAATCTTTGAAATATCTGCACCCCTCGTCCTTCCTCTGTTAGGGACCGAGGATAATATTTTGCTTATTTATACTAGAATGAGCTACACTTTTCTAAATGATGTGCTGAATAAACCGATTACAGTCTATTCCTTCTTTATTGTGGCTTGTCATGGCTACGATGGCTCTTCAGTATCGAACAAGGAACACATTTCGTTTGTACTTACTAGCTCAACTAGTTCTTCTTATGAACAACATCATACAAAGTAACTAAGGAGTATATTCTACTACTGTAACACCCCAAAATACACCTTTGGTGACATTACTATCTAAAATCATTCACATTATGAGAGCGACTAATACAATTCATAAGTAAATAAAATTTTGTTCATTATCCACAATATATCCAACATCATCCAAAAGAATATGTTCAAGTATGACAATTACCTCCCAAAAGCAACTATTGTCTTGCAGCAAAATAACAAAACATTAACTTCACATTGTCTAAAAAT
>CM042199.1:21810084-21850406 GCA_023539305.1 Ilex asprella | reverse complement strand
AATTTTCTAGTCTAGAACAAAAGAGAATATGACTCTACACTTCCACTTCGGGATCTACGTTCTAAACTATCGGAGCTTCCCAATGTATCGGCTCATCACCTTCGGGCTCCTTCTATAGATCATAATCTAAAAAATATAGTGTTTATAGGGGGTGAGCACTAAGCTCTGTAGCAACATTCTCTCAAACTCGAACAAGGTTTAGAAACATATAAAACAGTTCGGTCTCACTTTCCAAAATATCGAATATGACTTTGAAATAAAACAGTGACATTTAAACAGATCTCAAGTTAACACAATAACAAAAAATTAAATGAAGAGTAAAATCAAGTTATAAATAATAAGCCATTTCCAATGACTAACTATTTCTAACAAGTTCTAGAGGAATCTCATACTTCCAACAAATTCTTGTAGAAACCATTTATCATTAGCTACAATCAACCATTTTCAACAATGAACCATAGTCATTAAACTCATGTATAAATTCATATTCTCAAATGTATATATATCTCAGGTATGTTAGTCGCTTCTCAGGAATACACGCAACGACTCTACCTCGTCCACCCATTACAACCAAATCACCAACCATTTTAGGAAGGGCGTGTACCATTCCAATGGCATTGACGAAATCCTCCTAAGGAACTAGTATACTAACCCTTCTCCTCGACATTCGTGAACAATAGTGGTTGCGTTCCCAAACAACAACCCACTACAAGTGTTAGAAAACCATCTCACCCCCAATGGGATAAACTAACCTCTAACATTCTAAGGTAGTTTCTTGAGGGTAATTCAAGTTCATCACAATAAACCATACAAGAGATGTAAATAATCACAAATTTTCTCAATTTACAAGTAATTCCAAACGCCCCCAAAAAAATCATTGACATTTGTCCAATGGTGTGATTCAAGAAAAGTAAGCAAGAGATCATCTAAAAATACCATTTTTGTTGTTCAATATAAATCACTAACGTTTTGAAATCAAGAACAAAGGAAGAATCAAGATAAAAGTCTATTCCTCTTGAAAACTAGGGTTTGAGACTAGAAAATAAAGTTTAATGGTTATTTAACCATAGTTTTGTTGAAAACATTGTAATATTTGATAGAACAGCCAGAAACAAACATTTCATAGCATATATATATAAGATTTGGGAGCAAAAGAATACATATAAGTAAAATTTAACCTCAATGAACAAGAATGTAAGAAAATATCTACCTTCTGTCCTTAGCTTTTGTGTGAGAACTAAAGGATTTGATCCCATTTAACCTTGTATTTCTCCCCTTCTTCCTTGTATTTCTTCCTTTCTTCCTTCTTCTCTCTTATCTAAGCTTCGGATAGAATGGGTGCAATGGGTTACTAATGGGAGAGAAAATACCTTAAAAAGTCTCAGACGTGTAGCCCTCGGTTTGGCTCGTCCGGACGCGTGTTTTTGCTCCCTAGTTTTTGCCATACACGTACGGACACCTGTCTATTCCCGTCCGGACATGATTGACATAATACCCTCTACTTCCAGATTAATTTTGACCCATTTAGAAATCGATTCATTAAATTTTCGTGAAATACAATTTTATATCCCTTGAAGTCTATTTTCTACAGTCCAAAAATCAAATCAATTGGAGTTAAGAGTAAATAGTTATGGCCAAAATACTAATGTATTGTCCAATTCCTTCATATCCGAATTCTTTCTAAAATGTGGTTTGACTCTAAAATACTTCTTAATTTCTAATACACCACATACTACCTCTCTCAATGTTTTACGACCTTCTGAATTAAATAGAGGCATTATTTTTACCTAAAAACATTTAGAAACTTCATTAATCACCCTTCTTAATCTTACACACCTTTGAAACTAAGTTTTACTTGATAGTCCATTCGTTCGAAACTAAAACTTCATGATCAATCTTTCAATTATGATTCTAAGTTTCTACCATCTTTTTAATCATATTAGGAGAACTCTTATTAAATTTTAATATGGGGTCTTATAGATACCCATCAATCTAGCTGCGAGAGCTTTCTATGGCCTTGTTCCTATAATGTTTTCCCACCTTTATCATGGGATATGGTGGCGGTGAGGATGAGTAAAGGCTAAGACAGCCTATAGGTACTTCAACTATGGCTTCGCACCTATTTCTTAGAGCTTTCTATCCCGCCTGCTGACAATGCCTCTTTTTTACGGTCATTTATTTGCCCACAACCACTTCTAAAGAGCAATCCCTTACAAACTGTTTTTCTTTTTTGTACAACTTGAACAACTTACGACCTATTTGGATGTTATTTTCCCAGAACTAGGGGTTAAAATGGCTCCTGTACAAACTTGGGGAGGCATTGCCTAATGCTGTTTCTTCTCATGAGGATGTCTGGTTCTCCTAACTCAGTCCCCCAAGATTTGCATTACGGCCTAGGGCCGTCTTATACTATCGATGCTCACTATGGCGTCAAGATTTACATGCCTCAACAATTTTCCCACCAATCAGCTTGGTGTAGCAAATTCCTTACCCTTTCGCCCGGACTCTCAAAACTTACCTTACCAATCGGCCTAACTTGGCCGATTTTAATGTTCAGGAAGTCACCCGTCATAACTCCTTTGCATGTCGTTCCTTCCATATGAACTCTTTGATCGAGACATTTGATGCCTTGAAGATTTTCAAAGCTTGGTTGAATCATATATATCTTGGCAGTTTGACAGTGACACGACCTCCATTTTCCACCATATATACTTCCCAAGATGTACCCAGATGTCTCCTAAGGCAAGCCCAATCCAAATTTCTCCCTCTGCCTCAGTTCGTTCTCCCATTGTTGATCTTGATATTGTGTCTTTCATGGATTTGGCTTCCTTAATTATTCCTTGTTCTCCACAAAGGCCTCGCCATAAGGACAAATGGTGATGTTCTTCCATAGTTCCTCTTATGTCCACCTCACATGCTTAAGTCAATGAGGGAGAGGATTATGAAGATGATGCCCCTTTTATGCATCGTGTTCGCCAACATAAAGAAACTTTTTCGTCTACGTCCACCTCCGTCGGTGCATAACCTTCACAAGAGGTAATTTTTGCGAACCTTGAGCCCCTCAGGTCAGATAATGTTCCTATCTCTATGACCTATTCCATGACCACAATCGACTTAATTCCCTTGGGCACCCTATTTCAATAATATAGCCAATGATGTGACAGATGATGTCAAGATCCATCCCTTAGGCAAAAACTTATTGATCTCTCGAACAAGCCATATTGTACCTTTGGCTGTTAAGACTATCCAAGTCGTAACCCTAACCTATGCCGTTTTTCTATATGCGATTACCATTCCTCCATTTAAGAATGACTTGTCTTCTATTTTAGATTCTCTAAAAGTTTGCCTTTCCTTTTGACCTGTCTCCTAGAATTCAAGGTAAATCCTGAATCATAAATTTGAGAGTCATCACGAGGTGACATTGCTGGTCATTGCCTCCCACCCCGTAATTTTGGTAAATGAAGTAAATCTTCTTGAGGAGTGACTTCACTCAATCAAGTTGCCGACAACCTCACCTTTTATTTTTGAAAAAGACCACCATGCGCTAATGCATTTGGCAGATGAGCTTCTGGCCATCTTTTAGAAAGTAGGTCTATTGTATTAAAAACATTAAGATTGCCTTGCCATCATCGATGATAAATGAGAATAGCTTGTCAACTAGAAAAATTGTATCCAAAGCTACTTTAGTCACTTTAACTCACTTCCTCAATAGTTGGCAGAAATAAACCGCCTAATTTCTGAGTTAGAGGCTTAGCATGCAATACTGTTGGAGGAGTCTGCGTCCTACCAAGAGCATTTGTAAGAGATCAAGGCTATTGCGATAGATGTTGCGGCCTACATGGATGAAGGCTCAACCTCTACTGAGTTAACTTCGACCAAATTACAAGCCATTAATATGTCACTCTACCAACTAGAAACTAACTTTTATAATCTTGTACATTTTCAAGAGAAATAATGGAATATAAGTAAAGATGGCTTGTTCTGCCACTTATATCTTTACTTGTACTTGTCTTTTCATTTCCCATATAACGGTTGACATGATTTTGATTTAATTGGCATTTATTACCATTTAAATCATATCTCTGTCGTTTGATCCTTTTGCATACATTCAAGCACTTTGATTGTTTTAGAAAATGATGATTTATTCTCCTCCCATTAAACATTCATAAATGTTGGCTATTTCCAAGGTGAGGCCAATAATAGATTCAAATTCATCATGGCCTATAAATATCCATGAAGTGTTGGGCAATTTGGAGCAAATCGAAAACTTTTCAAGGATGTCTCATTTCTTATGTAACAAATCTATCTCCTCTGAACCTCCTAACCCAACAGAAAGAAAATTAGACAATAATTTGTTAGTCATCATCCTCTTTCATCCTTTGGTCTTAGCCAATGTTATTACTTTGAATTTTCCCCTCCATAGCTGCAATTGAATTTACCAAATTACTTCACATTTCTACTTCAGATGAGTGCCTCCTCTCATCTTTATTCTTGGGTCAGTTTTTAGATCCTTGTCTTGGGGGTAAAACAACGTGGGTAGATAGTATGCACTTACAAAAGTTGGAAGAAGATACTACGTCTGGCTTTCGGTGCATCTGATGGCTATGTTTTGTTTCCCTCATTTGATCTTTAGATTTGTCATAGGATGAATTTTCTCAGCACCCATCTGGAATGAGAAATTGGAGAATAAGAAGGTCTTCATGTTTGGGAAGTTTCTGATTGGGGGAGGCTCGTGACAAAGGTTTATTCTGTACCTCATGAACCCAAGCTTTCTCTTCCACATTTGTTCATTTATTTGTCTCTGACGTGCAGGTTGTAATCTTCAAACTAGGATGACAAACTTCCAAAAACAAGCTATTTTGACTCAGCACATCATTTTATTTGTATTATACAAATTGTATTTGGTGAACTTGTATAAAATTCTATGAATAAAAATTTTAAGTTATTTATTCATTTCCATCGTGTTGTTGCATTTCTTATAACTATTGAATGTTAACATGAATCCCATAATAGTTATCAGCCAGCCCTAGGCCGTTGGCCATGACCTCTTATTTTTAAAGGTCTTATTTGTGTTCTGTAGCCTCCCAGACCATTAGCCTATAGGCCTTTAAGAAGTTCCCGTAGATGGAGCGATTATGACACTCTCTATCCAAGTCTTTTAAGTGGTAAACACCATCTTTCTTAATTACTAAGACTTCAAATGACCTTTCCTAGTTGGCAAACCATTTTCCAAATCTTTGGTCACTAAGCCCTAAATACAATCTTGCCTTCTATGCCAAGTCATTGCTTGAGTTATTTCCGTCATTCCTAATTTTCAACTATGATTCTAGTAATGTGTATGTCTATTATACGGTTAGGTGAGTGTCACTCTACCTCTGATATCATGCAAGAAATGGAAAAATGGGTATGGGAATGAAATGTGTGTGTGTACCAAAGTGCTCCCCAAGCGCAGAGAGACTTTTGAGTGTTGTGTTTTACTTGGAATTGATATTCCAATGTCGTTTCCTTAGGGAAGGAAGGTGAATTGTGTGAAGGTGATTTTGTAAAAATGGAAAAGTGTAAAATCTTGTGGATTTGTGTTTTAGTGAGTTGTGTTTTTGATGAAATGAAAACAAGGTTGGCTAATCCGTAGAGGTCATTACAATAGGAATGTCAAATTAACTTAAGACATTCTTCCAATGGTGCCTAGTCATTTGATTGATTCATAGGAAACGAGGGACTTAAATGGATGTGAGGATTCAAGCATACCCCATGACAAGTCTATGGTATATCAAGAACTCACAACCATATTCACACTCAACGTAGTCAAACCAAACCATCTTTTACTACGAGGAGGAATGAATGAAAGTTAATTTAGCATACCCAAGAGGAAATCTCCCTTAGATTAGCCAACATAAAACTTAGCTACTCATATTAAACACAAATACATTCATAATTTAAAGACACGATGAAGAAATGAAGATTAAAACTTGTATTAATGTTAAGGAAAGTTAAACTACAAAAATAAGTTCATTTAATCCCCACATGTAAAGCTTGAATGAAAAACTCAAATACAAACATGGTAGATTCAAGAACATGTAACTAAACTTCCAATACACTTGAAATGAATGAGATTAAAGCGCAAGAATTAAGGATAACAAGAGATTTGAAGCTTAATACAACTGAAATGGAGAATAAAATGCAAAAACATAAATTTCTCTCTTTAGAACTTCATCTTCTTCCTTGAGCTTATCACTCTAAATACTAATCCTAAACTTATGTAGCCTCATTCCTCTCAAAAGATTGTGTGAATTTTGAATATACGGTGTAATACCTCTATATTTTCATCCATGAGGCTCCCCATAGCGTATGTGTACAGGCTTCCCATCAATGAGAAGTTATTTGAAGCACTGGACAGGATAGGACAAGCTTAGTCTGTACCCACTATGCCTCCGGCCTTCTCTTTCTTCCTTTCCCGTCCTCCATCTTTCAAGGCTGACTTTGGGGTGTATGAGGCATGTTTGTATGTAGAATATGTCAGGGGACAAGTGAGAGAATCATTGGTGGGATAGAGCTTGAGTTGTAGGGTGTTCTGGCTGTTCTAGGGCAAACCTTCTGGAAGGTCGAAGTAAACCTTCCAAAAGGTTTTTTCCAGTACGCAAAACCTTCCAGAAGGTGCCAACTCATGACCAGTTTTCGTAAAATTATCATAAATTTCGATCTAGCCGTCTGATTCAGCTGAAATTTTGACACCATACAGATAACATCTAGATCTACAACTTTTTTGTTTTGAACATTTTCATATTCCAAGTGGATCATGGTAAAAAATAGGAAAAACGGAGATATTGATACCAATTACAGTGGGCTAAACCTTCCAAAAGGTCGATGCAAACCTTCTGGAAGTTTTTCTTTTGAATACATTTTTCTTGATTTCTTCACCTTCCAAGCCTCACGGTCCTCATGTAATGTGTCAATATCTTCACCACTCATGCACACTTAGTTGCAGGGTTTTGAAATCCATCATTTACCCTATGATTACCTACAACATCAAAATTTCCACATTATTCATAACTTTGACTAAATCTAAGTAATTAAATACAAATTTGAGTTAAAATGTATATAATGAGGCCGTTAAATATGCAATATTACACCCTCATCTGCCACCTATTCCAAAAGTCATATTTTTTACTCTTTTATTGTATGCCCTGACAGCCCTTAGCTTTTGCACCTTAATGCAATCTAAAGTGCCCAACCACACTTCACCAAACTCTTCAAGCTTTATCATCATGGCTTCGTAGTATTCAATTGGACTTAGGTTATGTTGAAAATCCACTTGCAACTACTTTATGGTAATCTCCATAGGCAAGATCGCGTTGTGCTTGTAGGTCAACTTGAATGGTGTAACTCCAGTGCTCGACCATTTGGATGTTTTGTATGCCTATAGTGTTTCTGATAGTTTATCATGCCAACCCCTTGGATTTTCTTCTATCATTTTAGCAAAAATTTACTTCCTCACTTTGTTGGTAGACTCAACCATTTCTTTATGCATAGTATGGGGTTGAATGAATGATGTTGAAACCATATTCCTCTACAACACCCCTAAATTCGCTTCTTGTAAGTACTTTTCTTTTGTCGACTACTATGTTCTAGGGAAGCCCAAATCAGTGCACTATGTTTTTTTATCATTCAAATGATTCCGGTTTGATTAACCGTTCCTATTGGGATAACCTCTACCCACTTAGTGTAATAATAGGTGGTCAAAATGGTAAAAGAACGTTGTCTTGTAAATAGGGAAAAAAACCTTCCAATCAAATCCATGGCACATGCCCTAAATGGCCATGCCTTTAATATGGGTTGCATCTGTGTTACTAACGTCCTCTAGATAGGTTCATGGCGTTGCCATGCTTGGCTTTGCAACTTCTCTGGGCTTTCTGTACTTATATTGGCCCTGGAATCTCACTGGCCCTACTCCTTCATCATACAACGAAGCGTCATCCATAAAGATGTCAGCTACAAATAGGGTCTGATCGACCTCCACCATTTGTAAGTCATCGAGGTTCCATAGTAACAGTTGCTGATGGAGTGTTTATGGGACGCACTCACTTAAATGGATCCAATCATTGTGTCAATTACAAAGAAAGGAATGGTATAGATCTTGCTACTAATAGACATTTCAAGGGGTAGGATTCCTACCATCTTATTGATTTCTCTCGTGAATTTACGTGCAATAAAGTCGATGTGGACAAGATCTTCGTCCTTCCTACCTAACTTCTTCATGGTAGTTGCAGGTAGAATGTTGACAGTTGCTCCATTGTTTATCTCGACCTTATTGAAAGGCTTCCCCTCTAACTGTGCTTAGATGTATAGGAGCTTCAAGTGCAGAGTTATGAGATGCGTAGGTTTGCTAAATGACCATCCACTCGAGCCACTAATTGTGATCTTCTTGTTTTACACTAACTCCTGTGTTGGTCCATTCTTAGAAGAATGCTCCATTTAGACTTACACCACCGCAACATTATTCAGGAATGTTGATCCCAGAGCCTCAACATCCTCGACATCCGTATCCAAGGACCTTGATTGCTGGCCTCAAGTTTTGAAGGATATTGATAACAACCCAAGAGCTTTGAGCAAAACTAAAGGCTCTAGAGTGCCAAAATAGATGGAATTTTCTCCATCACTATTGTCTTTATCCGTAGAGTCTTCTTTCTTTCTCCCCTTACAAGTTTCTGGAAGAATTTTGAGTATGGCCTTCAGATGTTCTACCATCTTCCACACTATTCTGTCTTTGATATCTTCCTCTAGTGAGGAGATGAGCTCCACCTTCATCTTCTTTGTCTCCTTAGTCATGGCTTTCTTTGGAGCCATCTTTGGAGGTGAAGAGCGACAGAATTGGGACTAGATAATAAGGGAAGAAGTCCAACTCCTGGAAGTCCTCCCACTTTCGTAACTCTGCCTAGACACGCTACTTCTTTCATTTATGGGTTCTAGATAACGACCATGGCTGATTCTAATAAGGATTTGGAGGCTTTAAAATGAAGAAATTAAGGAGGTATTGGTATTTGGTAACAAAGGCACCATCACCCACACCATTTGGTTGCAGAGCCTCGATTTTTCTCCATATTGACCATGATCCACTTTGAATTTAAAAAAGTTCAAAACATAAAAGTTGTAGATCTGATTATCTTATGTATTGTGTCATAATTTTATGAAAAATTGTCCGGAGCAGAAAATAGTATTGGTATACAGTATCGGTACTCTTCAAGAAGACTTACCGTATCGATCAACAGTACTGATACGCCACCCAGAAGTGCCCAGAATAACTATTTTTCATCTTTCACTTGCTTGGGGGTCCCACCAATGCTTCTCCCACTTGTTCCCTGACATTCCTTACACAAGAACACGTCTCCTATACCCTAGTCGAAGACAAGGGGATTAATGTGGATGGGAGAGAAGAGGGGAGGCCATGTGGGTTGCAAGCTAAGGTCTTCTTAGCCTATCCAAGCCATCATTCAACCTCCCATTGATGGGAGGCCGGCACACTCATGCTATGGGACCCTCCATGGATGAAAATGCAGGACACACTCCATATATTCAGCATTCGACAAGCATTACAAGTGTGGCTACCTAAGCTTAGATTGCTCCCAGGAAGAAGATGATGAATAGTATAATGAAAATTTAAGTTTTTGCATTTTCTTCTGCATTTCAGTTGGAGTAAGCTTGAAATCACTATTAATCTTCAATTCTTGCATTTTAATCTCCTTTATTTCAAGTATATTGCTAGTTTAGTTACATGTTCTAGATTTTACCATTAATGCTTCCAAGCTTTCTTCATTTTTAGTCTTAAAATGGGTGTTGAATGTTTCTCTTCTTAGTTTAAGTTTTCTTGCTTTGAGTTAAGTTCCATGTTTTATTTCTTCATTATGTCCATTTACATTATTCTTGCCTTGTCTTTAGTGATTAGTAGCTAGATTTAAGTTGTCTAATCCAAGGGAGACCTCCTATTAGGCTTTCTATTTCAACTCATTTTCTTTTCTCCTCTCGGTGTACAATGGCTCGGTTTGATTGGGTTGGGGTGAGAACATTGTTGTGAGTTCTTGATACATCGTAGGCATTGCCACGGATATGCCTGATCCTCACCTCTATTTTAGTCCCAAGCTTTCCACTAATCAATCGTACATTTAAGCACCATTGGAGGAAGGGTTTGAGTTGGTTTGGCATTCCCATTTGAATGACATCTTTAGATTAGCCAACACTTGTTTTCTTGTATTTTTCATTTACAAACTTCACTCACCAAAACACAAACAAAAGATTTTACATTTTTCCTTTTTCTTTTGTTCACAAAATCACCTTAACACACGTGAACTTTCCTTCCCTGAGGGGACGACCTTGAAATATTTTTCAAGTAAAACACAACAAGCGAAAGACTCCTTGTACTTGGAGAGCACTTTTGTTCACAAATTTTCCATTTTATACTTTCATTTCCACCATTCTGTTGCCTCGTTTTCCACATCATTCCGTGGAAAAGTGACACTCCCTTAGTCCTATAAGCCATACACATATTTTAGGGTGATGTGTAGAGATTAGGGATATACTACAACAGTTTTCACCAAGCATTTTTTGCTCCGTTGCAGGAAAAGTTGAAGCGTTGAGTTCGAAGGTGATTTTCTAACAACGGAGGTAAGTCCCATTATGGTCACCATGGACTGAGGTACGTAGCTCCTTGTATATATATTTGTTTTAGTTTGTGGTTTTTTTGTTATGTTTCCTAGCTTTTATTAAAATGTGTTAAATGTCTGATATTTTGAAAATGTGTGTGAGATTTGAGATGAGTATGAGAACATCACTTGTGTGTACCCAATAAATTATCCGGTTCAGCACTTTGCATGTGAAAGTTCAAATTCATTTTTTTCATCCGAAAACTTTTATCCCAACTACTATGTTACACCGAGTTATCAGAGTTATGGTTGGGAGAATGAACCTTATAATTTTTCTTTCAATCTCACACCACCAAATGAATTTTGCCACTATCCAATTTATGAGAACTCAACTGAAGAAGAATTGAAAAATATTTTGTGTGATTTTATGCAATATCAAATGGAATTTAATGCCCAAATAACCCAACAACTTAATAGATTGACTAATGGTATAATTGCTATGCATGAAGAACAACATATTAAGCATAGTCAATGTATTGAGGATGATTATCCTAATGGCATGCAAATTGATGTTGAATCTCCTACCACTCTTGATTGTGATAATTTTAATGAAGAAATTATCTCACATGAGGCTAATGAGCCCAAGGTCATTTTGCCATCAATGAGTGGTGTTGAGATTCACATTTTTCAACTTGGGGAGGGCATTGAAATGAATTTAAGGATTAAAAATTTTAAAAATAAATTGTATGCTACATTTGTGGAATTGCTTAAACTTGCATACACATCGGTTCGGTCAAGAATTTTGAGTCAATATCCTTTCTATGTTTGGATAGATGGTTTAAGAAGGGCATTTATACACCAAAAAAATGTTAAAACCAAAAAAATCTATGGGCACAAGCTCATATCCGAATTGAAGTTGGATTGACATGTGCCCTTTTTTGTTTTATTTCCATGTACATAGTAGTTAGATTTCTTTTTATTGTTATATTTTTATTTTCATAATGTTGTGGTGTAGATTTTAGCATGAAGGTTATTTACCTCTTCCTAATGTTGAACTTTGAATACATGAACACATTATAAAAGTTTATTCTATTGCTAAGAGTATCACATACTTGTTTACTTTTGAACTCAACCATAAGTGCACCATGAACTTGTAATTTTTTTAATTTACGGATTGAGTTCACATTTAGTGCTTGACATGAATAATGGAGATGAGTAAGAACTCATGTGAGCTTTAATGGCAATCCTTGTTTGGAGGGAAATTTCATTTACTCAGGGAACAATTTTTTAAATTCTAAATTTGTTTAATAATCTCATTATGCTTGTTTTGGTTAGGTGAATTTGGGTAGTTAATTAATTTGTCTTGATATGTACAATGCTCCCCTATGCTTATCAAAAAATGATCTTAGGCTATCCTTGTTTTTATTTGAGCCTTTGCCTTTTTCTTGAAAAAATTTATCCCTAGTGTCGTGAGTGACCCTTAATTGTAAATATGTTTCCATGCCACACATTTGACCAAGCCAATACAAAATGACAAAAATCTACCTTACCTTGGTTGTTCGTTATGCTGACTATGAATGATAATAAATGTTGAATGAAAAAAGAATAAAAATCCAAGAAAAAGAGAAAAAGGGGTGGAAGATGGAAAAGAAAGAGAAAAGAAAAAGAAAATGTTAAGGAAAAGAAACAAAGAGTGTGGTGACGGTGTTAGCCTAGAAATCCGATAAAAGGGAGATGTTTTTGAAATAAAACTCATTCACTCGGAACAACCCTATTTGTTATCCTATATCCTTCATTTCATTTGCATATATATCACCTCAAGGTCTCATTATAACCTTTGAAAGCCCTAAAAAAATCTAGAGAAACATGGGGGATGCTTCATTTGCATGCATGAACTTCGTTTTTGGATTATATGTGAGTATATTTTGTTTTGAGCACAAGATTCTATCTCACATATAAACATGGAGAGCATGCCAGGATAACCAATGTGTGATTCATTTTTGAGAGACACCCTTGGTAAGTTTGCATCGAAGCTGAATTTGGATAGCCTAAGTGAATGTGAAATCCGATGTGTAAATGTTTAAATTATATGCCCATTTCACACGCACACGAGTTTGAAAATGAATGTGTATGTGGATACTCTAGAATATCATTTAAGGCTATGATGTGTCTCATGTTTGATTGGATCCGATGTTTGGAGCAAGTTATTTTGACATCCCAGTGCTAGTTAAGATAAGAGAATATGATTTAAATATTGGATACTAGGAAAAGAAGTTTGTAGGTACTTTCACTGGAAATCTTCACTAGGCAAAACTCATCCACTGGGGATCACCTAGAGGTTTAAAGTCTTGTTGCATGTGCTAAATGCAATATCGGAATTACTATATGTTTATTTTGATTGCTAGGGACTAGCAAAGCTTAAGTTGGGGGTGTTATGAGCACATAATATTGCATATTTAATAGCCTCATTACATGCATTTTAACTCAACTTTTGCATATAAGTACTTAGAGTTAGCCGAATTTATAAATAATGTTGAATTTTTTATGTTACAAGTAATTATTGTTTAAATAGTGGATTTTATAACTTTGAAACTAAGTATGGATGTGTGGTGAACATATGTACATATTACTTGGGAATTTGGAGGCTTAAAAGTGAAGAAATCAAGGAGGTATTAGTGTTTGGTAACAAAGGTACCAGCACCCACACCATTTGGTTGCAAAGCCTCGGTTTTCCTCCATTTTGACCATGATCCACTTTGAATCTGTAACACCCTAATCACACCCTGCACGGTATTACATTTTAAAACCTTTCATATCATGAGAGCACTAATAAAATCACTTAAGAAACAAGACTTAATTTGTCATCCACAATTAAGCCCATGTCATGGCTATTACATCTCAAACATTAACTAGAGGAACGCAACGGAATAAACAAAAGAAACTAGACTACAAAATGTTCCAAAAGAATGTCCTAGTCTAGTATAAAAGGAAAGGAGGTCACTCTATGTGTCCACCTCGGGATTTACACTCCCATCAATTAGAGTCTCCTAGGTAGCGGGCTCTTCGACCCTCACGTCCTCCTCTAGTGGATAATCTGAAAAATATTAGCGGTAGGGAGTGAGCACGAAGCTCTGTAGGAAAATTCTCCCAAACCCATACAAGGTTTAGAAAAATATTTAAAACGGTCGGTCTCAATTTTAACATAACATAGATACATAATTTGAAAGAAAGCGGTGACATTTAAAAAGATCTCAAGTTTATTTAAAAATATTACTTAAATGAATAAATGAGCACCTCATACAAATAATAATGATTAATGGTCATAAAAAATTTTCAATAATTCTTTTGGTAGGTGGCATACTTTGGGATAACCTCCACCCCCCTTTTTGGTCACCTTTGATTCTCAAGCATCCTTGCTGGGAACCTCTTGAGAATGGGTGAGCATCCTTACAAGGAACCTCTCACTAATCACTACATTATTTTTCAAGCATCCTTACCAGGAACCTCTTGATAATGAGTGAGCATCCTTACAAGGAACCTCTCACTAATCACTACATTGTTTCCCAAGCATCCTTACCGGGAACCTCTTGGGAATGGGTGAGCATCCTTACAAGGAACCTCTCATTAATCACTACATTGTTTCTCAAGCATCCTTACCGGGAACCTCTTGGGAATGGGTGAGCATCCTTACAAGGAACCTCTCACTCATGAGCATCACAAACAACCCAACCAAGCATACAATTTTCACATTTATCTCAATTCACAAGCATCTATCCAAAATCCCCGAAATATATCATGCAACAATTTCACAATCAACTATGTAAAGTACATGAGATCACAATAGCATCATTTGATGGTCCAATATGAAACACTAAGGTTTGGCAATCAAGGATAAAGTAAAATTTAGAGAAAAGTTTATCTCTCTTGAAATCTAGGGTTTTTTAGCCAAGAACAAGGATTTAATGGTTACCCACCATTAATGTTGCTTAAAGCATGGTAATAATCATAAAGATATCAGGAATCAATGATCTATACCATACATATAAGATTTATAGTGGAAAGAGTACATATAAGTAAACCCTAGCCTCAATACAAGTGAATGAGAGAAAACCCTTACCTTTTGTTCTTGTAATCTAGGGCTTGAATCTTGAATCACACTTAAATATTGTGTTTTTCCCTTTTGATCTTGAGTTTCTCACTTCCTTTATTTCTCTCTAAGTGTTTCTAATGTTGGGAGTGGAGTAATGAGGCTAAAGAGACGTTTGGAGGTGTTCATAGTGCTAAATTTTGAGCCAAAACCTGACATTTACTATTCAGAATAGCGGCTTTTCTTTCAGGCGTACCGGTACGCAGTACCGGTACGTCGAACTCTCTGGACCAATTTGCTCTGGTACGTAGTACTGGTACGGTTCAATACCGATACACAGTACCGGTACGGTTTTGCCCAGTTTTTGCCATTTTCTCCATTTTTTATTTCCATTCCATCTTAAACCCTTCCAAAGTCATCTTATGCATATCCAACACCTATTTCTACACCAAATCTATTTAGTACAAGTTCTAGGACCTTAAGTTTCATATTTTCACCTATTAAAACAAAAATTCCACTATTACTTCCACTACCCCTTTAAATCTTTACTTTTCAAATCTACCAAGATTTAAAGACACATCACTACACGTATCCACCTTTTTACCACACTCATTACTATATATATATATATATATTTATATGCACATATAAAAGAAGATGCGGGGTGTTACAAAATCTGAAAACGTTAAAAAAATGAAAGTTGTAGATCTGGATGTCTTCTATAGTTTGTCGAAATTTTAGCCCAATTAGACAGCATTAATGACAATTCTATGAAAACTAGTCTGAAGCAAAAAATTATACCAGTATGCAATATCGGTACCTCGAACTCCAGAATGCTTACTGTAACGCCCAAAATCCACCTTGGGCGGCATTAATATTTAAACCATTCACATCATGAGAGCGACTAATGAAATCCATAAATACAGAGAGTTTTATTCATCATACATAATATCTGCGTGATCAGCCAAAACAATATGTCAAACTATGGCAATTACATCCCAAAAATCAAGTATTATATTGTTGTGGAATAAACATAATATCATTTAAACAATGTCTTAAAATGCATCTTCTAGTATATGACATAAAGAGAGCAACTCTAGACCATCCCCTCGGGATCCACGATTCCATTTTTTTTTCTCTTATTTCTTTCTTTAATGAGGATCAACAGTGGTTCCCTACCTCCCCCCTTGGGTGACTCGAACCCACGACCTGACAGTTGTAGGAGAAGCGTCTTACCACACGAGCTGCGCTTCGTTGTCACGATTCCATTCACTTGAGCTTTCAAAGCTACATGCTCATCGACTCCGAGTTCTTCTTCTAAACCGAAATCTGAGAATAAATATTATTTGTAGGGGGTGAGGACTAAGCTTTGTAGCAACATCCTCCCAAACTCGAACAGGTTTTAAAATCATATAAAATAGTTCAATCTCACTTTCCAAAATAACGTATATAACTTTGAAATAAAACAGTGACTTCTGAGCAGATCTCAAGTTAACGCAATAACAATAAATTAAATGAAGAGTAAAACCAAGTTACAATTAATAAACCATTTTCAATGTTAAACTATTTCCAACAATCTCTGGTGGAATCCCATATTTCCAACAAATTATTGTAGAAACCATTTACCATTAGCCACAATCAACCATTTTCAACAATGACCCATAACCCACTAATTTTAACATAACCCCCAATGAATATCCGTATCTCCAATTGCATCTGTATCTTAGGTATTATGTAAGATCATGCATGAATACTCATATTGAGAATATCCTGGCCTATACACACACATCCTCGCAATGATATCTACTTTAAGAAGGGCGTATACTAACATATTGGCAGTGACGAATCCAACCCAGGAGTAGTATACTAACCCTCAACCCCGATTCCACGTAAGCGAATAATGGTTTGGTGCTCGCAAGGCACCACCCCCACTAAGAGTGATAGAGAATCTTCAAACCTGCATGGAGTAGAAAATGCATCTAACCCACTCTATAATATCCGGTCAACAGTCACCCATGTTCATCCAAACATCCATACAAGAGATAACATACCAACCATTTCCTCAAATCACAAGTAAATCTAAAAACCCTCAATTTCATAGGTATTTTTTCCATAAAAAAATTCAAGAAAAATAAGCAAGAGATCAACAAAAGATATAGATTTATTGTTCCAAATAAAACACTAGAGTTTTTGAAATCAAGAACAAATGAATATCAAGTAGAGAAATCAAGAACAAGTGATTTATCAAGTAGAGAAATCAAAAACAAATGATTTATCAAGTAGGTAAATCAAGAACAAATGATTTATCAAGTAGAGATATCAAGAACAAATGAATTTCAAGAAGAAAAATCCATACTTCTTGAAAAACAAGAGTTTGGATGTCAAGAAAAAAAGTTTTATGGCTATCAATCTATACTTCCATCAAAACATGGTAAGATTTGCAAGAACAATCAAGAAACAAGGATTCCATAACAAATATATATGATTTAAGAGTCAAAACATATGTATGTATAAGTCCTTGCATCATGATCAAGAGTGGAAGAACACCCCCCACCTTCTTCTTCCTTAGAATTCTTAAAGAACTAGAGATTTTGATTCACTTCAAGATGAAAATTCTCTTTGATCTTCTGTTTATCCCATTTTTGTCTTGTTTCTCAAAACTTTCTAGGGTTGTAAATGGGGTATGGAGGCTAAATTAGGTGGCCTTATGTATTTATAGGGGAAGAAAATATCTTAGTCGACATCAATATGGTGTTTTGATTCGTTGATCATGTTCGAATGTCATTGGGCGTTCGAACATCACTAGTGCAACTTGTTGTTTTACGTTCGAAAATCACTTTGATTTTCGAACATTGGTTGCTCCTAGTACTTTTGTTTTATATTAGTCAAGCTCCCAGTACTTTTTTTTTTATTAGACAAGAGTACTGGAACGAACAGTCATTCGAACGTCACTTTCACGTTCGAACGTCATCCCAGTTTCTGATGTACCGTCTAATGAAGTTCTGACCTATTTAGAGGTCAATTTGAATTTTTTTTTGTGAAATACTCTTTTCTAGACCTGAAAGTTGGCTATCTAATGTAAAAAATTCATATCAAATGGACATAAAAATAAAAATATATGAACAAAACACTAAGGAAGTATCAAAACTCCTTCCTACTCAAATTCTCCCTAAGTGTGCTTTCACTCCGGAATGCTTCTAACTTCTACAACATACCCTATTACCTCAACTAACACTTTTATTTCTACTCTTATAATCCAAAAAATTCATACATACATCATTATATATATTAGCATCTCAAAATCATATATAATGATAAGAATATGGGAGTTTACACTTATAGTACCAGTACGCTACCCAGAAGTGCCCAGAACGATTATTTTTCATCCTCCACTTGCTTGGGGGTCCCACCAATGCTTCTCCCACTTGTTCCCTGACATTAGTTACATAAGAACATGCCTCCAACAGCCTAGTTGAAGACTTTGAAGACAAGGGCATTAATGTGGATGGGAGATAAGGGGGAAGCCATGTGGGTTGCAGGCTAAGGTCTTCCTAGCCTGTCCAAGCCATCATTCAACCTCCCATTGATGGGAGGCCTATCCACTCATGCTAGGGGACCCTCCATGGATGAAAATTCAAGACACACTCCATATATTCAGCATTCAACAAGCATTACAAGTGTGGCCACCTAAGCTTAGAATGCTCCCACGAAGAAGATGATGAATAGTATAATGAAAATTTATGTTTTTGCATTTTCTTCTCCATTTCAGTTGTAGTAAGCTTGAAATCACTTGCAATCTTCAATTATTTCATTGTAATCTCCTTTATTTCAAGTATGTTGCCAATTTCGTTACATGTTCTAGATTTCCCCATTAATGCTTTCAAGCTTTCTTCTTTTTTAGTCTTAAAATGGGTGTTGAATATTTATCTTCTTTGTTTAAGTTTTCTTGCTTTGAGTTAAGTTCCATGTTTTATTTCTTCATTATGTCCATTTACATTATGCTTTTCTTGTCTTTAATGATGAGTACCTAAATTTAAGTTGGCTAATCAAAGGGAGACCTCCTCTTAGGCTTTCCATTTAAACTAATTTTCTTTTCTCCTCTTGGTGTATAATGGATCAGTTTGACTAGTTGGGGTGAGGACATGATTGTGAGTTCTTGATGCCCCATAGGCATTGTCACGAGGTATGATCAATCCTCACCTCCATTTTAGTCCCAAGCTTTCCACAATTCAATCATATTTTTAAGCACCACTGGAGGAAGGGTTTGAGTTGGTTTGACATTTCCATTAGAATGACCTCTTTAGATTATCCAACACTTGTTTTCTTGTATTTTCATTCACAAACTTCACTCACCAAAACACAAACAAAATATTTTATATTTTCCCTTTTTTTTTGTTCACAAAATCACCTTCATACACTTGAACTTTTCGTCATTAAGGAGATGACTTTGGAATAATTTTCAAGTAAATACAGTGATCTAATGAAAATCTATTTCTAATTTCATTTTCGTAGGTTATTCATTTAGCGGTACTCAACAAGTCATTGAACCACTAGGTTTACCGTAGCAGACCAGTTTTGTCTCGTGAGGGTTTTCAATGAAGCTACCCACATACTTCTGTCGAACAAATGTGTATATGGGATTGCTGGTGAAAGTAAATTAGCATCATGGTCGCTGGGACACTCAACCCTTAATTTTTACTTTTATTCTGCATGTTTCTTTTCCATTGGTATTTACTCTATGAAAAATTAGCATCTGTCACATTGGTATTTGGAATTTCCTGTGTAGCAGGAATGATCGTTCTAGCAACAAGAATTGTTATATAACAAACATTCCATTTTACCACCCTCCATGGACAACTTTGATTTCACAAACCTCTCTTAGGAATGCCCTTAGCAAAAATTTCGCTCTGGTTATAGTGACTTGACTCTCCAGGGGAATGTGATAAGAAGATGGCCAATCAAAAAATCACATGCACAATTAGTAGGGGACTGAAGTTTTTGGAAAGCAAACTAATTATGTCCTTGGCATAATCTCATGAAAGTATATTGATGCAATTAAAGAAATACTATTTAACATACCCCAACTTTTGATTGACAACACACACATATATCAGACTTGATTTCAATCTAGGCATTTCATAGGTTGTAATGTGGCAAGAGTTCAGTGACTAACTAAATGACGTCAATTGTATTCAAAAGCTATCCTCTATTTATGTAGCACAACACACCTCTTTCTTTTCGACATTTTACCGAGAAATGGTATTTATTTCTTTCTTTTTTCACTTTCTTGGCAATTCCCTGTCTTTTTGTTCATTTTATTTTTTTTGGTGTTTCCACCGACTTATCGTATCATTGAACAACAGTTGACATAGTCGTTTTCCCTTCTCTTAAATTTATATATCATATTTATTTATAAGAGGGTGAAAAAAAATTAGATAGCGAAGGTAAGTTAAGCATATTTTCATGTGGCTTGGTTTTCATTTGGGTTTCTAAAAAAGAAATCATTCTTTGAAGGCTCAAGTATGGTTAACTAGGGATAAAATTTTGCAAAAAGAATTGGCTAAGACTCAAAGTTAAATCAAAAGATGGCCTAAAATCATCCTCAAGTGTGTGCACATGTATGTGTCATATGCACATGTTTCCTATGAGATATGTCAATAGATCACTTTAGTTGAGTGAATCAAAGCAAGTTTAATGAGATTATTGAAAAAAAAATGAAGTGAAAGAGCTCATTTAAGTAAATGTTGATATTCTCTCAAAAGCATCGTAAAACTCAAAACTTACCATGGTAATCTTTGTCATCTCAATTGGTTATGCCAGGTGTCTCAGGGAATGTTAGTTATATATTAATTCCTCTTTTGAGTATGATCATCTTGTACCTTAAGAATCGCATGCAGATGTACATTTGATAATTTTAATCATAGAGAAAATACCATCGTTTAAAGAGCTATGGTTTTAGGTATAGATTGCTAAGTTGTGTGTCAAATCAATCATGTGATTAGTTACTTTAACAAACAGTCTTAACATCTACATTTGTTCTATCATTTATTCACAAGAATTACTAAAGTGCTAATTCTACAAATGCATTTAAATAGAAAAAAGTGATAAATTGAATCATTCATTTCACAAAATATGATCGTCTAATACCAACATCATTGATCCAATTCATCTACAAAAGAAGTGACCCAAAATCTAAAAATATCCACTACAACCACCAAAGAAGAAACTTATAAAAAGAGAAAACAAACACCCAAACACCCAAACAAGCACAAAAATATCTCTCTCACACTCTCCTCCGGATCCACCATCTCTGCCAGCTCCATCAGGTCCACCCCTCAGGAGTCTAAGAATCTCATCTTACTTAGCTTCAATGCTAAGCATGATATCTTGGAGAAAGCGCCGGGTGCTAGAACTGGGTCCTGGCTCCTGGCTCCTCCTGAGTCTGTGCCTGCTCTCTCTCTGCATCTAAATCTCTCTCATCTTCCTACTTAAGCTCATCCGGCACCTTATCAACTTCTCGGGTCGGAGGCACCTCTTGTCTTGCTGCCGAGGTGCCACTATGACTTTGGCTCCTCCTAAAAGATTCCTTGTTCAATGGCCCTATTGGCTTTTGGATTTCCATTTCAGGCCTTACCCTATTCCCGTGATCCTTGCACATTTTAGTTACTAGGGTGCCAAAGGGTAGTGAGTTTATTTTCTTGTCGCATCCTTTATTCATCTCTATCAAAATGAGGGAGGAGAGATCGATACTGTGGCCTTTCCCAAGTGTATACAATAGATGGGCCATGTCAGGAAGGATCTCATTTTTCCTTCCTATCGAAGCAAAGTTTGATACTACAATCAAATTTAACATTTTGTATTTTTCAGTGAGCTCCCCTTGTCTAAAAAATCTCTTTCCAATCCAAGAAAAGTCAGACAGTCCCGTCAGCTCCTTCTCCACAACATTCATCACCACACTCTTTCTCGAGGGATAAGTGGGATTTGGGACTCAGGGTACCTCTTGCTAATTTCTCTGATTTTATCCTCATCCATGTTAATGTGAATTCCCTTCACATAGCTCTTTAGTGCTCCATTGGCTATTTTGGCTTTGGAGTAAAACTCTTGCACCAAGTCAATTACAGCCTCTCTGCCGTTTTAAAAAAAGAACACCTAACCCCTTTTTCAAAATTCTCCAAAATACTCAACCCAACAAAATCATTCAACATCACTTCATGCTAACAAACCACATCATCATGCTTTTGGTTGAAATTATCGTACTTGTCATATCTTAGCATAAAGGGTGGCCTCTCTTCTCTCACTTCAACCACTTCCTCCACCATATTGGGCTCCTAAGTTGATGGATTCCCTAGTAGGTATTTTGACCATTGGCATGGTGTTATCGACTTTGAGGTTATGAGGTCTTTGAAAGTTTTGATTTCTTTGTAAAATGGGGGGTTTTTTATGTGGGAATGGTCTTAAGAGGGTTGATTTTAGGTAGAAATAGAGAATGAGGGGTGCTTTGAGGTCTGTGTAGTGAAAAAGAATTCTAGAGTTTGGGGGATTTTGAAGGGTTTTGAAATGGGGAAGATGATCTAGGTATTTATAGTTTAAGAAGTAACATTCAAATGTTAATGACATTCGAACGTGTATAAAAGGATTTTTAAAAGATTGTTCAAACGTGGTGAGCTCCTAGTACTTTTGAGTTCTGTTAGAGACCAAAGGTCTGTAAGCTCTTTTCGTTCGAAAGGTTTATTAGCGTTCGAACATTACTATCCTTTGAACGTTCTATTGGAGTTTGAACGAGTTGAACTCTCATTACTTTTTGGTTCCATCAGGGACTTCATCAGAGGCAGAGTACTACAAGCATGAGACGTTCGAATGTCACTAGATGTTTGAACGTTGAATCAAGAATCAAAAAAAAATTTGCACTACAATAGACACAAAAAAAAAGGGTTAAACACACAATTTTAAACCAAAAACTTATGGCGTCTCAGGATAAGCCCCTACCAATACTTTAGGTTGGTATTTCGAAACATTCCTCACTCATCCCATATTTTTATTTTAGTCAGAAAAGTTTGTACAAAACAAAAAGGATTTTTACACTTTGTACAAAAACTTTGGACCCTTAGCTTTCATCCCAACACACAATTTTTCTCAATTTTGAAGCAGCCTAATCCGAGTCATCCTTGTTTCAATCGAACAATCAGTGACTCTCCCAGTTTCCTGTCTCACTAACCGATTAAGCTAAGTATCAAAATAGCATGGCGTCTCAGGGTAATTCTTGCTCAACCCATTCACTATCTAGTCTAATCGATCGAGTGTGCGACTGAAAATTGGTTCAGAACACTAGCTATATCTTTTCTCATGAAAGACTCTGCCGCACTGTTTGCAGGCACCAAGTCTTTCTTCACGCCGACGTTTAGTAAAAGTGCTTCTACCATAGAGGGGTTTCGCTTGTTCTTCTCATATCTTATTCTTTATTACCAATCTTGTTTTTCTCATGATCATAATATGCACATAAGATGAAAAATTGTGTAGAACTCCCAAACTAAACCAAAAAAGTTTAACATCCATGTTTATATTCTTTAAGACTCACTATCTGGTTGTTTAACGTTTGCCAGTCACAAAGAGAATTTAAACTGACTCACAAACATAATCATCAATTTATAAAAAATACAAGGCAAAGTACACAATATGATCAGGACAACAACAAAAATTTTAACAATTCACGGGCACATGGCGGCACAAAATATGAACTAGTTCTCACCCCCAACCTAAACTGAACATTGTCCCCAATATTTTGAATTTACTAGTTTATGGATCTTAGGAGATGGGGTTAAAAGGTAACTATATGTTCCTCTGCCGAAACCTATAAAAAAAATTCATACATCAATCATCTTTACGCAGATCTGGATTTCGGGTAGATTGGAAACCCTTGATTGTGAGTGCATATAGTAGAAGAACAACCAGGTACAAATAGAGTAAACAAATGTAGATCGTGAGACAAAAGATTGGGACTTCGGGTAATATGGACACGGGATTGCTGGGATTGGGTCATTTTTACAGACAACAGAGAACAAAAAGAAGAAGAAGAAAGAACAGGAGAGGGGGCCAACAGTAGTGGACATGGAAAAAAGTATGGGGGCCTTATAAAGGCGTCCCCTCAGGACGGGTACGGTTAGATTTCTCCTAACTCGATCCACTTGAGTGTCGACAAGTGCGATTCTCGGAGGAATATATTGGACCCATTAAGAGAATAGTCTCCACATTTTTAGCAAAGTCCTCCAAAAATGGTCTCAACCTCTAACCATTGACACTAAAGATATTACCGTTTGATAGGTTTTTTACTTCTACTGCTTCATGTCTAAACACTTTTTTGACAATGTAAGGCCCAGTCCATCTTGATTTCAACTTACCAGGGAAGAGGCAGAGTCTTAAATTAAACAACAGGACTTTTCAGAAGGTTCAAATGACTTCCGCACAATATTTTTGTCATGAAAAATTTTCATCCTAGTTAAAGCAATCTTAGCATTCTCGTATGCTTTATTTCTCAATTCCTCTAATTCATTTATCTGAAATTTCCTTGAGAGCCCGACTTTGTCTAGGTCAATGCTCATTGCTTTAATGGCCCATTATGCCCTATGTTTCAACCCAAAATTGTTTTAAAAGCAGTGTGTTATGCCTAGAGTGTATCAGGTAGTCTTAATGACCAATCTTTGTGGTCTGGTTAACCATTTTTTTTAAAATCAGTTTGATCTCTCGTTTAGCCAATTCTTCCTGCTCACTAGTCTATGGGTAATAAGGGGCTACAATTTTGTGAAAAATCAAGTATTTTTTCATTAAATTTCAGAAAGGATGATTGTAGAAATGAGCACCCGCATCCTTTTGATTGATTTTAGAATTCCAAACCAGAACAAAAAAATTTATTTTAAAAATTTGATCACCGTTTGGTGATCATTATTCTAACATGGAATTGCCTCAACCCATTTGGATATATAGTCTACGACCACTAAAATGCATAGATAGCCAAAGGAATGAGGGAATGGCCCCATAAAATCGATGCCCTAACTGTCAAAAATTTCAATCACCAAAATAGGGTTTAAGGGCATCATGTTTCTTTTAGAAATACTTCCTAACCTTTGGTATTTATTGCAAGTTAAACAAAAGGCTGAACATCTTTTAATAGTGTGGGCCGGTAAAATTCACACTGCAAGGTTTTTTGTAGCGGTTTTCTTTGATGAAAAATGGCCACCACATGCTTCAAAATGACAAAACAATATTACATGTCTGCTTTTATGATCGGGATGCAACGCCTTATGATTTTATCCTTACAGTACTTAAATACGAAGGGCTCCTCGCAAAAGAAGTTATGAACCTCCCTCATAAATTTATTTTTGTCCATCATGGTAAAGGACAGAGGGAGCGTAGCAGTAGCCAAGAAATTAGCAATATCAGCGTACCATGGTGTCTCGTCGATCGTGAACAGTTGGTCATCAAAGAATTTCTCATTAATTGGCAATCCGTCTTCATGAAATTCATACGTTAATCTAGACAGATGATCTGTCACCACATTCTCAATACCCTTTTTATCCTTACTGATTAGATCAAACTCTTGGAATAAGAGTATCCATCTTAAAAGTCTTGGCTTGATATCCTTCTTTGTGAGCAAGAATTTTAGGGTTACATGGTCAGTGAATACAGTATTAGAAGAACCATCAAGATAGGAACAAAATTTTTTCAAAGAAAAAACTACAATAAGCAATTATTTTTCAGTCGTTAAATTATTCATTTGAGCATCATTCAAAGTTTTGCTTGCATAGTAAATTCCATGTGGTTTCTTATCCTTTCTTTGTCTCAATACAACATCTACATCATAATCACTTGCATCACACATTAGTTCAAAGGGTAGATTCCAGACAGGAGGTTGCATGATTGGGTCAGAAATTAACATGCCATTAAGCTAATCAAAAGCTTTCTAGCATGCTTCACTCCACACAAAAATTATGTCATGACTTAGGAGATGACACATGAGTTTGGCTATGGTACTGAAATCTTTAATGAATCTTCGGTAAAAGCTTGCATGTCCTAGGAATGATCGGACATCCTTTACAGTCTGGGGGCGGGCAAATTTCTAATTAGATCTATTTTTGTCTTATCAACCTTAATGCCCTTAGACGACAAATGTGACCTAAGACAATGCCTTGGGTTACTATGAAATGGCATTTCTCCTAATTGAGCATCAGATTGGTTTTCTTACACTTTATCAACACTTTTCTTAGGTTGGCTAGACATAAATCAAATGAATCACCATAGACAGAGAAGTCACCCATGAATACTTCCAAAATTTTTCCAACCATATCACTAAACAAGCTTGGCATGCATCTTTGGAATGTTGCAGAAGCATTACAAAGTCCAAATGGCATCCTTTTGAATGCAAAGGTGCCAAAGGGGCATGTGAATATGATTTTGTCTTGGTCATTTAATGTTATCCCAATTTGATCATACCCGGAATACCCATCTAGGAAACGGTAGAATTCATGGCTTGCAATTCTTTCTAGAACCTAATCAAAAAAGGGAAAAAGGAAATGGTATTTCCTACGTACCAAATTGAGTTTTCAATAGTCAATACAAATTCGTCATCTGGTGATGACTCAAGTTAGTACTAGTTCATTTGCATCACTTGTTTATCACTGTGACCCCAGACTTTTTGGATACAACTTGGGTTTGACTAACCCATTTGCTATCGGAGAGAGAAAAAATTATCCTTGCATCTAACAACTTAAGCACCTCAGTTCTCACAACTTCCTTCATGTGAGGGTTCAATCTTCATTGCATTTGACAAGAGGATTTTGAATTATCATAAAGGCATAAAGCATGATTGCAGATTAACGGGCTTATACCTTTCAATTTAGTGATGGTCCACCTAATGGTGTTTCTGTGGCTTTTAAGAACTTCATTCACTTTAGACTCTTGCAAGTCTGTGAGCTTAGAAAAAATTACAACTGGGTATGACTCATCCTCTCCTAAGAATGCATATTTGTAGTTAAATGGGAGAGGTTTCAATTTAGGCTTTGGCTTGACACTAGATGAGAGTGGCTTTGTGCCACTTGGCAAGATCTCTTCAAATTTGGGGGTCCATGTCCTAATAGTATGAGTGGGGAATTCATCTGTCAATTCAGAGGTGAAAGGCTTCAACAGAGATGATTCAGCAGGACTCTTATGGATTGAATAGTTTAGATGTTCCTGCATTAAAGATTCAATGGAGTTTATTTCCCTTTCTTGCTTGTCATCTTCTAGGTGTTTGGCAATATTGAAAATATTCAGCTCGAGAGTTATATTCTCAAAATTTAATTTCATGACTCAATTCTTGCAATTGATTAGTACATTAAAAGTTGATAGGAATGGTCGACAAAGAATGATGGGAATTTGGTTCTTTGGAGTATTGATGGCTGAGTATTTAGAACAATAAAGTCAATTAGGAAGGCAAAGTTGTCCACTAGAACAAGCACATCTTCAACAATACCCCAAGGAATTTTGACAGATTTGTTGGCCAACTAGAGGGTGACACAAGTGTTTTGAGTTCACCCAGACCCAATTGCTAGTAAACTGAGAAAGAAAGTAGATTGAAATTGGCTTTGAGTTCTAATAGTGCTTGTTCTATTTTGAAGTTTACAATGACACATGACACCGTCGGATACCCTGGATCCTTGTATTTGGGGGGGGGCTTTATGTTGAAGTAGGGCACTGGCTTGTTCTATCGGGAAGACTTTTTTTTGACATTCTGGTTTCTCTTGACTATGTACAAGTTTTTTAGAAACTTGGAATAAGAAGAAATTTGTTTGATTGCATCCAGAAGTGGGATGTTGATTTTTACTTGCTTAAAAAGCTCATAAATCTCAAGTTAATTATTCAACTTTTGTGTGGTTTTTAGTCTATGAGAAAAAGGAGGAGGAATGGAACACAAAGGTTCTCTTTTCTCATTTGGTTTTGGCTCTTGTTCAATCATAGGCTTAGGTTCTTCTTCAACTACAAGTTCAGGCTCAAATGATGAGTTGATCAGGGTTGACTCAGGTCTTAGGTTTGGAATTAGCATGTCTGTGATGGTCTTGTCAATCACCTTGCCACTTATCAATGTAGTGACAACTTGGGCTTGGTCTTGTGGGTTGAAGGATTTCCCACATGAACTTATCCTTGTGGAGGTTTTGGTTGGGCAAGAAACTTGCCCTTTTTGTGTGTGCTCATGGATTGGATCAACTTTTGGATGTGACTTTTAAGATCTTCGAAGGATTAAGTGGTTTGGGTTTTGAAATCAATGAAAGCCTAGGTGGAACTATTGTTATAGTTCATTTGGCTTTGCATGAACTGATCAGTGTGTCCTCAAGATTCCTCTTTTGTGGTGGTTGATATGGTTGGTATGCGGGAGGTCCTTGAGGTGGTGGGTGTGAACCTTGTGGTTAGTTCATGGCGATTGGTTGTGTGTTCCTCCAACTAAAGTTCTGTTGATTTTGCCACCCTGGATTGTATGTTTCAGAATATGGGTTAGAGTAAGGCTTGTTGAAGTTGGAAATTGCATTTGTTTGTTCCAACAAGACCACCCTGAACACTGGAATGGTAGGACACTCCCCAATAGAGTGTCTTATCAGTGTACAGATCTTGCCACTTGTTCTGTGGGAGGGCTAATATCAACTTGATGGACCTTTTTCATCTCTAAAGCTTCAAGCTTTCGAGATAAGGTGGATATTTTTGCTCTTAGGTTATCATCTTCTTTCAAGACATACTTTCCCCCTTGGGAAGTAGATGGTCTGACTATAACAGTAGTAGGAGAGGCTAAGTCCCACATATGAGAACTATCAGATATGGTGTCAAAAAAATGAATGCCTCCTCCGAACTTTTACCCATAAACTCTCCTCGAAATATGTACACTCAAGTGCAGGCGATCAAGTTGTAGTAATTATCCGATTTGAGTACGAAGTTGAATCCACAAGGCACTTTTGTTGATGTTTCAATGTAAGTAGTAGTAGAGACCAATTGATTTGTAACCTTTGAGATTTAAAGTTGTGAGTTTTAGAAATTTTTGCTGGGCAGAATATAAGATTCTTTCCAAGACAGTTTTTTAGACAAAATATAAGCTAAGTTTAAACATAAAAATGTCACTCTATAGTTCAAGGATCTAGACATGTAGTTAATCATTCAATTTATTATATTTATGCTCGTTAGCTCAATTAACTCCCGTGTCATTAACAAGTTAATCATAAGATAAAGATGGACCGTGAGAATTAAGAATATGGTTCCAATGTCTTTCTAGAAGTTTACAAGAATTGTTTGTGTTGAGACTTAACCCGTTTACAAATAAGCAAGTGTTTCTACAAGACATCCAACTATAACATGAATATTCCATTATTTAATTGAAGCATAATAATGGGGAGGATTGAAGGGTAGTCATGAAGATCTAGCATGGGTACTTGCCTTGAATCGATGAGTCTTTCTATACAAGAGTCATTCGTGTCATAAAAAGAACTCACGGTTAGACAAAGTACCTTAGCTTTGCTAGATGCTATCAATCATCTAATAATCAAGGGAAATATAAAACTTTAAGCTTAAGAACAATGCACAAATATAATTTTCGGATAATTTATACATGTCCTTCACCTCTTTACTAAAGAGTGAACGAGAAACTACTCACTCTTCATGACTTTGATAAAGCTGGAACAGTGAGTGATGCTCATCCCTCCAAGTATAGGACTTACAAAATGAAACACACTTAAACAAGGAGCCGTTCTTCATTGAAGAATGAGTGAATAATATTCCACCCTTTACGGCTTGGTAAAGCTCCAGAAAAGTGGAAGAGTTTCACTCCTCCAAGAAAGAAGAAAGCTCAAGCAATGAAAGTGAAAGACATAAACAATAAAAGTATAAGAAAGCTAGTCACATTTGTAGGGTAGCTTCCTCTACCAAGAAATGGAGGGTTGCTTCCTCAACCAAAAGATGAACTATCTCCCTTGATGCAAGCAATTATAAAGCAATTCTACAACTATATAAGGGGGTAAAGGAATAGTGTATGCCGCCCAAGTCCAAGTGAAAAGTCAACCACTCTACAGTCAATCTGTGGAGAATGTTTGAACGTGATATAACGTTCAAATGTTGTTTCTGTTTTTTCTTTATAGGTGTTTGAATGTTAGATGGCATTTGAACATTTCTTCTGTCTTTACTTTATGGTCGTTCGAACGCCAGATAGGGTCTGACCTTCTTAGTCAAGTGGCATGTGGTCTTATGTGGAATCCTATTTCCACACTCCATGCATATCTTGGCATTTTGTACTCATCATTCTAGTCTTCAATCAATTCAAGTGGACGTTAGAACATGAGTTGGAGTTTGAACGTGGTACTCAAGTACTTCAGGGTCTTTATTCTTGACTGCAACACGTCATGTCTCAGCAGTCTAGTTTGTCATAGTTCAAGTGGATGTTCGAATGTGAGTTGGCGTTCGAACGTTCTTACTTTATTCTAGGATTTTTCAATTTTGTTCCCTAATGTACTGGTGTTACACTCAAGTGTGATATTTGTTGTTCTTTAGCCTTTGTTCACTTTAGGTCTTGAAATGTCATCACTTAAACTCCATCAAAGTACAATTGTCTAAAAAAGACATAGTAAAATGCTAATTTTAAGTACTAATCACCTTCA
The DNA here is from genome assembly GCA_023539305.1 of Ilex asprella. Taxonomy (NCBI): domain Eukaryota; kingdom Viridiplantae; phylum Streptophyta; class Magnoliopsida; order Aquifoliales; family Aquifoliaceae; genus Ilex; species Ilex asprella. The sequence continues at coordinate 21,820,026 of CM042199.1, read as the reverse complement.
ACTGAGGATCAAGCAGGAGGATATTCCTACGATAACTTTTCATACATGATATGGTCATTTTGAATATACGATAATGTCATTCGGATTGACTAATGTTCCTACAGTCTTCATGGATTTGATGCACAGAGTGTTTCGGCTGTATCTAGATCAGTTTGTCATTGTGTTTATTGATGACATGCTAATTTATTCACGGACACAAGTGGAACTTGAACACCATCTTTTGTTAGTGCTTCAGACCTTAAGAGAGCATAAGTTATATGCTAAGAGGATTAAATGCGAGTTGTAGATGAAGTAAAATTCCTTGGCCATGTTGTATCAGAATAGTGTGTTGTCGTTGACCGATTGAAGCCGTGATGAAATGGGAACCAATGAGGAATGTGACCGAAGTACGTAGTTTCTTGAGATTAGCAGGCTACTACCAGAAGTTTGTGGAAGGGTTCTCTAAACTAGCGATGTCAATGACTCTCCTTATGAAGAAGGGAGAAAGATTCTTGTGGACTCAAGAGTGTGAACTAGTCTTTCACACCTTGAAGGAAAGGTTGAGAACAACTCATGTACTCATTATCCCATCAGTGAGAAAGGATACGATGTTTACACAAATACTTCGTTACGAGGCTTTGGATGTGTGCTAATGCAGGGAGATAAGGTAGTTGCTTATGGCTCAAGAAAACTAAAGATTCATAAACAAAACTATCCCACTCATGACTTGGAGCTTGTCGCTGTGGTTTTTGCCCTTAAGTTGTGGAGGTGTTACCTGTATGGAGAAATGATTCAAGTTTTTTCTGATCATAAGAACCTCAAGTATATATTCACGCAGAAATGCTTGAATCTTTGACAAAAACGGTGGACTGAATATCTAGAAGATTACGATTTTGTACTCAACTACCATCCGAGGAAGGCTAACATAGTAGTAAATGCACTTAGTAGGAAGTCTTAGGGTGAAATCAATGTGCTTGGGTTAATAGGTGGAAGATGATTGAGGTTTTGGAGGAATTTGATCTATAGGTGGATAGACAAAAGGCACTACCATGCTTATTTAATATTGTAGCTCAACCAATTCTCCGAAAAATAATTGTGGAGTTGCAACAATTAGAGACAGAATTGGGAATTATCTGGGGTAGATTGGAGAGGAATGAGGTTGTTGAGAACTAGTTTATACATAATGATGAGTTACAGTTTCATGGAAGACTTTGTGTATAAAACAATGACCAAGTAAGGGAAGAAGTGTTGGGTGAGTGCCATCATTCAAAATTCTCCATACATATGGGTAATACTAAGATGTATAGAGACATGAAGCATCAATATTGTTGAAAATGGATGAAACAAGATGTGACTAAGTATGTTGCAAAGTGTGCAGTGTGTCAACAGGTAAAGATTAAGCATAAAAAATATAGAGGATTACTACAGTCCTTACCTATCCCAGAGTGGAAGTGGGATCACATCACCATGAATTTTGTGTCTGGTTTTTCCCGGGCAGCACGAGGGCATAATGTCGTATGGGTGATTGTAGATAGACTCACCAAGTCCTTTCATTTCTTGAGTATAAAGACCACTGACACTTTAGAGACCTTAAGCAAGCTTTATATTCGTGAGATAGTTAGATTACATGGAATTTCACTCTCTATTGTGTCGGGTCTTGATTCTCATTTTGTGGCGCAATTTTGGCAAAGTCTACAACGGGTTATGGGGACAGAGTTTCACTTTAGCGCCACCTTTCATCCTCAAACGGATGACTAATCCAAGAGGGTGATACAAATTTTGGAGGACATGTTATGAGCTTGTGTGTTGGACTTCAAAGGAAGTTGGAGTGAACATCTTCCATTGGTGGAATTTTCCTACAACAACAGCTATCAAGCAAGTATTGGAATAGCTCCTTATGAGGCATTGTCTGGAAGACCATTTAGGTCCTCGACTTGTTGGTTAGAAGCCGAAGAAAGTAGCTTGTTTGGACCAGAAACTGTTTAGGAGACTACTGAGAAAATTCAACTGATTAAGGAAAGACAACGCACGTCACAAAGTAGACAAAAAAGCTATGCGGATAGAAGAAAAAAACCATTGAAATTCCAAGAGGGGGACTATGTGTTCCTCAAGGTGTCACCCACGAAGGGAGTGTTTAGATTTGGCAAGAAGGAGAAATTAGCCTCAAGATATACCAGACCATTTGAAGTGATCAAAGCGGTGGACAAGATGGCGTATGAAATTCGGTTACCAACCCAATTCTCAGGGGTACATGACGTGTTCCATATGTCAATGTTAAGGAAGTGTCAAAAGGATACAACTCATGTCGTTGATTTAGAGGGAATTGAAATTCAAGATGGACTCACATATGAAGAACAATCGGTAAAGATTCTCGATAACAAGGACAAAGAGCTTCACAATAAAGTAATCCACCAGGTGAATGTCTTGTGGCAACATCATGGGGTGGAGGAAGATATTTGGGAGCCAGAGTTGGAGATGTGAGAGAAGTTCCCTCATTTGTTTTCTACTTAAGGCAAGTTTCGAGAACGAAACTTTCTTTAAAGGGGTGGATTGTAAACTCCCACATGTTTAAATTAATATAGTAATACAAATGTTTAGTAATTCTAATATATTTAATGACGTAAGAATGAATCATATAGATTATAACAGTACAAATGAATACTTGGGGGACAAATTGATTGTGAAATTTAAGTATCGAAGGTGTTTAAGCTTGGAAAGGGTGTTAGGTAATTTCAAAATATTTTTAGGTCAAAATAAGATTTTTTTTGAATTTGAAAGATCGAGCAACAATGGGATACGCATTATGGGGTGTATTAGAATTTAGGAAGTATTCTAGAGTTAAAACACATTTTATGATAGAACTTGGGTTGAAAGAATTTTGAAACTCCCTTAGTATTTGGACCATAAATTTTTACCTGATATCTGTTTGAGCTTAAATGTTTACAGTAGACAGTAGACTTTTAGAGCTACAAAAGTCTATTTCAGAAAAAATTTCAAATCGACCTTTAATTGGGATAAAACTTCATTGGAAGTTCAGCTGAAAATGGGATGTCGTTCGAATGTGAAAGTCTGTTTGAACGATAGTTCGTTCTGGTACTTTGGTGTCTGCAAAGTTCCAATGGAAGAACAAAAGTACTGGGAGCAACTAACCTTTGAACACCAAATGACATTAGAACATGAAGCAACAATTTGCACTACTGACGTTCGAATGCCAAATAACATTTGAACGTAAGCTATGAATCAGAGTAACAGATTTATATCAAATGGGTTCTTTTCTCACCCTATAAATACATAAGGCCACTTCTCATAACCTCATTTCACCATTTCCGACACTAGAAAGTCTTAGAAAGGATGAAAGAAGGTGAGAAACACAAGATCAAGGGGATTTTCACATTGAAGTGGATCAAATCTTCTAGTTTTTCACACAACACTAAGAAAGAAAGGTAGGGGATTCTTCTTACTCTTATTCATTGAGGCTAGGGTTTATATATATGTGTCTCTTTTGACTCTAAATCTTTGATATTTGTTGTGGAATCCTTGTTTCTTTAAGTTCTTGCAAATCTTACCATGTTTTGAGTGAAGTTATGGTTTGATACCCATAAAATTCATGTTCTTGATGTCAACACCTAGTTTTTCAAGAAATAGAGATTTTTCTTCTTGATATTCCATTGTTCTCGATTTCAAAACTCTAGTGTTTGTTTTGAACGATTAAAATTATATTGTTGATGATCTCTTGCATATTTTCTTGAATTGATCCATTGAAAAAATACTTATGGAATTGGGTGTTTTTTATTTACTTGTGATTTGAGAAATTGGTTGGTATTGTATCTCTTGTGTGGATGTTTGAATGAACATGGGTGGTCGTTGACCTGGTATCGTAGAGTGGGTAGATGCATTTCTTACTCTATGTGGGTTTGAAGGTTCCCTACCACTCGTAGTGGGGTTGGTGTCTTACGAGGACCAAACAACTATTCGCTCACGTGGTAACGAGGTTGAGGATTAGTATACTATTCTGGGATTGGATCATCACTGCCGATGCGTCAGTATACACTCTTCCTAAAGTTGTACATCCTTGAGAGGATTGGGTTTGTATGTGTGGGTTAGGATATTCTTAATATATGTATTCATGTGTAGTCTTACTTCCTACATGAGATACAATTTGGCATATGATACAGATACATAACGTTGGTAATGGTACATTATGGATAAAGATACAAATGTGGGAGAAATGGTTTATTGTTGGAAATTGTTGATATTGGAATGGTTTGTGGTTTGGGAATTGGTTTTACTTCTTCATTCTATAGATTAATATTGTGTAAACTTGGGATTGGAAAAGTTGTCACTGTTTTCTTTCAAAAGTTATATATGATATTTGTAAAATGAGACCGATGACTTTTATATGTTTTCTAAGCCTTGTTCGAGCTTGAGAGGATTTTTCTACAGAGCTTAGTGATCACCTCCTACAAACAACACTTACTTTCAGATTTTGGTTTAGAATAAGAGCTAGGAGTTGATGAGCAGGTAGCTTGGGAAGTGCAATTGGATGGAAGCATGAATCCTGGGGGGGATGTCTAAAATTGCTCTCTTTATGTCATAGACTAGGAGATGTATTTTGAGACAATGTATAGATAATATTTTGTTTATTCCGCTGCACGATTAATTTAAGTTTGATTTTTGGATGTTATGGTCATAGTTTAACTTATTCATTTGGATGATGTTGTATATATTATGTATGATGAATACAATTTTCTTTATTTACGAATTTTATTAGTTATTCTCATGATGTGAATGGTTTTAAATAGTCATGTCGTCCAAGGTAGATTTTGGGTCATTATAATTCCCAACCATTACCCCTTACACCCCACTCATACGGGGCATTGTTGTTAGTGTGGCAGTGACTGTTATTATGTTGTTTTTACTATTATTGTTTCTCTGTTGCTGTTCCTGTTCATTTTTTAATTTAGTTTTTATGTTCTTAAGGGTAAATTAATTTATGTCTTTAATTGTCCTTTATGCTCTAAAAAATTATTCACGTGTCTTTATTGACCCAAATGTCCACAAATGTGGACCGACCTCCAAAAAAAACTCTTAAATTTTTTTGGGGCTAATAATATACCTAAAATTATGATACTTCAAAAAATGTGCGACCTAAAATTCAGGTTTTATTTGCACGCGGGCCTTGCTCTCTTCTTGTTTTTAAGAGGACTTATTTTGTTCTGAAGAGAAAAAAATAACTTGCTGGCCTGACAATTGAATCTACAACAGGCATATGTTTTCAGAACACACCAAGCATTAGCTCTCGTTGGAGTTCTCCCAAGGATGGGCTGAGCATCTCTCTCTCCTTATCTCCCTTCCACTGCCGCACAATGCATGCAATGTTATCTACTCGAGCGACTGACCATGATTCCGTTGGATCGACCAAGTGTCATAATTATGTATGCGTGAGAACCATTATGCTACTGTTCTTCCTCATTTCATGCTTGTCCTGCATAATTTCGACAATTATTGCGGGAAGGTTAGAGCTTGCAAATGGTCCACCATCTTGCACACAAACTATCCCTACTAGGAAGGACGGATGCTTCTCGTAAGGATGCCGTAGTTGTGTTGAACATGCTTTCAATACAGTTGAAAGTGTCTTGCATAGTAAATTCACTCGGACACAGTCAGAACATGACTTTGATACGACAAATTTTTAAAAAAATAAAAAAAACAACTATTAACTACTAAAAGATGTGATTTCTATTTTTTTATTATAATTTTTATGTAACTTATATACTATGAATATTAATGGATATAATAATGTTTGATGAAAAGGGTGGATATTTATTTTGATATATTTTAACTTTAATCAAAATATTAATAATTTTTGGTCTTATTATTAAAATTGTTATAATATATGCTTTATTTTTGATATATTATAACTATTATTATTTAATCAGGCCCAGTTAATGTTAATGTTAGGTCAAGGTCACACACATATATACGGGCGGCTGGTAGAGGGAGAAAGAGTTTAAGCATATTTTTTGAAGTGGCAAGTGGTCGCCAACAATGGGGACCCAACAGTCTACTGATTTTTATCTTGTGCTTCTTCACATGGTGAATTTTTCAGTGATCCCTCCCAAACAAACTTGAATAATGTCCAATAATTTTATTATGATTGGCTTATGGTTTGTGACATGTAGTGATATAATGTCTAATAATTTTATAATATGTGACGTGTAAATTAGATTTTATGCCTAGCACGTGATTTTTTTTTTAAGAATTAGGGCTCTCGTACAGTATTAAGCAACCATCTACTCAAAAAAATTAAATTGTTTGAGAGGGTGTAATTGAAGTACTTATACTTCAACAAAATATTTTATTAGGTCATGCCAAGCCCCACAATATTAAATCAGCTTATTATATCTCAATAACATTGATTTAAGTAAAATACATGCATGTATGCTTACACGAACTCTTTAAATTGTGAATAAACAAAGAATGGGCCTTTTAAAAAAGCTGTTGATGGTTACCATATTCTTTAGGCAGAAAGATGGTGTCTTTAGGTTTGTATTATTGAACAGAAAGCAGATTACTTTTGCTAACATTTGCAACTGTTCTGAAAACTCATTATTTTAGTTATTTCTCACCAAAATCTTCACTAGGTTTTGTTTGGAAAGGCGACCTAATGCGTATACCATGATTCAATAAAAAGTGTTCAATATTAAATGCCATATTTTTAAACTCACCCACTCAAGGAACTCAATAAGATATGTAGGTAGAAGTTTTGTCTTTACTAAGGAAGAAAAAGCCTACAATTGAATTGGCATACTAATATTAATTTACATAAGTAAAAATCCGTTAGTTTTTGCCCAACAACAACATTGATTCTTTTGTTTGGCTAGCCGGAAAACATGCGAGCTCAGTAGCCTTAAGACAGCTTTGGATGTCCTCCAATATGTTTGGGGCTTGGCTTGTTGATTTTATTGGCTATTGCGACTTTAATATGAAATTGGATAACGTATAATTGAAAAATTATGTGTTAGTAAATTTCACGATTTATTAAGACTTCAAGTATAAGCACTGAACCTTTAAGGCTCTAAGGACATGTGTTTGTAACATGAGGTGTGTGGTGATTTTTAAGATAAATTATGTTTTGATAGAGTTTTAATGATGACATTTAAAGAGAAAGATCGTACAAGGGCCAAAAGTCAATGGATATCAAACTTTTATGTAACACCCACATGTTCTGGAAGAAAATTGGAGAAGTTTGAAACAAGGCATGAACATTCGAACGTCAATCCACGTTCGAACGTCCTCTTAAATTATTTGTAGACCAGACTACTTTGTACAACCATGAGTCATTTCTATGACATAGATGACTCTAGACATGGGAAGACTCATTGGTCCTTTGCAAGTACTCAAACTAAATCTTCATGACTACCTTTTAATCTTCACAATTGTTGTGCTTCAACTAAGAATCGAATACTAACACAGTGGTCAGATGTCTTGTAGAAAGACTTGCTTGTTTGTAGACGGGTTAAGTCTCACCACAGACAATTCTTGTAAATCTCTACAAAGACATCAAAACCATGCTCTTAATTCTCATCATCCATCTTTATCTTACGATTAACTTTATGTTGACACAGGGGTTAATTGAGATCCCAAGCACAAGTATAACAATCGGATGATTGACTACATGTCCAGATCCTCAAGCTAAAGGGTGATTTTTACATTTGAGAAAATATTATACTTTGTTTAGAAAATCCCCGTGGAAAGAATCTTATATTCTGTCTAGAAAAAATCCATAAAAATCCTTACTTTAAATCTCAAGAGTTCCAATCACTTTGGTCTCAATCACTGCATACTTTGAAACATCAACATTAGTTTCCTGTGGATTCGACTCTGGACTTAACCAGATTATTATTGCAACTTAACTACCTGAACTTGGGTGTACACACTACAACAATAATCATTTTTTGCGACGATTTTTTTCGCTGCTAAATTCAAAAAAATCGTCGCCAATTATTTTTTGCGACGTTTTTTTTTGTCGCGTGTTCGTCCCAATAGCCTCGTCGCAGAAAATATTTTGCGACGCAAATTTATTTTCATCGCCAAAAAAAAAATTTTGCGACGAAAAAAAAAAGTTGCAAAAAGAAAAAAAAAACGTAACTAAAACCCATTCCACCAGCGTACAAAATAAAAAAAATAATAATTAAATTATTTTTTGCAACGTAAAAAAATCGTCGCTAATAATTTTTTACATAAATAAAAAATGTAAAAAATAATAATTTAATTAATTTTTGAGACGTAAAACAATCGTTGCGAATAATTTTTTACAAAAATAAAAATGTAAAAAATAATAATTAAATTAGTTTTTTGCAACGTAAAAAAAACGTCGCAAATAGTTTTTCACATAAATAAAAATGTAAAAAAAATTAAATTTGATTTTCGCGACGTAAAAAAACTTCGCCAATAGTTTTTTACATAAATAAAAAATGAAAAAAATAATAATTAAATTCATTTTTCATGCCATAAAAAAACGTCGCAAATAATTTTTTAAATAAAAAAATGTAAAAAAATAATTATTTAAGTAATTTTTGAGATGTAAAAAAACTCATCGTAAATAATTTTTTAAAATACAAAATGCAAAAAAAAAATGAATAATAAAATTTTCACCTGTACACCAATAATACTTGTATTAAAAATGGTATTCTAATAAAATTCTAACAAAAATAATTTTTTTTTTTAAAAAAAAGGAAAATTTTATTCCAAATAATGCATTTACAAGAAGCAAAGAAAAACAGCTCTACAAAAAAATAAAATAACTTTAATCCTTCAGGATGGATTAAACCATTTCTAATTACAAATTGAAAATGTCAAAAAAACTAAATGCCTTCAAACTCCACTTCATGCTCCATCTCACCCATACCACAGACTACCTGCAGCAACTTTGAGCTCAAACATTTCCTTCAATACAGCCAACAGCATATCACAGCAGAACAGACTAGCACAGCAGAGCAGTCCAACCGACAGAACAGCCTAGCACTACTGCAACTGCTGAACCAGCTGGGAAACCAACTGCACAACAACTGACAGACTCAGCTCCTGTCCTTCAGCTCAACTTCTGCCCTACAACACATCAGACCTTCCTTAGTACAGCGGTCTTACCTATACTGCTAGGCCAAGACACGAGTTGATTGCAATAAGTTACAGTACTAGGAAGGAAAATAAAATATTACATGAACAGGTGATTGAAGTTTTTAAGATTTATTTTACATTAGAGATATATCTTCAGAAAACTAATTTTGAACAATGTTGTATTTGAACAAGAAGTTAAAAAGATTTAAATTCTGAGGGGATGACAAAGAAAAAATGAGGCCGTAAAGAAAAGCATCGATAAACACACTTCAGAAACTGGGCACTTCAGATATATCTATGACTATATGTTCATATTAAGTGAAGCCTGAGCAAAATAACAAAGCAGAATGTGGCACCACCTGTACAGCACCACCTTTCATCGTTCGTATATCCTGTAGAAACTCTGCATTAGGCTACAAATTATGGAACTTAGTAGTTGTAACAGAACCAGAGAATCATGTTCTGAGTGCTAGTGAATGATAGGATGTCAAATTCATCAAAACTACGCGTGAAAAGCACATAAGGTAATCAGTTCTAGACGCATACAAGGCAGATTGACTCGTGCTACTGAATCAAGGCACGATATAAAGTACAGTGACACTGGGATAGGCCACTCCCCAAATTCACTAGGAACTTACATAGATATTTGACTTTTCCCTTCTAAGCTAGTATTTTCAATATCATATACAAATTGACTTCCCAAAAATAAATGGTCATTATCGAAGGGTTTTCTTTGATAATATTTAAGAGAATACATTCATGCAAACTTTTGATCCACCCAACTACTAAAAGCTAACTGGACAAGGAACTATCTCCCCTACTTTCCCTAACTGGGTATCATCC
>CM042199.1:21716112-21805084 GCA_023539305.1 Ilex asprella | reverse complement strand
AGTCTTCTTTATTGATGGTTTATCTTAGTGCTCTCATGGTATGAATGGTTATTGAATGTAATGCCGTCTAGGGTGTATTTTGGGGTGTTACAAAGTTGGTATCAGAGCCGACTCTCGCCCTGTCCGAGGGTGGGGCCCTGCACGGGTCAGCGTGTGGGCGGGGCGAGGAGGAGAACGGTAGTCCGTGACTCGTGCTGGCGAGCTACACGGGGACGTGCAACCCTAAGGGGGGTGAGATTGTGAGATCCCTGGAATCCCACATCGGCTGGAAGAGGGGGAGTCCTGGGCTATATATGGAGGGTCCTTGGTCTACTTGACAAGACTCGTTTTCCTAGGGGGTCCTGGGAGGAACAAATCCGTGAGGGCCAGTGGGCCCGAAGCGGACAATATCTTGCCACGTGGAGGGGGGTCGTTACACAGGTATAGTTCAATGAAAAATTATGGATGCCTTAATAAAAGGCCACACAATTAGTGATAGAATAGAAAATGCTCTATTGGTCGACTGGTTTTGGGTTAGTCCCTGAGATCAACAAAGGTTAAAGAATGGAATTTGGTGTGTCAAGATGAAACAAAGAAAAATATGACGTGTATTCTGACACATAAACTTGTCAGCCAATGAGCTTAAAAAAAACAGTAGTGCTCACACTGGAGAGGAAAGATGGAAAATAAACAATGAGAAACAAACATAAAGAAAAGATAATAAAATCATAAATGTCAAAAAAGTTATCATTAGATTCATAACTGACCATTTCTGTAGTAGCAACTCCATACGAATTCCAATGCTTGGTAGCTGAGATAAAATTGAAGACCTTGAAGACCTTGTTTTCACTTGGACTTTGAAGACCTTGTACAACTCTTTCAAACTTTCTTGCCCTTTCCTCCTTGCCTATAAATACTCCCACTGTGGGAGCTTCAAGGGGGACTTACACAGAGGAGAGCTAGAGTAGAACTTAGGAGTTACTCTTAGACTTAGACTTACATTTACTTGCATAGAAGGAGATAGATCATCTTTTGGTTGAGGAGGAAATCCTATAAAAGAAACTAGCTCTCTTCTACTTTCATTATTAGTTTCATTTGCTTCTATTGTTTGAGATATCTTCTTCCCTTGGAGAAGTAAAACTCTTCCACTTTTCTAGAGCTTTACCAAAGCCGTGAAGGGTAGAACGTGATTCACTCATTCTTCATCGAGGATCGACTCCTTGTATAGTGTGTTTTACCTTGTAACTCCTCTACTTGGAGGGATGAAAATCACTCACTTTTCTACCTTTACCAAAGACATGAAGAGTGAGTAGTTTCTCATTCACTCTTTAGTAAAAGGTGATAGACATGTACAAATCGTTCTAAAGTTATATTTGTGCATTTCCTTTATGCTTAATACTTTTTCTTTTACTTGCTTATTGAATGATTGAATGCTTCCAACAAAGCTAAGGTACTTTGCACAACTATGAGTCCTTTCTATGACATAGATGACTCTGCATAGGAAGACTAATTGGCCCTTGGAAAGTGATTGATGGAAAACGTTGTTGTTTCCTAACCTCTAAACACCACTCTTCAGCATGTGTATAATGTGTGTGAGAAGGGAGTGCCACTCTCCCTCTAGATGATGCAAGAAATGGAACAACGAAATGGTGGTATGAAATGGAATGAACAAAATGTGTGAAATGTGAAATGTGAACAAAAGTGCTCCCCAATCGCAAGGAGTCTCTTGTATATCGTGTTTTACTTGAAAAGTATTCCAAGGTCGTCTCCTCAGGGAAGAAAAGTTCAAGTTGTGTGAAGGTGATTTTGTGAACAAAATAAAAAAGTGTAAAATCTTTTGTTTGAGTTTTGTGATTGTGTTTGTGAATGAAAATGCAATAAAAACAAGTGTTGGCTAATCGAAAAGGTTCACTCCAATGGGAATGCCCAATCAACTCGAAACCTTCCTCAAAGGGTTTATAGATGAACGATTGATTCGTGGGAAGCTAGGGACGAGATGGTGAGGATTCAAGCATAGACCGTGGCAAGTCTACAGAATATCAAAAATTCACAATCTCATCCACCCTCAACCCAGTCAAACCGAACCGTCGTACACCGAGAGAGGAAAAAAAATGAGTTGAAATGAAAAACCCAAGAGAAGGTCTCCCTTGGATTAGCCAACTTAAATCTAGCTAATCATACTTAAAGGAAAGAAATGCATAATGTAAAGAGACATTGAAAGGAAATGGAGCATGAAATTTAACTTAAAGCAAGAAATCTTAAACTTTGAAGATAAATATTCAATACCCATTTTAAATCTAAAAATGAAGAAAGTTGTAAGCAACAATGGTGAAATCCAAAATGTAGAACTAAACTTGCAAAGTACTTGTAATAAATAAGATTAAAGTGCAAGAGTTAAGGATTACAAGGGATTAAAAGCTTACTATAACTGAAATGAAAAGGAAAATGCCAAAACATCAACTTCTAGCACTATTCATCATCTTCTTCATTGAGCTCAAAACTAAGCTTAGGTAGTCACCCCTTCAAATGGTTGTATAATGCTGAATATCATGCTAGAAAACCTTCAATTTTCGTGCATGGTGGTCCCCCCAAGGTGTGTGCAGGCTTGTAATCAATGGGAGGAGAGATGATGGCCCTTGACAGACTAAGGAAGAGCTAGCCTGCAACTCACATGGCAGCCCACTTCTCTCCCATCCTCCATAAATGTCAAGCCTCAAAAGTCTTGAAATTGTGCATAGGAGGCATGTAGATGTGTAAGGAAATGTTGGGGCTAAGTGGGAGAATCATTGGTGGGACCCCTAAATAGGTGGAAAGTGATTTGGAGGCGTCTGGGCATATTCAGGGGAGTGTACCGGCACTCTAAGCCTTCTGGAGTTCGGGGTACCGGTACTGCATACCGATACTGTTTTTCTACTCTGGACCACTTTTGTAGAATCAACATAACTTTTGATCCAACCATTGGATTGAGCTAACATTTCGACACCATACAGAAGACATCCAGATCTACAACTTTTATGCTTTGCACTTTTTGGGATTCGAAGTGGATCATGGTCAAAATTGAGTAAAACCTAGGCTTTGCTTCCAAATGATCTGGCAGCTAGTGCCTTTGTTCCCAAGCACCAATACCTCCTTGATTTCTTCACTTTTAAGCCTCCAAATCTTCATGTATTTTGTCCATGCCTTCATCACACATCCATTATAGTTGCAAGGTCCTAAAATCAATTATTTAAGCTATAAAAACATGCAACATCTAAATTTTAACATTATTCATAATTTCGACTAAATTTAAGTGCTTAGATACAAAAGTTGAGTTAAAATGCATGTAATGAGGCCGTTACATATGCAATATTATGCGTTCATCTGCAAGTACCCCCGTTAGATCTTCATGACTACCTTTCAATCTTCATCATTATTGTGCTTCAACTAAGAATAGAATACTAACACCATGGTAGGATGCCTTGTAGTAACACTTGCTTGTTTGTAGACAGGTTGAGTCTTGACACAGACAATTCCCGTAAATCTCTACAAAGACATCGGAACCATGCGCTTAATTCTCACAATCCATTATTATCTTCCAATTAACTTTATGTTGACACAGGAGTTATTTGAATTCCCAAGCATAAGTATAACAACCGAATGATTGACTACATGTCTAGATCCTCAAGCTAAATGGTGACTTTGACATTTGAGATTATATTATATTTTTCTAAAAAAATCCTCTTGGAAATAATTTTATATTTTGTCCACGAAAATATCTAAACATCACAACTTTAAATCTCAAAGGTTGTAGTCACTTTGGTCTCTGTCACTGCTTACTCTTAAACACCAACATTAGTTCCCTATGGATTCGACTCTAGACTTAGCTGGATTATTACTACAACTTGACTTCCTATACTTGGGTGTACACATTTCGGATCAAGTCAAGTTTTTTTCACCATTTTTGTATAGCCAAAAAGGTGTTTTAAGGAAAAAGGTAAAAAGACCTTCATTTGTGTATAATTTTTTTTTAATTTATTGTGTGTAATTTTATTTTATGTCTGAGGATGATCCTTACTTTCAAAATTTGCTGGCAAAATCTGTTGGATCTGTCAATCAATCTGAACCATCTTCACCTCGATCTGTAGCATACTCTTTTGACAGTAGTATGACAAATAATAAGAGACAAGGGGAAGTTCCTGAAAGAAAGGCAGAAGTTCCTAACATTCAAACTATACGAGTTTACTTGCATCGCACAAGAAACAATGTCCCCTCTTGTTTTGTGTTTCCAGCAAACGCACCCCTCTTTACTGTAAAGGCGGAGATAGTGGAACTACTACCTCAATTTCATGGACATTAAACAAAAAACCCATATCTACATATAAAAGATTTTGAGAAGGTATGTGAAAAATTTCAAGACAATTCTGAACTGGACAAATTGAAACTTTTTCCTTTCTCTTTAAAGGCCAAAGCTAAACAATGGTTAAACTCTTTGAACCTATTGAATACCAACTTGGCATGCATTACATAATGAGTTTTTCAAAAAGTTATGTAATACCCCACTTGCGTATAGTAATATACGAGTTTAGTAGTTCTTTTATATATAATGATGTAAAAATGAATCACCTAGGTTAAAACATTAGAAATAAATATTTGGAAGACAAATGGATTTGGGAAGTTTACGTTTTGAAAGCATATAAGCTTAGAAATAGTTAATAGGTAAGTTTTTAAATATTTTTAGGTCAAACTAAGGTCTCCATTGAATCTGAAAGGTCGAAAAACCTTGGAAGAGGTAATATGAAGTGCATTGGAAGCTTGGAAGTACTCCGGAATAAAAACACACTTTACGTAAATTTTGGGTAGAAAATATTTTCGACACCTCTTAGTATTTTGGTCATAACGTTTTATTCTTATGGTCAATTGATCTGAAATTTTGACAGTGGATAGTAGACATCTAGGGCTTCAAAAGCGTATCTCATGAAAATTTTTCAATTCGACCTCCAAATGGGTCAAAACTGCCTTAGAAGTCGGAGGAAAAATCTGTCCGCTGAAGCGTACCAGTACCATGTACCGGTACCCCGATTCCAGTAGGTTTTGGGTACTGGTACCGGGTACCGGTACCGTTCTGCTTTCAGGATCGCGATCTAGGTCACATTTTTGGGCCTATAAATACTTTAGGTCGCCTCCTTAGCCGTCCATACACCATTCCAAATCCTAGAAAGCTTAAGAGAGAAAGAGAGGAGGATCAAAAATACACCCATTAAGAGATTTACACCCAAATTAGAAGATCAAACCCTGGATCTCAAGAACACCGTTCCCCTAACCTTTCATTGCACTCTTCCATACCCTCTCACCCATACATTTTGGAACCCAATGAGGAGTCTAAAGGGGAAAGAAGAGAGAGGAAAGAGTTTTTGAAGCTTGGGTATTTGACTAAATCTCTTGAGCATTGAAGTAGGGGATTTTCTTCCATTCACTTATATTGAGGCTAGGGTATTATACATGTATGTTTTTCAATCTTACTCTTATATAGATGATATGAAATGCATGATCATTGATATCCCTGCAATAAATGCCATGTTTTAAAAATTTTGATGGTTGGGTAACTATTAAATTTCTCTTTTTCATTTTTCAACCTTGGTTTTAAGAAAAAAATATATTTTTCCTCTATATAGTACCGGTACCGTGTACCGGTACCCCGATTCCAGTAGATTTTGGGTACCGGTACCGTTCTGCTTCCTTATCTGAAATTCTTGATTTCTTTGCTCCCGAGCTACCTTCAAACTATCTTTTGAACTCCTTTCACGCCAAGTGATATGGGAGGGTCTTTCAAAGCCATATTTATCTCCATTCAACTGCAAACACATCAAATTTGTGGAATTTGGTAATTCCTTGAAATGGTTGGCAGTTGAGTATATTTTGGTTTCTTCATTTGTATGGTTGTTGTGATGGACTTGGATTGCCTTCGAGAGATGCCGTAGAGTGTTAGAGGTTAGCCTATCCCAGTGGGGGTGAGATGATTTCCTAGCACTTATAGTGGGTTGTCATTTGGTAATGAAACCACTATCGTTCACTGGAGTTCGAACGAGGGATAGTATACTTTTCCTAGGAAGGGACTTGTCACTTCCATTGGGATGGTAGACGCCCTTTTCAAAAGTGCTTGTGATTGTGATTGTGATTGGTGGACTAGGTATAATCGTTGGGTAGATTCATGAGATGCAATCAACATACATAGTACGAGGATGAACCAATATACATGGGATTGTGAGTGGGTCGTTCTTGCCGGTGCATTGGTATGGGACAATGCATCGAAAGGCGCCCTTCTTAAATGACTTAAAGTTTGAAATGATTATTGTTGCAAAATTTATTTTATTCTTTCCCGTTGATTATTGCTACTGATTAAACTTGAGATCTATCTAAAATGTCCTATTTTCCTTCTAAAGTGATATATGATATTTGCGAAATGAGACCGACCGAATTTTAAATGTTTTCTAAACCTTGTTTGGGTTTGGGAGAAATTTTCTACAGAGCTTCGTGCTCACCCCCTACTGTTAACTTTTTTCAGATTATGTATTTGAGGAGGAGTTAGGAGCCGAGGAGGCCGCCCAGTGGGAGACTCCAATTGATGGGAGTGTAGATCCCAAGGTGGACGCATAGAGCGACCCCTTTTCTTTTGCACTAGAATTGGATACTCTTTTTTACACTGAGAAGTCTAGTTTATTTTGTATTCCGCTGCAAAATTTACTTTGATATTCTTTTGGAGATGTAAATTCTATTGTTGGGCATATTCTTTTGGATGTTATTGTATATGCTTGAATGATGAAATAAATTCTTTTTGAATATGAAGTTATGTAGTTGCTCTCATGATTGTAAATGGTTTTTAGAATGTAATGCCGTCCAAGGGGGTATTTGAGGTGTTACAAAGTTAGTATCAGAGCTTAGGCTTTAGGTCTTATATGGGAGCTGTAGGTTATAGATTACCACTAGAAAGGTAGGACTTTGTTGAAGAAACCTTAGGTTTGAATTTGTTTGTGGGTATGTGTTTATCACATAGGTGAGATTTGTTGTTTATTTAGGATAGGGGTTAATTATTTGTTCGAATTCGATGAGTTGTCTTGCTACGCAATCGAGTTTGTGGCCACTGATGCATAGAGGGCTAAACGCTTTGAACAAGATTTGGGGCCTTCCCTTCGCGAGAAGATGGTCACACCCTGAATTCGAGAATACAAGTATCACGTGGACGTGGACGTGAACAAGGACGTGGAATTGAACGCGGATGTGTACGTGGACGTGGACGTGATTGGACAGAGACTTTAGATAGTTTGATAAGATGGAGTGACTCAGGCTAGAACAAGTAGTGAGCCGCGCCAATGCTTTGCATGCAGAGAGTATGTGCACTTCAAGCATAGATGCCCCTTGTTTCCCCCAAGGACTAAACAAGCATCTGAGCAAGTACCAGCAAACAAACCACCTCTACAGAGGCTAGCACAGTAGAGACCTCAGATAGCTCAAGGAGCGGGAGGCGTACCAGAGAAAGTAGGCACGGATGCACGCCGATGCTTTGCCTGTGGAGGTGTTGGACACTTCAAAGATAATTGTCCATTGCTTTCCACCAAGACCAACCCCGCAACTGGGAGAGTGAATGAAAACATGCCACCGCTACGACAGCCAAGACCACCACAGAGACCGTTACAAGCTCAAGCCCCCGGTGGCACCCATCAAGGAATAGTTTTGCTTTGACTCAATTAGAGGGAGATGCCTCCAACGCCGTTGTGAAAGGTATTGTTCTTCTCTACAATTCTTGGGCCCGAATTTTAATGGAGTCCTATGCGACCCATTCTTTTATACGTACTACGGATGCTGTAGAATTGGGATTGGGTTTCGAGGAGCTAGAACATGCTTCATATGTTGACTTGCCTACGGGAGAATAGGGGGATACCAGGCGGGTCTATAAGGGTTACGTGCAAGCGAATTATATTTCAGTTACCAGTAGGTTTACTTATATGTATTTCTTGACTCTAAATCATATCTATTTGCTATAAAATCCTCATGTCTTACCATTCTTGTTAATATTACCTTGTTCTAAGATATATTATGGTTGAGTGAACCCTAAATCTTTTCTTATGCCATCGAAACCCTAGTTTTCAAGGGAATTGTGTGTTCTCTTGATTTCTTTATTTGTTCTTGATATCTAAATTTGATATGCACTGGGGAGTGACTCTAACTCCGGTGATTCAATTATTCTTGATATTCAATACTTGATATTCTTTATTCTTGGTTCCAAGACTTGAGTGTTCTTTTGGTCTTGATTTCTAAGCTTCATAATTCTTTGTTCTTGATTCCACACCTTGATAGTTGTTTGTTATTGATTTCAATATATGATTGTCCCTTTATTTTGAATTCTAAGCTTGATATTCGTTGTTATGAATTTCAAAAAAAAAGTGATTGTTCATTTGTTCTTGATTTCCAAGCTTAATACTCATTTGCTCTTGATAGCCAAATTTGATATTCGTTTGATTGATTCTAACTATTGTAATTCATGTATTATTGATATTCAATACTTTACATTTCCTTTTTTTTGATTTTAACTATTGTAATTCATGTATTATTGATATTCAATACTTGATCATTCCCTTGTTATTGATTTAATTCTCAAGTTTGATTATTCATTTGTTATTGATTTCAAGACTTGGTTGTTCCTTTATTTTTATTTTCCCAAGCTTGATGATCCATTGGTTCTTGATATCTAAATTTTATATTCATTTGTTATTGATTCTACCCCTTGTGATTCATTTATTCTTGATATTCATTTATTATTGAATTCTAACCTTGATATTCGATTCTTCTTGAAATCTAAACTTGATATCCATTTGTTATTGAATTCTAACATTGATGTTCAATTTTTCTTGAGATCTACACTTGATATTCATTTGTTATTGAATTCTAACCTTAATATTCAATTGTTCTTGAGATCTAAACTTGATATTCCTTTGCTCTTGATTTTCATGCTTGATATTCATTTATTATTGATTTCAATACTTAATTCCTCTTTGTTCTTGAGTTCAAAACTTGATACTCTTTAGTTCTTGATTACAAGCTTGATATACATCTGTTATTGACTCCAAGACTTGATTGTTACTTTATTCTTGATTTCACAACTTGATTATTTATTTGTTCCTTAATTCAAAACTCTAGTGATTGGTATTGACCAATAAAATGGTATTTTCGATGATATTATGTTAATCTTTCTTTGAATATTTCTTTGGAAAAATGTATGTGGATTTGGATGTAAAATTTGAGGAGAAGCTATGCGTTCCCGATGATTTGTCCCTAAATGAGGAGATACTTGGAGAGTGTCATCGCTCTAAGTTTGCTATCCACCCCGGTAGCACAAAGATGTATAGGGACATCAAGCAGCAATATTGGTGGAGAGAAATGAAGTGAGATGTGGCGAAGTACATTTCAAAGTGCACGGTGTGCCAACAGGTGAAGATCAAACATCAAAAGTCCAAAGGATTACTACAGTCTTTGCTAATCCCAGAGTGGAAGTAGGATTACATCACCATGGATTTCGTGTCAAGTTTACCACGGACGTCTCGCTGGCATAATGCAGTATGGGTTATTGTGAATAGACTCACCAAGTCTACCCATTTTTTGAGTATGAAGACCACAGATAACTTAGAGACCTTGAGCAAGCTCTACCTTCGTGAAATTGTCAAGCTGCATGGAGTTTCGCTCTCTATTGTGTCAGATTGTGACTCGCGGTTTGTGGCACAATTTTGGCAAAGTCAACAACGAGCTATGGGAACGGAGTTACACTTTAGCACCTCGTTTCATCCTCAAACGGATGGTCAATCGGAGAGAGTGATACAAATTCTAGAAGATATGTTACGAGCTTGCGGGTTGGACTTCCAGGGAAGCTGGAGTGATCACCTACCATTAGTAGAGTTTGCATATAACAACAGCTATCAAGCAAGCATTGGGATGGCACAGTATGAAGCATTGTATGGGAGACCATGTAGGTCGCCGACGTGCTGGTTAGAAGCAGGTGAGAGTAGTTTACTTGGGCCGAAAATTGTTCGGGAGACTACATAGAAGATTCAACTCATCCCGGAGAGACTACGTATGGGACAAAGCCGACAAAAAAGCTATGCGGATAGAAGACGAAGACCCCTAGAATTCAAGGTGGGAGACTATGTATTTCTCAAGGTGTCACCCAAGAAGGGGTGTGTTTCGATTTGGCAAAAAGGAGAAATTAGCGCCAAGATATACCGGACCCTTTGAAGTGATCAAAGTTGTGGGAAAAGCGGCGTATCAGTTACTATTACCAGCCCAGTTGTCAGGTGTACACGATGTGTTCCATGTGTCAATGTTGGGGAAGTGTCAATCGGATACAACGCCAGTCGTGAACTTGGAGGATATAGAAATTCAAGATGGGCAACATATGAAGAACAACTGACGCAGATTCTCGATGCCAAGGAAAAAGTGTTTCGCAACAAAGTTATTAGATTGGTGAAGGTTTTGTGGAAACACCATGGAGTGGAGGAAGCTACTTGGGAACCGGAGCAAGAAATGCAAGAGAAGTATCCATTTTTGTTCGCTACTTGAGGTAAGTTTCGAGGACGAAATTTTCTTTAAGGGGGGTGGATTGTAATACCCCACATGCGTATAGTAATATAGTAATATAATAGTTTAGTATTTCTTTTATATATAATGATATAAAAATGAATCACCTAGGTTAAAACATTAGAAATAAATATTTGGGAGACAAATAGATTTGGGAAGTTTACGTTTCGAAAGCATATGAGCTTGGAAATAGTTAATAGGTAAGTTTTTAAATATTTTTAGGTCAAAATAAGGTCTCCATTGAATCCGGAAGGTCGAAAAACCTTGGGAGAGGTAATATGAGGTGCATTGGAAGCTTGGAAGTACTCTGGAATAAAAACACACTTTACGTAAATTTCGGATAGAAAATATTTTGGACACCTCTTAGTATTTTGGCCATAACTTTGTATCCATATGTCCAATTGATCTGAAATTTTGACAGTAGATAGTGGACATCTAGGGCTACAAAGGTGTATCTCAATAAAATTTTCCAATTCGATCTCCAAATGGGTCAACACTGCCTTGGAAGTCGGAGAAAAAATCTATCCACTGAAGCGTACCGGTACCGGGTACCGGTACCCCGATTCCAGTAGGTTTTGGGTACTGGTACCATTCTGCTTTCAGGATCACGATCTAGGTCACATTTTTGGGCCTATAAATACTTTAGGCCGCCTCTTTAGCCGTCCATACACCATTCCAAACTCTAGAAAGCTTAAGAGAGAAAGAGAGGAGGATCAAAAACACATCCATTAAGGGATTTACACCCAAATTAGAAGATCAAACCCTAGATTTCAAGAACACCTTTCCACTAACCTTTCATTTCACTCTTTCATACCCTCTCACACATACATTTTGGAACCCAAGGAGGAGTCTAAAGGGGAAAGGAGGGAGAGGAAAGAGTCTTTGAAGCTTGGGTATTTGGCTAAAACTCTTGAGCATTGAAGTAGGGGATTTTCTTCCATTCACTTATATTGAGGTTAGGGTATTATACATGTATATTTTTCAATCTTACCCTTATATAGATGCTATGAAATACATGATCATTGATATCCTTGCAATAAATGCCATGTTTTGAACATTTTGATGGTTGGGTAACTATTAAATTTCTCTTTTTCATTTTTCAACCTTGGTTTTGAGAAAAAAAAAGGATTTTTCCTCTATATAGTATCGGTACCGTGTACCGGTACCCTGATTCCAGTAGGTTTTGGGTACCAGTACCGGGTACCGGTACCGTTCTACTTCCTTATCTGAAATTCTTGATTTCTTTGCTCCCGAGCTACCTTCAAACTATCTTTTGTACTCCTTTCACGTCAAGTGGTAGGGGAGGGTCTTTCAAAGCCATATTTATCTCCATTCAACTGCAAACACATCAAATTTGTGGAATTTGGTAATTCCTTGAAATGGTTGGGAGTTGAGTATATTTTGGTTTCCTAATTTGTATGGTTGTTGTGATGGACTTGGATTGCCTTCGAGAGATGCCGTAGAGTGTTAGAGGTTAGTCTATCCCAGTGGGGGGTGAGATGGTTTCCTAGCACTTGTAGTGGGTTGTCATTTGGTAATGAAACCACTATCGTTCACTGGAGTTCGAACGAGGGATAGTATACTTTTCCTAGGAAGGGACTTGTCACTTCCATTGGGATGGTAGACGCCATTTTCTAAAGTGCTTGTGATTGTGATTGGTGGACTAGGTATAATCGTTGGGTAGATTCATGAGAAGCAATCAACATACATAGTACGGGGATGAACCAATATACATGGGATTGTGAGTGGGTCGTTCTTGCCGGTGCATTGGTATGGGACAATGCATCGGAAGGTGCCCTTCTTAAATGACTTAAAGTTTGAAATGGTTATTGTTGCGAAATTTATTTTATTCTTTCCCGTTGATTATTGCTACCGATTAAACTTGAGATCTATCTAAAATTTCCTATTTTCCTTCAAAAGTGATATATGATATTTGCGAAATGAGACCGACCGAATTTTAAATATTTTTTAAACCATGTTTGGAATGGAATCCTCAAGGGGAGGTCTCCCTAGGATTATCCAACTTAAAATCAAGCTACTCATAAAAGCAAGAACAAATGCATAATATATAAAGACATAATGAAGAAACAAAGTATGGAACTTAACTTAATGCCAGAAATCTTATACTATGAAGAAAAATATGAAATACCCATTTTAAAGCTTGAAATGAAGAAAACTTAAGACAATAATGGTGAAATCCAAAACATGTAGCTAGACTTGAAATAGACATAAAATAAATGACATTAAAGACATTAAATGAAGATTACAAGAGTATTACAATAAATTACAAGTGAAATGATGGAAGAAAATACAAAAACATAGGCTTTCTGTCTACTATTCATCGTCTTCTTCCTTGGACTACTCCTAAACTTAGGTAGTCACCCTCGAAATGCTTGTGAATGCCGAATATATGAAGTGTGAGCCTTCATTTTCGTCCATAGGGGTCCTCATGTCTGTGTGAAAGGCCTCCCATCAATAAGGGTTGAATGGATGGTCTTGGACAGGCTAGGAAGACTTAGTCTGCAACCTACATGGTTGTATCCTTTCTCTCCCATCCACATTAATGTCATTGTCTTCTACTAGGGGGTAGGAGGCATGTTCTTGTATAAGGAATGTCAGGGAACAAGTGGGAGAAGTATTGGTGAGACCCCCAAGTAAGTGGAAGATGAATACAAGCATTTTAGGCACTCAGCAAAGTGTACCTGTATGTAGTACCGGTACTCTAAGTCTGCTAGAGTTCGGGGTACCGGTATATAGTACTAGTACTCTTAAATACCAGTATGCAATACCAGTACTGTTTTTTGTTCTAAACCAGTTTTTGTAGAATTATCATAACTTTTGATCCAACTGTCCGATTGAGTTGATATTTTGACAAAATATAGAAGACATCCAGATCTACAACTTTTATGTTTTGAACTTTTTCATATTCAAATTAGATCATGGTGAAAATGGAGAAAAACTGAGGCTCTGCAACCTAGTAGTGTGGGTGCTGGTGCTTTTGTTACCAAACACCAATAGCTCCTTGATTTCTTCACTTTTAAGCCTCCAAATCCTCATGTAATATGTTCATGACTTCACCACACATCCATACTTAATTGCAAGGTTATGAAATCTATCATTTAAGCTATAATTACCTGCAACATCGAAAATTCAACATTATTAATAATTATGGCTGACTCTAAGTACTTAAATGCAAAAGTTAAGTTAAAATACATGTAATAAGGCCATTAAATATGCAATATTTTGTGCTCATCATAAAGTAAGGATTATCTTGGGACATCATGCTATTCTTGTACTTTGCTTACCCATTTTGTGCTGTAGAAAATTAGAAGAGTCACTGATTGTTCAAATGGCATAGAGGTAGAGGAAGACTCGGATTAGACTATTTTTTGACAAAATTGTGGAAAACTGTGTTTTTTGGATCAAAGCCAAAGGTTTGAAATTTTTGTAAAAAGTGTAAATATTTTTTTGTTAGATGTACAACATCTTTTTTTGTTGAAAATAAATGTGAGCCAAGTAAGGAATGTCCTAGAATACCAGCCTGAAGTGTGAGTAGGGACTTATCCTGTGACGCCATGATTTTTTCTAGTTTAAGTTGTGTGAATGAACATCATTTAATGTGTGTATATAAATTTGAATAATACTGAGTACTTTGACCTCTGTAGAAAATGAAAAGTACTGGGAGCTCTCCACGTTCTAACGCCTGGATAACGTTTGAACTAGAACTGAATGTTTGAACGCCATACCCATGTTTGAACGTTAGGAGCTTATAATACTTTGGCCTCTGACAGAACATCAAAAGTAATGAGAGCTCTCCACATTTGAATGCCAGAGTAATCTTTGAACTATCTCTTTAAAATCCTTCTACACATGTTTGAACGTCAATGACATTCGAACGTTGGCTCCTAGCCTATAAATACCTAGTTCGTCTTTTTCATTTCAAAATCACCCAAAACCCTCAAAACCCCCCAAAACCCCCAAAACCCTCAGTGACCCTTCACTTTCCAGCCCTAAAAACATCTTTTATTTCCAATTTCTACTGAAAATCAAGCATCCCAAATACGTTTCCACCTCATTTCTCCCTTTTCTCATAAAAAAAATCCAAACTTTCCAAGCCCTAAAACCCCCAAGAATGAAAATGCCCGCGACTTATGACCAACGAAGAGCCAAATTTTATGGAGGAAGTGATTGAAGAGTGAGAGGGAAGGCTACCTACAGTTCGAAGATACGATAGAACCCGCTTCCCCATTGCCCTCAAAGCGTATAGGTACAAAAATTCTACCAAAATCAAGTTATTGTTTGTGAACGCTCAATTAAATTGATTGATTTTGTGGAGTTGGGGCTTTATGCCAATATAGAGATGAGGGGTTGGACGATATATATAAGGAATGGTGGCGAGACGGTGAAGAAGTTGGTGTGGGAGTCCAACTCCGAAATTTTCAATGAAGCAATCAAGACTTATGTGAGGGGGCTCACATCAACATCGATAAGGATTATATTGTGGATATGTGGGTCATACCACGGGTACCGAGGATGAGCTACCCCCGAGAAAGAATGTGGGAATAAATGAGGTCGGAGTTGAGTTGTCAGGAATGGCGACATTTGTTCGGGGAGGACGAAGATTTTTTAGGCAAGGTGAATTGACGAACAAGTACAAGATGTTGAACTTGATTGTCATCTCCAACATTTGCCCCATCGAATGTAAGAACGAAATACTCACGGAGATGGCCCGTTTGTTATACACAATAGGAAGGGGCCAAAGGATAGACCTCCCATCTTTAATATTTAAGAGATCATGAAGGAGTGTGATGTGAAGAGAAATTCACTCCAATTCAGTACACTTGTGACAAAGATATGCCTAGACTGGGGAGTGAAATTCAGGCCACAGATGGGAGTGCAGAAATCAATGGGGCCATTGAACAAGGCATCCTTCCAAAGAAGCCAAGGTCATAGTGGCGGCTCAGAGATGAGACGGGATAGGCCATCAGCCCAGGGCACTAATGAGGTGTAGGATGCCTTGTACACTGAGGAGGAGAGAGAGCTCGAGGCACAGGCACAAACCCAGACTGACACAAGTCCCAGCACTAGCACTCGACGGTCAATACGAGAGATCATGTTTGGCATCAAGGTCCGTTGAGGGGTGAAGATGGTGGAGCTAGGGATATGAGAGAGTAAAAGAGATTTATATCCTTGAGAGTGGATAATTGTGTTACTTCTTTTGGATAGTTATGCTAAACGATAACATTTTGTGAAATGAATGAATTAATTTTTTATTACATTTATCTTTTCAAATGCATTTGTTAAAATTTAGCATTACATTGTTAATTATTAAGAACATATGTTAATATTGAGATTGATTTGTAAAAGTGACTAAAGCACATGATCGGTTTGACATCTCACCTAACAATCCAGACTTAAAAAGCACATGTCTTTGAAAAATGGTATTTTCTCTATGTTTAAATGTCAAATGTAGATTAGCATTTGTTATTCATAAGGTATAAGATGACCAGACTTGAAAATGAAATTGATATATAATCGACATTCTTTGAAAAAAACTGACATAATCAGTGGAGATAACGAAGAATAGAAAGGTAAGTTTTCGAACCTTGCGATGCTTTTGAGAATCAATATTTACTCAAGTAAGGTCTTTCATTATCTATTCTTGAATAATCTCATTAAAATTGTTATTGATTGACACAACTAGGGTAATCTATTCACATATCCCATAAAGAACCTGTTCATAGGACACATACATACCCACATGCTTGAGAAAGGATCTTTGGCCATCTTTGATTTAATTTTGAGCCTTTGCTATTTCTTTTATAAAATTATATCCCTTGCTAGTCGTGATTGAGCCTTTAACGTGTTATCTCTTTTTATAACCCATATGATAATCGAGCCACCAGAAAACATATTCAACATACATTTGCTATCTAATTTTATTGCACCTTCTTATAAATCAGCGTGATACATAAAAGCAAGAGAAAAAGAAAATATGATGGTGACTACTATTCAAAAGAAAGAAAAGTTTGTGGGAACAACTAAAAAAGAAAGAGACGGAAAAACAAAAACAAAATGGCCAAGAAAGTGAAAAATGAGAAAAATAATGAAAGAAAGAAATATCATATAGGTGAAGTTTCAAAAAATTAGAAAGAAGTGTGCTACACTACATAAAGAAATGATAGCTTTTGAATACCATTGGCATCGTTTCGTTAGACACTGACCTCTGGCCACATTACAACCTTTAAAAAACCCTAATTGATCTCAAGTCTAATGCATATGTAGGCGGTCAACCAAAATTCTAGGGTATGTTAATAGTATTACTTTATTTTGTACCAATATTCTTCCATGAGATTATGCCAAACATGATTAGTCTATTGCCTTAGATCTCACTCCCGTAATAATCGTGCATTTGAATTTACAATTAGCCTTCTTCTGATCACATGCCCTTTGAGAGAAAAGACGTTATAATCGGAGGGAATTTTTTTGAGAGCATTCTAAGAGAGGTTTGTGAAATAAAAGCCATCCATGGAAGGTTGTAAAGAGGAGTGTTTCTAATATTACAATTCCTATCGCTAGAATGATTATTCTGACTACACAAGGAATTTCAAATACTAATGCAACAAATGTTTTATTTTTGTATAGAGTATATACCAGCGAAATAGAAGTGTTTGGCAGATAAACTAGAATTGAGGGTTGGGCATCTCAACGACCATGCTGCTAACTCACTCTGACAAGCAATCTCACAAACACACATCTGTTGGACTGAAGTTTGTGGGTAACTTCACTGAAAACCCTCACGAGACAACACTGATCCGCTAGGGGAAATCTAGTAATTTAACAGCTCATCGCATACGCTAAATACAACCAGATGACCTACGAAAATGAATAATTTCTTGTTCAATGGTTGTTGTATTACTAGAGATGAGCAATTTTTAGGTTAGGGGTGTGATTAGTAGTTCAAATTAGCAACTTACTGTGCCTGTTTAAGACTAATTATACTTTGATAGAGTTTCAATGATGACATTATAAGAGAAAGATTGTACAAGGGCCTAAAGTCATTGAACAGTAAACTTTCATGCAACACCCATATATTCTGGAAGAAAATTGGAGAAGTTTGAAACAAGGCAAGAACATTCGAGCTCCAATCCACATTCGAACATCCTCTTGAATTATTTGAGGACCAGACTGCTGAGGTGATGATACATGGCGTGTTACAACTAAGAAAAAAAATAAAAAGGTACTTGAGTATCACGTTCGAACATCAATCCATGTTCGAATGTTGGCTTGAGTTATTTGAGGACCCTTTGGAAAAGTGTCAGGGCAATGTTATATGGCATGTTGCAGTTACTCTCAACATAAGAACAAAGGTCACATGAGTAGAAAGTTCAAACTCCATCTGGTGTACGAATTCCCATCAAGGAAGACATGAGACAACGTTCGAATGTTGTCCCCAAACAAGCTGCAGAGTGGTTGAACTTGCATCCAGACCTTGGGGCTTTCACTTGGACTTTGAAGACCTGGTACTACTCTTTCACACTCCCTTGCCCCCTCCTCATTGCCTATAAATACTCCCATTCTGGGAGCTTCATGGGGGACTTACAGTGAGGAGAGCTAGAGCAGTACTTAGAAGTTAGCCTTAGACTTAGACTTACATTTGCTTGTATAGAGGGAGATAGATCGCCTTTTGGTTAAGGAGAAAATCCTCCAAAAGTGACTAGTTTTCTTCTACTTTCATTATTAGTTTCATTTGTTTCCATTGTTTGAGTTTTCGTATTCCCTTAGAGGAGTGAAACTCTTCCACTTTTCTAGAGCTTTACCAAAGCCGTGAAGGGTGGAACGCGATTTACTCATTCTTCATCGAAGATCGGCTCCTTGTGTAGTGTATTTTACCTTGTAACTTCTCTACTTGGATGGATGAGAATCACTCACTTTTCTAACTTTACTAAAGACATGAAGAGTGAGTAGTTTCTCATTCACTCTTTAATAAGAGGTGATGGACATGTATAAATCATTCAAGGCATTTTGTTTATGCTTAATGATTTATCTCTTACTTGCTTATTGAATGATTGAATGCTTCTAACAAAGCTAAGGTACTTGACGCAACCTTGAGTCATTTCTATGACATAGATGATTCTTGGCATTGGAAGACTCATTGGTCCTTTGCATGTAACCCCGCTAGATCTTGATGACTACCTTTCAATCTTCATCATTATTGTGCTTCAACTAAGAATGGAATACTAACACCATGGTTGGATACATTGTAGAAACACTTGCTTGTTTGTATACGGGTTGAGTCTCAGCACAGACAAATCTTGTAAATCTCTACAAGGACATCGAAATCATACTTTTAATTCTCAAAATTCATTTTTATCTTCCGATTAACTTTATGTTGACACAGGAGTTAATTGAGTTCCCAAGCATAAGTATAACAACCGAATGATTGACTACATATCCAGATCCTCAAGCTAAATGATGACTTTTACATTTGAGATTATATTATATTTTGTCTAGAAAATCCTCTTGGAAATAATTTTATATTATGTCCTAGAAAATCCATATACATCCCAACTTTAAATCTGAAAGGTTGCAGTCAGTTTGGTCTTTGTCACTGCTTACTTCGAAACACCAACATTAGTTCCCTGTTGATTCGACTCCGAATGTAACCAGATTATTACTACAATTTGACTGCTTGCACTTGCGTGTACACATTTTGGATCAAGCCATACACATTTCAGATGAAGTCAATTTTTTGGCATCGTAGTCGGAGTCAAAAAGGTGTTTTAAGGTAAAAGGTGAAAACACCTTCATTTGTGTATATATAATTTTCTTACTATGTATAATTCTTATCACTTTCAAAATATGCCAGAAGAATCAGTTTCGTTTGTGAATCAGTCTGAACGATCTTCAACTCGATCAATAGCTGAATCTTTTGATAGTAGTATGATCTATACCAAATTCGCATGCATTATGGAATGATTTTTTCAAAAGTTTTTCCCCTACATTGTACCAATGATCTCAAAAGGCAAATCATTAATTTTTTGATCAAAGAGGGACAAATATTTTACCAATGTTGGGAGAGATTCAAGGATCTTCTCCAATATTGCCCACACCATGCTTTTAAAAATTGGACTTTGGTAGGATTTTTCTATGACTCCTTACCCACTAGACTACGTCAGTTTGTTGAAAAGATGGCTCAAAGAGAGTTCATAGGAAAGAGTCCAGATGAGGCATTTAATTTTTTTGACACCATATCCGATAGTTCTCAGATATGGGACTCAACTTCTACTAATATAACTCATAGTAATGAACTCATACTTTGATTTAAAGATGGAAGAGATATAATTTGAATCCAAGTACGCTTACCATGATCTACAACTAAAAACAATTGAATTTTTTTTTCAATAATACCGAAAACATAAAATATGCACAATATGCAATAAAAAATTAAAAATAAATCATTTAGCCATAACTTCTAAAAGAATATCTTACTAGACATTAAATGTAAAAACTCGGATAAATTTGAACTTTTATAAATAAAGGGTAAAATGGTAAATTATCACCATAGTTTGGGTTGTCAACCTGAATTTTTCTAGAGCTCCGATGATGAAACGGACCTCACCGTTGGATTCGTCTCACAAAATCTAGTTACCGCGTCAATTTTCGTCGAATTCCGAGATAGTCAGATTTTTCGTGTTTTATGAGGCGATCAAGCCTCGGGTGACCCAATATCCAAATTTTGAATAAAATTATAAATTTTGGGAAACAATAGAGAACAGCTTAAAATAAAAATATTTTGAACTTGAACTGGAGCAAAATTTAATCGTTTCGGGATGAAAATGGACCCGGAATTAAAAGAGGCGTGTGGCCAATTATGGGCCAAGTATTCTAAAAGTATAAATAGGAAAAAAAATCTGATTTTTTCCCACTTGTTTATGCAAATCTCAGCCAATAGAAATAGGGAGAGAGAAGAGGGGGAAAATAAAGAAAAACTCCACCTTCTCTCTACAATCTACGGAGCTACGGTGCTCGGATTTGTTCGGGCCAAGAGGAAAAATCATTCTCCTCATCAAAGGGCCACGCCTATGTATCAAAAACAAGAGCTTTCACCGAAGGTGGGGAAAACCAAAAATTTGGGGAAGATTGGATTTGAGCTTGAGTTGATTCTTGGAGCTTCCCAAATGCAATCTTCACGCTACAAGAGGTAGGGGATTCTCGTACTTAGGTCTATTCACAACCTTAAATGTTATATTGAAAATGGGTAGGTTAATATAGATATATATGGCTTGCCTAGAGAACTGATTTTTGTGAAATGGGTATTGAAATTAGGTAAAATATATTCTATCTTGAAATGGCTATGTAGAAATTGCTTAATATAGTTTCTTGAATTATGTGAATTATGGGCATGTTATGTATTTACATAATGTCTTAATTTGGAAGTGTGTTATTGCTTAATATGAAATGACATGCTTGGACTTGAGTTTTGGATAAAATGTTGATAAATGTATATTGGTTTATTGACATTGTGTGACATGAGAATTATGTGCTTTTGATGTAATTTTTCATGGATTATGTGAATTGGGTTTGGAATAGTTCATATGGCAAACATGACATATTGAACATTGTAGTAGAGTTGCAATGAGGCATTACATTGCATATGCACGGGAAGATTACATTAAGTGGGTGATTGTGCATGGAAGTAGTCAACACCACATGGGTGGATGACGAGTGGGCTCGAGTGAGTTGAGTCGATGACTTGTCCGAGTCGCATGGTTTACATGGTGTTGAGGGTTGGGGTTAGCAAGAAGGGCTAGAAGATCCCTCGGGTGCAAGGCCCGGTGATTTGGATACACACTTCCGTTGGTATTAGTCCATAGAGTGTGTTGGTGTACGCGGGACCGTTGGTGGAAGTCCATAAATTCTGTGTCGGTTGGGTGCCGTTGGAGTAAGTCCATAAATACTCACCCCATACAAGACCTTGGATTAATAATGTCATTTGATGTATAACATAAATGACAGAATTATACACATGAAAAATTGTATGTGTTGGAGAGCTGGGAAGAGCTCGGGATCATGGTTGACGTGCAAATGCACAATATCAATTACATGTGTTGAAGAGTTAGGAAGGGCTCGAATCGGATGATGAGAGTGAGTCTCATCTCATTCCATAGCATTGCATTATAAATTTCTAACATTGATATCATATTCATGCTTGGAATGTGTGCATGGTGAACTGGTTGCATATAAGCATTTCATGTGCATTTGGGTTGGAGAGTAGCCTATTTAGGAAATATTCTACTGAGCGTGACTCACCCTTTATGAGAAAATATTTCAGGTGCGAGGTTCACGCTGGTGGAAGGTTCTCACTTTGAGCCTCATGGATGAAGAAGCCAGAGTATGGCTTATTTAAAGTAATTTGTAAAATTATGATAAATGTTTATTTTTGGCATGTAATTAAATAAAATCGCATGCGAATGTTGTAATAGATCCTATACAAACCATGTTGGATGCCCAAATACATGTTATGTGAGGGTTGGATTGGTTTTAGGAAGGTTTGGAAAGAATGAAAAACAGGTGAAGTAGCAAATCTAGGTTGAACCTACCAGTAGGAACTACCGGTAGTTAACAGGTAAAATTTTGTCTTTCGGCCCCGAGCTACCGGTAGCTCATGGTCCAGCAGGTAATGACTACCGGTAGTCAACCGGTAGCTCATGGTCCAATGGACCCAAACTACCGATAGGTCCATAAACATCTATCGGTTGCTCTTCCGAAAATCTGAAACTTGAATGACTACCAGTAGCTCATTGTCCAGTGGACCCGAGCTACCGGTAGGTCCATAAACACCTACTGATAGCTCTTCCAAAAATCTGAAATTTTAAAATTTTTTTCTCATGCCTTTAGACTACGTAACATTTTGGTTAAAGGAAGTGAATGGACTATAAATGAAACATTTTGAAGCACGTTGGATCTTGGTTGGGTTTAAATGATTAAAGGAACACATATCACAATTGTGGGCAAAAACCTCGATTACAGGAAAAGTTATCGGCGTGGTGTCGGGTCAAGTAATATCCACGCGTATTTCTGCGGGTTGACGGATGGTCAACGATTGATAAAGGACCCTCAGATTTTGGGGTGTCACATCAAAAATATTTTTAAATTTTTTATTTCCCTTTTTTATTTTTTAAAATAAATAAACTAAGAAACTGTTTTTACAATGCATGAACTTAGGGTGTTTTATGCAATGCATGACATATGCACCTAGGTCCACACTCTCACCTCACCTAATTCTTAGGTGACTCAACCTCATTTGTAGCACTCAGGGCTTCAAATTTGGTTGAGGCAGTAAGCTTCCCAAGTTTATTTCTACTCACCCGTACTTGTTTTTACTTTCAATCTCTTGAGTTAGTTTGAGAAATGGATAAATGACTCTATCTCTTTTCTCTGGAAGTTTCTAAATTAATTTTAACCTTAGGAGTAGGAGTCTTATTTACTCTTTGAAAGGTGAAAAATTTCTAGACTTAAACTCACGTGACCTATCTATGAGATTGGTGAGATTCATTACTTGATCACTTTGTTGGAACACGAGTCCCAAGATTCATTGACGACGAATATAAATCAAATACAAAACGAATATATATATATATATATATATATATATTTGTTAACACTACAAGGCAGAATTAGGATTTACCTTTGACGAATTGATCTCATCACACACAAATGAAAACTTGATGCTGATCGAATAACCGGCTCAACAAACCTCACAAATCTTCTACTATATGTCCTTCATTGCCAAATACTCGAATGTAGTGTGGTCTGCAATCCTCCGAATTTTCTCCCTTACTCTCTCTCTTTCTCCCTCTCTCTCCCTTTGCCTCGTCTAAATGTGAAGGTAGGTATGGCTGAGAGAACCATAAATAACGAATATATATAGGCTACAATAGAGACTTAAGGAGAAATAATTGACGGGCTTCCAATGGGCCTAGGAATCTTATGTTCAATTCAGAACAAACATCCTATTGTCCATCAATAATAAGTTAGTAATTAATTTTAAACTATGTTAATTGAATCTTATGTTCAATTAAGTTAGTAAGTAATTGATATGGACAAAACTTTTAAACTTCCACAAGAAAAAAGCATCAACTCATTAAAATATTGGGACATAGTTTCTTTTAATAATTAATTTTCACCTTACAAATAAAGTCATCTCCCAATTCATCAAGTTTGTTGATTCAAATAGAATCTCATTTTTTCAATGAATTAAAGTCACAATCATTACATGCATGTCCACTAGATGTCTTGGGATTAAGATCCAGAATATCTCATGTACATAGACTGATCTACAAGAATTGACACATCGAATATATCTAGCCCATAAAATGCCACATTCTCAATCAAACCCCATACACAACAAAAATTTAGGAACCATGTATAATGACGCATTAGTATTTAATAAATCTTCTCATGAATAGTATACTGACCTTCAGCCTCGAATCCCATGAATGAATACTGTTTTGGTACCCCGTAAGGAACCAACACCCCACTACGAGTAATAAAAAACCTAGAATGCCTTGAGGTAAGAAATTCATCTAAATACTTTGCAATATAAGTTCGAATGTAATCCAAGTTCATCACACCTACACTAGAGATTTACATCATGCTTTTCAAAAAAAATCCCCATGCACCACGAACAATAATTCCACAATTCTTAAAGCATAGGAAACTTCAATAAATGTGCATGAGATCGCAAGAGAAACATTATTCAATTGAGCATTAATCAAGATCTAGGGTTTTAAAAACAAAAAATGTAGGTCAGGGTTTTTTTTTCAATATAAAAGAATCATGTATAAATCCAAAAACAAGGGTGAATATATAATAGATGTATAGGTTCGATTCAAAAATTACATACATAATTTCCCTAACCTCAATGAACATGGAAAGGAAAGAAACACTACCTTAATTCCCTGGAAAATTGCTCCTAAGATGTCTAGTGTGACTGTCTATGCGTTGATGTCCTCAAGATCTATCCTGATCTATTCCTTTTTCTTCTTCTCTACAAGACTCTCCTAGGCTACTTAGAGTTGAAAAACATTCATTGAAACCCTAAAACGTGTCCATGGGATATTTATAGTGTAAAAAATAGAGGAAATACTTGAAACATGTCAAGGCCAACTTCAGACGCAAGTTCGAACGTGTGGTTTTGCATCCAGAAGGACCAAACTCAATGCAAGAAGTGTTAGAGGAGTGTCTGGATGCATGTTTTTCCGGTCTGGGTACGGGTCTTTTTGCCCCAAACCCCTGGCTTGATTTTGACCTAGTTA
Source organism: Ilex asprella (assembly GCA_023539305.1). Lineage (NCBI taxonomy): Eukaryota > Viridiplantae > Streptophyta > Magnoliopsida > Aquifoliales > Aquifoliaceae > Ilex > Ilex asprella. Next base: position 21,780,182 of record CM042199.1, on the reverse strand, counting down.
GAAGCCGATTCATAAAATTTTCTAAGAATTAGATCAATCGAACATTAGGGTAGAAAGTGATGCCCAGCATACTAAAGTAATGTCAAATTTCTTCTTGCTCAAATTCTCTTCCAAATGCATTTAAGGCCCAGAATATCTCCCATATACGAATATATTATTATTATTATTATTATTTTAACCTGAAAGCATTTAGTTTAATGAGATACATCAAAAGTAAAGTTAATTTATACCTAAAATATCAAAATTAACATTTTACCCATTTGGGCCTCTAAACAAACCGAATATCTATCTCAATGTTTCTTGGCCTCCCGAATACAATGGAATTGTTATTTTTGATCTAAAACTTTTAGAAATTTTCTTAGCTAGCTTTCTTAAGTTTAAATATCTCCAAAACTAAATTTGATCTGAAAGTCAGTATGTCCAAAACTCACAGGTATTCTTTAAACAATGATTCAAATTTCTTATAATTATTTTAGGTATTTTTGAAGCAATCTTCTGATAATATCAGCCATATCTATTTATAGTATGGAGTCTTACAATATCTTTTTCATCTCTCTTTCCTCACAATCTTTCTCTCTTCTCTCTTCCTTAAATGTCTATCATTCTCTTCTCTATTCATCTCATTATATCTGTCTCCTCTCTCTTCCTAAAATTCTCTAATATTTGCTATATTTTCTCTAACTCCCCTATCTTATATAATATACATATCTTTATTTTTCTCTCTTCTCTATCTCTCTTTTGGTTGTCTTTAATGTCTCTCTTTATTTTCCCATTTTCTCTTTTCTTCATTTTTTTCTATTTCTTTTCTCCATTTGTTCCAATGTTTGTTTTTTATTCTTTTTTGTTTTGATATGCATTTTGTGTTAGGTGTTCAGGTAACCGCATTGAGCAATACTATTGGGACATAGTTTGAGGACATAATTTGGGGACTTAATGATTGTGGTCATTAGATTGTCATTAGGTCCCAATATTAAATTATCACTGCTTTTCAATACTATCAATTTAATGGTCATAATGTATTAAGTTCCTAAATTATGCCACAACAGCATTAGTGAACCGCATTTAGTTATATATGGTTTTTGATCTAATTTTTTATGTTGTTATTCATTTTCCTAGCTTTTTTGATATATATGCATTGGATATATTCAACTCTTTCTTGATGTCAATTCAATGTTTAATATGCATTTGTCACTATAGTTATGTCAGTGTGACTATATCACTGTACATTTTTCACTGTTATTTTGTATCATGATGCAATTGTTTTCTTGATATCGAATTAATTTTTAATTTGTCACTATGAATTTGTCAGTGTGGTTTTTTATTATGATGTAATTACATAATTGATATCAAATCAATTTTTAAGTTGCCAATCGATATGTCCCTGGGAATATGCTACTTTCATTTTGTATGCATGATGCAATTGTTTTTTTGATATTGGACCAATTTTGAATTTGCCACTATCTCTATATTATTATAAATTTTTATGTGTCATATATATATCGGTATGTGTGTGTGTGTGTGTGTGTGTGAGAGAGAGAGAGAGAGAGAGAGAGTTTTAATATTAAAAAAATCTAAAATTAAGTAGTTTTAAATTTGTTTGGATTTTGAATTATGCTACTTCTGTACAAATTATTAATTTAATTTTTATTTAAATCAAAAGAAATGAGTTTTTTCGAATGCAATTGTCTTTTAAGACCAAAAAAATAAAAAAATGGCTCTTCAAGTTAATTATCTATTTTAACTACTCTAAATATAAAACATGATAATGATAAATTTGGCAGAGGAGCTCTGCTACTTGAAGGAGGAGCTCCATAGCTCAGAAAGACTCAACCCTTAGCTCCTTGGTCACCATACAGTTCGCCAACATCCCCGCTCAGTAGCTTCGCATGTTTTGACTAATTCAAACAAGTTGAGATATCCACGCTATAAGGTGTCATCATCTGTTACACCTCATTAAAATAATAGCTAAGGATCTTCCAAGGGTTCAATATTCTGGCCTATAAAAAGACCAAATAGGGTATCACTAAAGTAAATTGACTATTCCTAACAAAATACATTCACTCTCAATCATTATTTTTTTTTATTTTATCATCAGAGAGTCGATCGCTGAAACCCTATGGTCGTCAACTTGTCTTGCAAGAACACCTTCATTGGTGGCTAAGGCATAACTTTGATCAACCATCCCCGTGGACAGTTTTGGGGATCAACAAAACATATTAAAGATAAAATTTTAAGAGTTAAACTCCATAAAATAGAGAATTGAGTAAGTATAGAGATTGTATTATGAATGTTCTTCTCATATTGATTGAAACCCGGGTATCTCTTTGGCAGAAATGAGATGATTATTACTAAGAGTAATGCGATATATCCTAAATTTGTATCTCAAATATGCATCCCAAATCAATGAGAACTATTGGCTGAGTCGGTCCCATCAACTTTTTTATTGAGACCCACTCATCAATAATTCTCATTGATTTGAAATACACATTTAAAATACAAAATTGAGATACAAAGTATTACTCTAGTAATTAGAGTTACTTTCATCCAAAAGGTTAAAGAAAAAAAAAACAAAAAGGAAAGACCAACCAGTAGCCAAAAACAAGAACAGGGCAGTAAACCCAAAAGCAATTAAATCCGCCACCATTCTCCTCCTTTTTCTCTCCAGCTCCCAAAACCCAAAAGCTAAAAAATGAGCTACCATCTCATCCTCTGCAAAACATCAGCCCTACCAAAACCGAAACTACTAGTTTTGTTAGTGGTGCTGCTATACCTTTCAACTGCTACCACCACGAGCACCACCGCTCCCACTACCTCGGCAGTCCATGCAACAACATACCCCTCCTTCCAACACTTGAACGTGAAGGAAACTCTCGCGGCAACACCTAAACCAAATGAAAATCATGAAACTTCCGAATACACTGATCACAGTGATGGTGATCAGGGGAAGTGGAAGCTCAATATAGTTCATAGAGACAAAATAGTCACCCATTTCCCAGATCATCATCAGGGTTTCGAAGCCCGCGTGCAAAGGGACGTTAAAAGGGCTGCTACCCTGATTCACCGCCTGTCAGGCAGCGGAGCAGCCAGTTCTGGCGGCGGAGTTAGTTATGCGGTGGAGGATTTCGGGTCAGAAGTGGTTTCAGGCATGGACCAAGGCAGTGGAGAATATTTTGTGAGAATTGGTGTTGGTAGTCCCCCAAGGAGCCAATACATGGTTATTGACTCTGGTAGTGATATTGTATGGGTACAGTGTCAGCCTTGTAATCAATGCTACCGCCAATTCGACCCGGTGTTCGACCCGAACGACTCTGCCTCGTTTTCTGGAGTGTCATGCAGCTCCTCAATCTGTGAACGTCTTGAGAATTCGGGTTGTCATGCGGGCCGGTGCAGATACGAGGTCTCGTATGGTGATGGGTCGTATACCAAGGGAACACTGGCCGTTGAGACTCTTACTTTTGGCCGGACCGTGGTCCGGAATGTGGCTATCGGGTGTGGTCATAGGAACCGGGGGTTGTTTGTTGGAGCTGCCGGTCTACTGGGCCTTGGATGGGGCTCCATGTCACTTGTGGGTCAATTGAGTGGTCAAACGGGTGGATCCTTCAGTTATTGTCTCGTAAGTCGAGGCACCAACTCATTTGGTTCACTAGAATTTGGGCGTGGAGCGTTGCCTGTGGGTGCTGCATGGATACCGCTCCTTCGCAACCCACGGGCCACCAGTTTCTATTATATTGGGCTCTCGGGTCTTGGGGTCGGAGGCTTGCGGGTACCAATACCGGAAGATCTTTTCCAACTAACCACATTAGGAGATGGAGGGGTGGTTATGGACACCGGGACTGCAGTAACAAGGTTTCCCACGGCGGCCTATGTGGCTTTTCGTGATGCTTTTATCGTGGAAACTGCCAGCCTTCCTAGGGTTTCTGGAATTTCAATATTCGATACTTGCTATGATCTTAATGGGTTTGTGTCGGTTAGGGTGCCTACCGTTTCATTTTACTTCTCCGGCGGGGCAATCCTAACTCTTCCGGCTAGAAACTTTCTGATTCCCGTGGACGAAACAGGTACTTTCTGTTTTGCATTTGCTCCATCTCCATCAGGGCTTTCCATAATAGGGAACATCCAGCAAGAGGGAATTCAGATCTCTTTTGATGGAGCAAATGGGTATGTGGGATTTGGGCCCAACGTTTGCTAAGTAATATGGCAAAGTAAATTTTGCTTGTCTAAGTAAAAGTAGTGTATGTGGGCATTAATTATGTGTATTTTTTTTATCATGTGGCTATTCTTCTTTGCAATGATTACAAAAAGCATGTGCTTTTACTTCTAGGGAAGGATTCCAGCGTGGGATAGAGCAAGGGATGTAATAATAATATTATATTAATTAACTTTCTACGGTCAGTTTTGTATCCTCTGAAGGTAGTGCTACTAAACTTGAACTATGTAAATGTTTTTCTTTCTCTATAAAGACATTTAAAAGGCAAGTTTATGTCAAAATAATTTTTCTAAACCTCAACTATGTGAAAATATTTTTCTCTCTAGAGATATTTAAAAGGTAAGTTTGAGCCAAAGTACTTATACGATTAGAATTATGTCGTTGACGTTCAATAACATGATTGACATGAACTGCGTTTAATTTTTCAAACATGTACTGAATCAAATTTTAATAAAATAATTTAGTTTTTTAATTTTATATAAATTCATAAAGGCCCAAATTGAGATTAACCTATCATGATTGAGTCAAACATTCTTATAAGGGACAGCCCGGCAGAGTCAAAAGCATCCCGCAAAGGGTCTTTACTTGGGTACAAGAGCACTCTTTATGTTACATGAGAGGATCCAAGCTGGCTCTTTTTACTCCATGGCCTTAAAATTATTCATGTCTCTACTGGTGAGTGATGTGAACATGACCCTGATACAACATCTTGCTCATTGTCCCACACTTTCTTCTTCGTTTCCATATCGGAGACTCTTTTTTTTCTCTCTCTGTCTCTCTCTCTTTCACATGATCACCCTCACACATCTTGCTCATTGCCCCAGCATTTCCTTCTTCATTTCCACTTTGAGACTCTCTTTCTCTCTCTCTAAATCATTAGACAAGGGAGCCACCACCTTGGTGGACATGTGAAGCAATGACTAGGCTGGGTTTAGGTCTGCCTTCTGTGGAGCCTAAGTTTGAACGCATTGGAGCAATGACTTTTACAAAGACGTTTGCTTTTTGCTTCGTTTGAAAGATTGACATTAATATTGCTTTAATTCTTTCTCAAGATGGAGAGATAAGACATTAATGGATCAAGATGGAAAGATAAGACATTAATGGAACAATGATATGTTTGGTATGGTGGATAAAAAAATAGGCGTATAAAAAATGATAGTGATATATTTTTTATTCTTCAATAGAAGAATCTTTCATTTTCTCCTTTATGTATGGTAGGAGTGATGAAAAGTATGAATAATTGATTGTTTTATATTTGGTATGATGGAAAAATAGAAAGCTAAAAAAAGTATAAATGCATATTTTACCATTATATCTATGTATAAAATTAAAGTGTATTTAATATGTAATAGATAAATAGAACATATACACATATTAAAGGATATAAATACAATAACATACATAATTTACTGTTCATCATTTTTTTTTTCAAATTTTGATGGAATAGATTTTGGTGGATTAAAAAAAAATTAATCAATCATTTTTTATCTATCCTAATTTCTTTCCTTACCAAATATAATATCTATCCATCTAACTTTTCATCTTTTTAACTTTTAATTTTTGTAGATAATATTATCTTTTCCATCTCTAATGTAACACAAAAGGGACTACTAACGGTAAATACTGTGCTCTCAAATTAACCCTCCTTTCAAAAAAAAAAAAAGAAAAAGAGCATTTTAGAGGCCCCACAAAAGCTGACTATTGGTTTATGAAATCGGTGAAAAGAAATGGAGCCAGTAAAAGCAGCGTAGTCTTTTCTCAACACATTAGGATCCTTGAGCATATAATAATTATTTTCTTTTGGATTTTTTGAAAACTTAGATATATTAGATAGAACAATATCTGACAAAGCAACCGACAAGTCACTATTGCTTCCTGTGACGGACAAAATTTGTCTGTGTCATATAAACCCGCATGAGTTCATGTGAAATGGTAGGATAAGTCAATTCCCTTGCCAAACCATATTCAAGCCCTTCATTACCTACGGACACAAAATTAAGTGGTGGAGAACTTTAAAAATCTTGAACTTGCTTTGGAGAGAAATTTTCCAGCAAGAGTAGACAGCATGTCACAATTGTGGGCATGTCAAAGTCTTGGAGGACTTAATTTTCAAACACTTACAACATTATTTACTTGAACCAGAGGTTCTAAAATCGTAATTGTTCAGACAATTGAAACGAAGTGTAAGACTACTTTTAGATTCTTTTTTTTTCCTAGATTCTTTTCTTTGCCTTAGAGATCAAACACTCAAACAATTTCCTTAGTAGCGAGCAAATTAACATAAAGTTTGAAATAACTTGGAAAAAAGACAATAATGTAAGCGATAGAAAGGAATTTTTGGATGAACTACTGTACTTGGCAGAAAAACAGAAAAGAGATCACCGGAGTGACAATTATAATGTAAAAGAAATAAACTAACCTAAATAGTGCAAAGGAAGGCTATGGTATACTATATGTAATTGTGTGATCGAGAGACCCCTTATATCTAGCCTAGGCCTCAGTATTTATAGGCGGGCGGTGGCTATCAACCTCTGGAGCTGTTTTTTTTTGCCAAGAGGCCAGTAATCACGGCCTTTATTTCCAACGTCATCTATCATGCATTTAATCTTCTATAACCATTAGCTCATGATGTCATGTCTCTTCATTATCCAATATCAATGAAGACCCTTTTCCTTTTATTTGTCGTATCTATCTTGAATCTTTGTTGACTTGATCCTAGCTATTGCCCCTTGCAACATGTCCATCCTAGATCTTTTATTATTTGGGCATAAATATTATCCCCCCCCCAAAAAAAAAAATCACGCGATAATGTGCTTCTCCTTTAGAGTGTCATTTTGATTCTTTAAATTTGAACCGTTGTAGCCTTAATCCCTCTACTTACATGTCATCTCGGGATTGGCCACCGTGTTCAGTGCCTATGACTTAGTTTCCATGTTAGACTCTTGACCTTCTTTCATATCCTTTCATCATTACGACAATTCACTGATTGTACCTATGTAAACTCTTTCTTTAGACTTGATTCTTGTCATCATTCCAACTCTTCAACCTTTCTGTGTCTTATAATGGTGATCCCTTGTGCTACCACTCTTCAAGAAGCACTTCTATAGGTTCCTTCTCACAAAATTGACCATAATACCTTTATACATGAATTTGGCATTTCTTCATTGGTAATTCCCTTGGTCCTACTTTTTTATGCATATCCTCCCAACCAATGTTCTCCAGATATATCATGTATCCTATGAGCCTCTTCCATTTAGAGAACATTTATAGTGGTCGAACTGGAGTTCTGGAACCCCTGTTTGTTCTTCGAAGGCTCCTTCTGAAAAATGGGTTTCTTGGGTTGCATATATTAAAGTGGCCTAAGGCCGCTTATGGCAACATTTTTGTAGTTATGATGCCAAAAACATTAGTACCATAAACATGCTCCTCAATAGACCATTGCTTTGTTCGGCTCTCTGATCTGACCTAATTTATGTCATACACCAAAGTATAAGTGGTCAAATTATAATATTTCTCGGTTAAGTTCGAGGTCGAACCTATAGGGAGCTAACTGTTGGTACTCAAAGTAGAAACGGTAAAACTGTATTGTGTTTAGTGTACGACAAAATAGATTGTGATGTGAGCTTAGAATTATCAAATAAACACTTAACTAAAAATTTGAAAAATAATGATAAAAATGTACTATTTAGTGCGAGGATCCAACATGTTTTATACTGTTTATTTATGAAAATGGCACCTTACAATAATTAACTTCCATTTCACTAGAAAGCTAACTGGAAGGTTTGATGCATAATTGAACCATATCATAGCAACTGATTAGGTTAACCGGAAGGTCTATGTACCATGCATCAATCAAATAACCCTAGTAAACCCAAAGGTGAACCATTCAAAAGGTTTATGCATTGAATCAAAATCATTGTGTGAAGCCCCTAAAATCGGTGGTCTTTTTTCAACTCATTGATCACCCATTAACCCGCAAAAATATCTATGAATGCCGCATAACCCTACACCACAGCACAACATCATCTTTACTAGGATCACAAACAACACGAAGTTTGGACAGAGTCTCTCTTGTTCTAGGCACTCCTAATTGCATAACCTGTGTACAATTCAATCACATGACCTTTTCAGGGTCTAATAAACATCAATTTAACATTAATTATTGTCCATTTACATCATTTAAACAAAAATATCGAAGACCCAAAGGCCTGGAAAAACCATTAGAATTTTTGAAAATGTAAGAGAAACTTACTAGTAGAATAGTTCATTATTCTACCGGTAGGAAAACCTTATGGAATTATTCTACCGGTAGGTTTACCATAGTTCTACATGTAGGAAAACTCACTAGAAATGTTCTACTTGCAAACTTAACCTTCTACCGGTTGAAAAGAGCCTACTAGAAATATTCTACCGGTAGAAGAACTCATCGTTCTACAGGTAGGTCTTTCTAGCTTTCCCCCGATTCATTCTTTTTCAATTCAAATCCATTCCAACCTTATATAACATCAACCCAAACTCATATAACATCAATTTTTTTTAAAAAAAGCAGTTCATACAAGTTCACTTTTACAATCATTTATTGTATTACATGTCCAAAACTAAATTACATCTTAGTTTTACAAAAACATAGTATAAAACCACATTTTGTCTTTTCTTCAACAATGAGGGCCCGAGTGAGAGTCATCCGCCAATGCATATCTCGCACTTGAAATATTGACCTCATAAAGTTTGAGCCACCCTCAATAGGGTATCTCATAAAGAGACTACTCCCCAACCTAGATGCATATGAAATGTTCACATGCAATTCACAAGCAACAACCAGTCCATTCAAGAATATGCAATTCAACAATGAAATTCTCAATGCCATGCCATGACATGAGATAAGACTCACACATGAAACTCAACCCGAGCCTTTACCGGTTCCCTCAACACATACAATGACATGCGTATGAAACCGGGCATCCTAAGTCCCCGTCATTGATGATACACATCCAATGACAAATTAATAAAAACAACCATGTGTCTTTGTTGGGTACATAGATGCTAGTGTCTCACCGCCTGTTTCACACACCGATACACTTATTTGGACTCGCACCAATAGAAGTGCATAAAATAGTAACCGGGTCTTGCACCCAAGGGATGATTTAGCCCTTTTTTCTATACACGACATAAGTTTTCATGCAACTGTATGACTCATCTAGATCTAGGTCTAACCTTCCCAAGTCTACGGCTCAATCACCTAGAATGGTGTTTGATTCAAAAACACGCACACACACACACCCACACTCATGTCAAATGCTAACGAATGTGATGTTTCCCTTGTGTATACAAATGTAATATACAATTATAATTTCAATATCATGTTCAACATGTCATGAGCACAATTTGAACATTTCAATAGCCATCAACATTTTTCCACAGTCATTTACATCATAAGCATATAGCCACCATCAACAACCTCAATGTGAATATATCATATTGCATGTACTAACATCAAATTGCAAGCATGTTATAACATAACCAATGAAATTACACAGTTAATCCACATAGGTATTTTATCAAACACCTTTAAGGCACAAAATTATGTAACACATATTATGCCCAAACAATCACATATCTCAAGAAATCACCAACAAGTAATTTCACAAACCTAATTCAAGCTAGAATTGATTTTAACCATTCATATACCCATTTTTCACATTTTAAATCCCATAGGTATGTGCTATATATGAGATTATATCTCTAACACCCTAACCATTCCATATATCCACCATAGGTTAGAAATTAACCTAATTAGGAAAGGAACCCTGCCTTTTGAAGCGTAAAACACGGTAGAAAACTCCCAAGACCCAAAACAAGCTCTAATAATTGCTTCCTCCAAAATCTTGTCATTGGAACTTCAACCAAATCTTTGATTTTTGGTATGGTGTTGTAGCTGACGACGAGTAGAACACACTTTGTTCTTGGCCCGAGGTGATTCAACCAAAGGAAAGTCGTAGATCATAGAGAGACGTGGAGAAAACCCTAGCTTCTATCTCTTATTTCTATTTTTCAAAAAAACTGATGGATATTGGAGAAAATCTGATTTTCTCTCCTATTTACACCCTTTAGGGCTTGGTCATCATTGTGCCACATGTTTTCCTTTCCCGGATCCGATTTTGTCCCAAATCAATTAAATTTTGTCCCAATTTAAGTTTAAAATATTTTTATTTGAGCTAACTTTAAATTATTTTTCAATTTTTGAGATTTAATTTCAAGTCTCGTTTATTGAGTCATGCGACACTAGATCGCATCGTAAAACGTAAAAAATCTGACTGCCTCAGAATTCAACAAAAATTGAATGAGCAACTAAATTTCGCTAGATGAATCTAATAGTGAGGTTTGTTTTGTCATCCGAGTTCTAGAAAAAATCAAGTTTTTGACTTGTATTGTAGCGACTAATTACCATTTTTAATAAAAAATCAAATTTACCCAGGTTTTACACATTGGTTATGACAAGATTTAACTTGTCTATAACCAGTCTCTAAACTTTTACATAAAGCCCAACAACGTATATCACTGTATCATACATAACATACATGATAATAATAGATAGAATGATATATATAAATAATCTTTGCTCAGTGTTTATAACCGTGAGCATATTATAAATGTATCCATCCATCAATTAAGGTAGGAATAAACAATAATGCATAAGTAAAAAATTGGCATTTTCATAAGTTAAATAGTATTATACATGCATTCACCCTTCATCGAAGAGTATAAAAAGACTACTCACGACTCATTGCTACAGACGAGCAAAATGAGTGAGATAATCTCATTACAACAGAAAACAAAATACAACACGTCCTTCCCCGTGGAATAGCTGAAATACTATCATTCTTATTACCAGTTAGGGCACAAAAGTGGAGATGTTTAACCCTCCAAGTAGAAAGGATAAAAATAAATGTAGAAGTAGAGAAAATTCTGATTGGGAAATGATTAGGGCGGGGCTCCATTCGTTTTTTGGCTGGAACACTCACTGAAGTCTCCCTTTCTCTTTTTCTTTCCTCCTTTCTCTCCTCTCTTGCATTGGACTGAGCTCTCGTGACCTCCCTTGAAAAATGAGCTGAGAAGGGCCATTTATAAACACCGATAGAGGGCTGTAAGGCGGCAGACACCCTGAATGACCAATAAGGTGATTGTGTTGCTTGAATGGACCAATGGGAGAGGAAAGAGAGTTGAGGCGGTTTAAGGACCGTTCAAATTCCATCACCACCATTCAGACGGTGGCAATTCTCTAGTTGTCTTGCTTCGTAGCCTCCTTGTTTGACTTCTAATTGCACTTGCCTCCCTTTCTTTATTTAGCCTTTACACCATGATCTTCATGAATTTATGTATTTTTGCTTGAAACCCTGCAAAATGCACAAACTACACATTAACCCTAATTCTTTATAACTTAATCATTTTAACCTAATTCACACACACAATGAACTTTAATACCTAGTTCGTTTACGCATTATTTAGGGTTAATTGACTTGATCCAAAATGTGTACACCCAAGTGTAGGTGGTCAAGTTGTAGTAATAATTTGGTGAAGTCTGGAGTCGAATCCACAAGAAACTACTATTGGTATGGGATGTAAATAATCCCTTAGAGTTTGAATATTAGGAATTTCCCCTCTTCTCTCATTATTGGCCATGCTATTGTCAAAGGAGTCTACTATTGATTGAGGTGAAGAAGGTTCAGATTGATTCATAGTCCCAACAAATTCTTCTGGAAATTTCAAAAAGCAAGGATCGTTCTTAGATAGTAAATTAAAATTTCTATACATTAAATCAAAAATATGTGCAACAAATGAATGTCTTTTCTCTTTTTACTTTAAAACACCATTTATTTCCCCGGCAACGGTGTCAAATATTTGACTTGATCCAAAATGTGTACACCCAAGTTTAGGTGGCCAAGTTGTAATAATAGTCCGATTAAGTCCAGATTCGAATCCACATGGAACTATTGTTGGTGTTTTGAAGTAATTAGTAACAGAGGCCAAAGTGTTTGGAACCTTTGAGATTTGAAGTTATGATGATTACAGAATTTCTTGGACAGAATATAAGATTCTCTCAAATGAAAGAGTCACAATTTAGCTCGAGGATTTGGACATGTAGTCAATAATCCGGTTGTTATAGTTGTGCTTGACAGCATAATTAACCCCAATGTCAATAGCAAGTTAATTGGAGGATAAAAATGGACTGTGCGAATTAAGAGTATAACTCCGATGTCTTTTTAGAGACTTACAAGAATTGTCAGTGTCGGGACTCAACTCGTTTACAAACAAGTAAGTAATTCTACAAAACATCCAGCAACTGTTATATTATTCCATTCTTAGGTAAAAAACAATAATAATGAAGATTGAAAAGTTGTCATGAAGACCTAGCTTGAGTACTTGCAAGGAACCAATGAATCCTATCATGTCAAGAGTTAACTTGTCTTAGGAGAGGCTAATGATTGTACAAAGTACCTTAGCTTTGCTATATGCATTCAATCATTCAATAATCAATCAAAAGATAAAACATTAAGCATGAATGAAATGACAAATGTAACTTTTGAATGATTTATACATGTCCATCACCTCTTACTAAAGAGTGAATGAGAAACTACTTACTCTTCATGAATTTGTGAAAGCTAGAAAAGTGAGTGATCCTCATCCCTCCAAGTAGAGAAATTACAAGATAACGTACACTACACAATAAGCCTATCTTTGACAAAGAATTAGTGAAACACTATCCACCTTTCAAGGCTACAAGAGAGCTAGAAAGGTGAGAGAGGTTCATTCCTCTAGGTGAAGAAGAAAGCTTTTAAAATCGAAGCTAATGAAACTAATAATGAAGAAGAAGAAAGCTAGTTACTTTTGTAGGGTTTTTCCACTTCCAAAAAGGGGTAAAAGGACAGACCTAAGTGCTTAAAGTTCAAGTGAATTCCACAAAATCCGAATGAAAATATAAAAATCAAATCTTCCTATAGCCTGTCTGGGGTTTACGTTTGAACGCTAATAACTTTCAAACATGGAAGCATTTCTTCATTGATGAGCATTCGAACGCTGTTGTAGTTTGAACGTGGTCCTCTTGTAGTTTTTGTCCTCTTCAGTATCTACCTACAACAAGCCTCATGTCATCACCCTAGAAATTTCCTGGAGTTTCCATGAGAGTTTGCAGTAAAGCTACCAGCAAACTCCAGTTGACAGATGTGTGTATGTAAGATTTCTTGTCAGAAAGAGTTCGCACCATGATCGTTTAGACACCCATCTCTTAATTTCTAATTTTTTTTGCTAAACACTTCTCTATCATAGGTACGTACTCTATGCAAAAATAAACACTTATTACATTAGCATTTGAAATTCCCTATGTGCTAAGAATAATCAATCTAGTGACAAGAACTATTATATAACAAACATTCTTCTTTACAACATTCCATGGGTAGCTTTGATTTCACAAACCTTTCTTAGAATTCCCTCAAGAAAATTTTCCTCCGATTATAGTGACTTTCTCTAAAAGAGACAAGTGATCAAAAGAATGTTAATTGCAAATTCACACGCACAAAAATTATGGGAGAGAAATCCAAGGAAAATAGACTAATCGTGTTTGACATAATCTCATGGAGGAATATTGATACAAATAAAGTAAAACTATTAACATTCCTCAAATTTTGATTGACTTTCTATACATGCATCAGATCTGAGATCAATTAGGGCTTTTTCCAGGTTATAATGTATCAAGGGGCGAGTGGTTAAAGAAATGACGGATGCAAAGAGTTCATAAAGGGCTATCCTATTTCGTTATAATTCTGCACATTCTCTCCTTCTTTTCTTCATCTTGTATTTAGAAAACTCATTCGTGCTGCTCTCTTTTTTCTCTTTTCATTTCATTCCCTTTTTCTTTCAAATCACAATTTTTCACTAGATTGACTTCTTTTGTATTTTCTTTCTTTCTTTGCTCATCTCCTTCTACCCTTTTGTTTGTCCTTTTTCCCTTTTTGCTCTTTTTTCAAATCCAAAAAGTCTGCTTTTTAAAAAATGTGCAGAAAAATTAGATAGCCCAGGTAGGGATTCAGTTTTATTTTTTGGCTTGGTCAAAGACACGGTTGTATCGAAAAGAATTATCATTTTGAGACTCAATCATGGCTAACAACAGATTATGTATCATTGAATATGGATAAAGCTCAAAGAAAATTCAAACATTGCAAAAAATCCTTTATCATTCATGTGCATATGTATTTGTCATGTGAACAATTTCTTTGTAGGGTACATCAACATACTGCTTTTATTTGCATCAATCAAAACAAGATTTAATGAGATTATTTATTCAAAGATAGAAAGTGAAAAATCTTACTTGAGTAAGTGCTAACTTTCTCTCAATAGTATTGCAAGGCTCAAAAGCTTACAACGGAATTCTTTGTTATCTCCATTGATTATGTCAGGTTTTCAAAGAATGTCAGTCATATCCCAATTCCATTTTCAAGCCTGGTTATTTTGCACCATTTTAAGAATAACAAATACCAATGCACATTTGATATTTAAGCATAGATAAAATATCATTTTCACAAAAATGATGTTTTTCATTTTGGACCTGTTAGATTAGGTGTCAAAACAATCTTGTGCTTAGTCACTTTTAGCAAGTAATCTTAATATTACATCCATCCCATCGAACAATTAACAAATGGAATGATAAAAGCTAACACATGCACTAAGAAGACAAATGTAATAAATCTATCATAATTCATTCCAAACGTACCATATTTCAAAACAAAACACTTAAAGTGTCCAAACAAAACATATAGTAAACCAAAGAAAAGAAACCAACACAATCGCTCGCCAATCAAGTGCCCAAAGGTTCAGTAGCTTCACCATCCAAACGACGGAGAATCTCATCTAGCTTCGCATCAATGCCAAGCATGATCTCTCGTAAAGTCCTGCGATTGTCAGTCTCAGCATGGGCCAGCTCTGCTTGTCTCTCCCCCTTAACATCCAAAGCGTCCTGGACCTCATCAGTGCCCTATCCTAGTGGCACACCTTGCCTCGCTGCTATCCCTCCACTATGTCCTTGGCTCCTTCTAAATGACACTTTATTCAAAAAACCCATAGGCTTGAGCACTTCCATCTCTAATACGATCTTCTTTCCTCGGTCAATGCATATCTCTGTCACTAGTGTTCCGAAGGGGAGTGGGTTTCTCTTAGCATCACATCCCTTGATCATCTTCAACAAGTTCAAAGAGGGAAGGTCAATGCTATGGTTCCCCTATCGCATATAACAATCGAGCCATGTCGAGAAGGATCTCGTTCTTCCGTCTAATGGGAGCAAAGTTGGAAATGAAAATCAAGTTAAGCATTTTATACTTGTCCATCACCTCTCTTTGCTTAAGAAATCATCTACCTCCCCATCTAAAGGACATCAGTCCCGTCAACTCAACCCCCAACACATCCAAAGCCACATCTTTCCTCGTAGGGTAGTTAGGCCTTGGTACCCATGTTACTGGCCTTAACTCCAAGATAGCCTCCTCATCTATATTAATTTGAGTACCCCTCACATACGTTTTTATAGCTCCGTTCACTACCTGGGCGTTGGAGTAAAATTCCCTCACAACCTCCTTCACTGCTTCTCCTCCATTTCTTAAATAACTCTCCTAACCCCTCGCTTCCATATTCGCCAAAATCGCCAACTCCACAAAATCAAACAACTCAATAGTTCTTTCACAAACAATAGCTTGATTTTGGAATTTTTTTTCATACCTATCCGCCTTGAGAGCATTGGAGAAGCGAGTGCGATCATATCTACGAACCAATGGTGGCCTTCCATCCCTTTCATCGATGACCTCCTCTACAAAGTTTGGCTCTAGATTGGCCACCTTTCGTTAGTAGGCATTTTCATCCTTGGGGCCATTTTCTAATTTTAGGGGTATAGAGGAAGAAAAAAATTGAAATGCTTTGGTTAAAATTGAGAAATGAGATGGAAATGGGGTATGTTTATTTTGGTTAGAAAATGAGAGAGAATGAATTTTGTGAGCTTGGGTAGTGGAAAGGACATGCTAGGGTTTGGGACTTTGAAAGGATTTTGGGCATTCTTAACTGGAGAAGACGAATCGGGTATTTATTCCCAGATAGCTAACATTCGAACATTACTACTGTTCGAACGATTAAAGAAGAAATTTTAAAAGGAAGTTCGAATGTGGAACTAGCATTCGAACTAAGGTTGCTCCTACTACTTTGAGTTTCTACAGAGATTAAAAAGTACTGTAAGCTTTTCAAGTTCAAACATGAAATAGAGTTTGAACTAAGGTTGCTTCCAATACTTTGGTGCTTCTGCAAAAAAACATGTACTGTACACTTCTGTCATTCAAATGAGAATTGGAGTTCATACGCCAAATAAAAATAAAAATTATATATATATTTACATACACATTTCTCTACACAAAAATTAAAAGAAGAATAAATGCATAAATAGGGCTTGAAAAAATATGGCGTCTCAGGCTAAGTCCTTACCCACGCTACAATTTCATTGGTATTTTAGGACATTTCATACTAGGTCCACATCTTTATTTTAACAAAAAGACTTTGTACATCTAATAAAACGGATATTTACATTTTTACAGAAGGAGTTTGGACCATTGACCTTCTTTCCAAAAACATGTTTTTCTTACAACTTTGTCAAAAAGAATTCTAATCCAAGTCTTGTCTTGTCTCCATGTCATTTGAAAAATCAATGACTCTTTCAATATCTTGTCACACATAAAGTGTAAGTACATGGCTGGTATAGTATGGCATCTCAAGAAAATCCTTACTCTACCCATACACTATCCAGTTTAACTGATCAAGTGTGCGACTAAAAATTGGTTCAGAACATTGATTGTATTCCTTTATGTGAAATATCCTGCCACTCTTTTTACATGCACCAAGTTGTTTGGCATGATGATGTTTAGCAAAAGTTCTTCTTCCACATAGTGGTTTTGCTTGCTCTTCTTGGATTTTAATTTTTCTCACCAATCTTGCTTTTTTCATTATCCCAGAATGTACATCAAATGAAAATGTGTGTAAAACACCTAAACTAAACCAAAAGACCTTAACATCCATGTTCGCTATGCTTAAGACTTCCTATCAGGTTATTTAATGTAAGCCAATTAGAAAAATGATTGAAGCTGCCTTTAAAGACATGATCATTTTTTTTAAAATATGGTGGTACAAAATTCGACCAAAATTGTATGAAACTAATCGGTATAAATACAATCTAGGCAAAATTACAAAAACCAGATTGTACAAATAACACAATTATTAACTGTAAAAATACTCAAAATGTATCTCACCCCAACTTAAACTTAACATTGTTCCCAATGTTACGAATTGTTCAGTGTGCCCAATGTGAAATTAGAGTTGAAAGAGGGAGATCTGTTCATCTACAGAAGTATAGGAAATAGGCGAAACCTTGAATTGAAAAGGAGAACTTTCTTGCAAAAAGCAAAAGATTTCCTCACTATGTTTTTGTCATAAAAAAATTTCATTCTCTCTTTTTCAATTTTAGCATTGTCATCGACCACATTTCTCAATTCTTCCATTTCGTTAATCTAAAGTTTTCTTGATATTCCTATCTTGTCAAAGTCAAAGTTTATGGTTTTAATAGCCCAGTATGCTCTATGTTTCAATCAACAGGTAAGTGACAAGACTTTCTATAAACTAATCAAGAAGGAGACATACCCAAAATTGTTTTAAAAGTAGTGCAATATGTCCATAGTGCAGTAGTTAGTCTTAACGACCAATCTTTACGGTCTAGGTTTACCATTTTTTCTAAAATAATTTTAAATTCTCGATTAGTCAATTTAGTCTGTCCACTAGTCTATGGATAACAAGGGGTCGCAACTTTATGAAAAATCAAATATTTTTTCATCAAGTTTTCAAAAGGACAATTGTAAAAATGAGCACTGATGAGTCGATTTTATACTTACGAATTAAGTACTTTCGACTTGATGCAATTTCAAGTTTTCAATTATTTTATGTTCCTTTTTATTTATTTTGTGTGTTTTGATGTTTTGTAGGAATCATTAATTGGAAGCAAACAAGATCATTTGGAAGGAAACAAGGTTGATTTAGAGGCTTAAAGGTGAAGAAACCAAGAAAAATGCAATTTGGAAGGGTTAGCCCACTGGTATCCAAAAGTTTTGACACAGTACCGCTGTTTTCCCATTTTTTACAATGATCCACTTCAAATTTGAAAAGATACAAAACATAAAAGTAGTAGATCTGGATGTCTTCTGTATTTTTTTAAAATTTCAGCTCAATCGGACGGTTGGATCAAAAGTTATGACAATTCTACGAAAACTAGTATGGAGCAAAAACAGTATCGGTACTCATCCCAGCACCTTTCCAATGCAAAATCAGCGCCCCTGTGCCCACATACTACCTAAGCAGTGCTTTTCCAGCGCCCCAGCGCTTGTGTTTGTCCGTGACGTGAATTTTACCTCGTTTTTGACTCAAAATTGGACTCAATGCCGCTTATATGCTAGGGTTTGAGTGGAGTTATAAATATTCTGACTTTTGTGGGGTTGAAAACATCTGGAAAGGCCAAGGAATTTGAAGAATATTGAAATCAAAAATCAAAGGAATCGACACGAAGAAGATTGAATTTAAAGGCTAGAGAAGGATTGAAGATTGCAACTAAGTTTTCATTCTTTTCTCTTACCTTTACTTCTTTTTTTTCTAAGATGTTGCTTAATTTTAGTATGATGTTTTTTAATTACATTATGAACTAATTTTTTTTTAAGATTGCAATGGAGCCTAATGTTTAGTTAAATTGATCTACTCTAGTTTTAGTTCTATTGATCATATATGAGTTGTTTGTCATATTTTGTGCTTGATGTATAAATGTTTGGCCATCAATTATTTTGATAACCTAGATGAAATTGGGAGATGAATTCTAGGTTTAGATCGGAATATGATGACATGTGTCTGGTTGATTCTTCTTATGATTGAATAGCTGAGTTTGTATATAGAATATGAATATATCTATATGCCGTGTGTAACTTGTATGAGAGTTTGAACTTAATGAATCTATTTCAACTTATTTTGCATAGAAATATGGTAATTTAATTGGAAGAGATATGTTTATAATACAATCAAAAGAGGTTTGATAAATAATTTGGAAGTTTTAGTTAACAACTTATTTTGAACAATTAACTGGAGAGAGAGTGAAAAGATTTATACAAAGCATTATGGGAAGTTGTAATCTTAACTTCTTTTATTCGGTAAATTCAACCCTTGATTATTAAATTTATGTTTAGTTTTTAGTTAGTGAATTCATAGTTTAATTCCAATTGTTAAATAGAATCGAATTGATATAAAGTTAGTACTTGGAACTTATTAGCAATATTTCTCGATTAAAACGATACTCTACTTATCACTTTATTACTTGTTGATCGTGTATACTTGCACATAAATTGTCAATATTAAATTCAGACAACAAGTTTTTTGGCGTCATTGTCAGGGAATTATTCTAGTAATTATTTCAGTATTAATTTCAATCAATTTGATCTTAGTTTAAACTTATTTAATTTTTTATTTTAATTATTTGTTTTAATTGTTTTCGCCAGCACACTTGAATTTTTGTATGCAAACAAGATCTACAGGTCAAGAGCTACTACCGTACGATGACGAAATTGAAGAAAGGCTCTGAAACTTGCGAAAACAATTTCAAGAAGCAAATAATCAAGAAACCATGGCAGAAGATGAACAAAAATCGCTATGGGAATATGCTATGCCGCTTGTTACAGAAATACAATAGAGCATTCAAAGGCCCACAATTCAAGCAAATAATTTTGATATCAAGCAAGGTACCATTTAAATGATTCAGAACTCAGACCAGTTTAGGGGATTGCCTGACGATGACCTAAACGATCATTTGGTGAGTTTTCTGAAGATATGCGACACATTTAGATACAATGGGGTGTTTGAAGTGCAATTAGACACTGAATTTTTCCTTTCTCACATAGTGATAAGGCAAAGAGTTGGTTATATGCATTGTCGTCAGGTTCTATTACCACATGGACAAATTTAACTCAATTTTTTTTAGCTAAATTCTTTCCACCAGCTAAAATTGAAAGGATGAGGAACGACATCACTTCATTCGCGTAGCATGATTCTGAGACTCTATGTGTAACGTGGGAGCGATTCAAAGACTTAATCCAAAAATGCCCTCGTCATGGTATTCTAAAATGATTGCAAGTTCAAACGTTCTACAATGGGTTGTTTAGTGCTACCCGAACCATTTTCAATGCAGCTGTAGGAGGGGCATTAATGGGGAAATTTTTTTATGAAGCTTATGAGTTATTGGAGATGATGGTTGCCAATAATTATTAGTGGCCCTCTACAAGGATCAATCAACCAAAGGTAGTAGGTATTTATGAAGTTGATGCAGTTACTACATTGGCTGCAAAGGTTGCTACGTTGACCAAGAAGATTGATACTTTAGGGGTGCAGCCTATTCAGAGTGTGGCAGTTATTTGTGAATTATGTGCCGAGAACCATCCGACCAATCAATGTACAATTAATCTTGAGTCGGTACAATACAATGGTAACCACAACAGGCAGCAATATAGTAATAATTTCAACAATTATAACTAAGGTAGGAGAACTCATCCAAGCTTTTCATTGAATAATAATCAAGCCCAAACCTCTACTCCAACACAACTATACCCACTAGGCTTTCAGAATCAAGCTCCACCACAGCAAGGAAAGAAGTCAAATTTGGAGGATCTATTTTCTAGGTACATATCACAGAATGAGACAAAGATGAACAACATGGAAATCTTAATCCGAAACCTAGAAAATCAAATTAGTCAGCTTGCTCATGCCATTAACAATCGACCTCAAGGCACTCTACAATCCTAAGAGAGAAGGTAAGGAGCACTACAATGTTATTATATTACGAAGCGAAAAAGAGTTACCTGAGGTTGTTGGTGGAACTCCAAAACCATCACATGGAGATGATAGTGAGGGTAAAGAAAAGTATAGCAATAATGTGGATCATGAAAAGAAAGAAGAAGATCTAGATGCATGTTCTAATGGAGGTAATCCGAGACTTATTGTGCCTTCCGTGCTGTTTCCACAATGTTTGGAGAAAAAGAAGTGGGATAAGTAGTTCTCTAAATTCATGGAAGTGTTTAAGAAGCTCCAAATAAATATCCCGTTCATAGAAGCAGTGGAGAATATGTCTAACTATGTGAAATTCTTGAAGAAAATTCTGTCAAATAAGAGAAAACTAAGTGATTTTGAGACAGTGGCACTTACGAAGGAGTTCAAAAGATCCAGGTAGCTTTACAATTCCTTGCACAATAGGCAGCCAATTTTTTGGGAGAGCATTGTGTGATTTGGGAGCTAGTATTAATTTGATTCCGCTCTCAGTTTACAAGCAATTGGGGTGGAAGGAAGCGAAGCCTACTAATGTTACATTGCAGCTTGCAGATAGATTACTCACTTATCCAAGGGGCATAGTTGAAAACGTTCTAGTTAAAGTAGATAAGTTGATTTTTTAGCTGATTTTATAGTCTTAGATTGTGAGGAAGATAGGGAAATACCTAGATTATGAGGAAGATAGGGAAATACCTATTATTCTTGGGAGACCATTCTTAGTAATGGGGAGAACACTTATTGATGTACAAAAAGGTGAGCTAACTATGCAAGTCCAAAATTAAGAGGTTACATTCAATTTATTTTCAGCTATTAAATTTCCATAGGAACCGAAAGAATGTTTTCGAGTTGATTTAGGGGAAGATGTAGTGAATGGGGTATTTGTAGGAAGATGTATTTTTGATCCTCTTGAGAATGCCAAGCTTTATACAGAGAGGGTAAAAAGGTGGCATGATGAGAAGATCATGGAGCAAAAAATTTGAGCCAGTGGTTGAAGTTGAGGAAGCCAAGTCAAAGAGAACTTTCAAAGTGAGTGGGCAGAGATTGAAGCACTATTGGGGCAGTGACATTAATCGTCAAAAGACCTCAATTATCCTTGCCGACCTGGGATAAAACAGGGAGTAGTCAGGCTGATGACTATAAAACAAGCGCTATTTGGGAGGCAACCCAAAGTTTAGCTTTAATTTTTATTTTATGTTTAAATCAATTTAGTTTTTTTTTAAGAAATAATGTATGTAGTTAGTTAGTTAGTGCATTATAATTGGTATATCAATTTCTCGTAGGTCCCAAGGATTGAACATAAAGTTGGAGCTCACACAAAACCTTACTAGAAGCTAAGAACAGTCCACTTATGTTTCCTGAATACACTCCCGACTCATCGGACGACAAAGACACTAATGATGATCCGACCTAGTGAAGTCTCAGAGAAGTCCTCTGTCTTAATTTTTCCTACTGTATACATTGAGGACAATGTTTAGTTTAAGTTTGGGGGTGTTTTCTTGTTTGCATGTTTGCAATATTAGGTATGCATTTAGATAGCATGTTTTTTTTTAAAATAAATAAATTAAAAACAACTTGAGCAATGAGTTGATTGAATTTGATTATGGCCAATTATGAATGGGATTAATTGTCAATTCAAGGGAAATTGATGAACATGTTGAGTCTGTAGTTTGACGTAGTAGTTGGTTTTACACTGTTTGTGATTTTTTCATTCATGAGCACATATCCATCTGTTTGGTTAGTCATTATTTAGAGAATTTAGTTGGTTAAATGCTTGTGGGAGATATCAGTAAAACCTTAGAAAACTTAGTTAAGCATCATTCAAAGCAAATTGAGGTATTCATATAAGTTTGGGGGAAATATTGGTGATGATGTGTTTGTCAAAAAATAAAAGGAAGGCGCATGTGGTGAATAGAGATGGAGCATAAAACACACTCACTCATAAACACATGTTGAGAATGAGATGGAGCCTAAAACGCAGTCGTTCAAGAAAAATGTGAGATAGAGCGTAAAACGCACTCGCTCAATAGGAGGTGAGATAGATCATAAAATGCACTCACCAAAAGAATGGAAAAGAGAGAAAAAAAATGAGGTAGACAAAGAAAAAAATATCTTCAGACCTTCTAGTTATATGGTTGCTTTAATAAGCGAAGGTTGATGTGTAACGTAAGTTCATAGAGTTGATATTGAGTATCTCCTACGGAGCGTTTAAATACGTAAATATATTGGGGTGATGACTAGCTGGTTGGTTCAGATATGTACACGTGTTTAAAGGCTCATGAGCAGAGGTAAAATTGAGAAGTATGTTGAATTGCTAAACTTTGCACTATTTTGAAGTTTCCCGTGAATTATACTTTGTAGTAACTTTTGGGGCCATTATTCAGATTTATATTGATCCATTGTTTGATTAGTTGTTAGAATTAAATTTTAAAGTTTTTGTTCTTAGTATTTTTCTCGAGGACAAGCAAAGATTTAAGTTTGGGGGCATTTGATGAGTCGGTTTTATGCCTACGAATTGAGTACTTTTGGCTTGATGAAATTGCAAGTATTCAATTATTTTATGTTTCTTTTTATTTTTTTTGTTTTTTTTTGATGCTATTTGGTAGGAATCATCATTTGGAAGCAAACAAGATCATTTGGAAAGAAACAAAGTTGATTTGGAGGTTTAAAGGTGAAGAAACTAAGAAAAATGCAATTTGAAAGGGTTAGCCTACTGGTTTCCAAAATTTTTGACACATTACCACTGTTTTTCCCATTGTTGACCATGATCCACTTCAAATTTGAAAAAGCCCACTGAATGTCTTTTGTATTGTGTCAAAATTTCAGCTCAATTGGATGGTTATATCAAAAGTTATGATAATTCTACAAAAATTGGTTCAGAGCATAAACAGTACTGGTACTCGCCCCAGCACCTTTCCAGCGCAAAGTCGGTGCCCCTGCGCCCACATACTGCCCAAGTAATGCTTTTCTAGTGCCCTTCAAGCGCTTGTGTTGGTCCGTGACGCGAATGTTACCTTGTTTTTATCCCGGAATTGGACTCTAATGCCTCATATATGCTAGGGTTTGAGTGGGGTTATAAATATTCTTACTTTAGAGGGCTGAAAACATCTGGAAATACTAAGGAATTGGAAGAAAATTGAAGACAAAAATCGAAGGTATCAACACGAAGAAAATTGGATTTAAAGGCTAGAAAAGGATTGAAGATTGCAACTAAGTTTTCATTCTTTTCTCTTACCTTTACCTCTTGTTTTTCTAAGATGTAAAATTTTAGAAAGATTTTTTTTCAATTACATTATGCACTAAATTTTTATTAAGATTGCAGTGGAGCCTAATGTTTAGTTAAATTGATCTACTCTTGTTTTAGTTCTATTGATCATATATGAGTTGTTTGTCATATTTTGTGTTTAATGTATAATTGTTTGGCCATCAATTAATTTGATAACCTAGATAAATTTGGGAGATGGATTCTAGGTTTAGATCAGAATATGATGACATGCATTTAGTTGATTCTTCTTAGGATTGAATAGCTGGGTTTGTGTATAGGATAAGAATACACCTATATGTCGTGTGTAACTTGTATGAGAGTTTGAACTTAATGAATCTATTTCAACTGATTTTGCATAGGAATATAGTAATTTAATTGGAAGAGATATGTTTATATTACTATCGGAAGATGTTTGATAAATATTTTTGAAGTCTCAGTTAACAACTTATTTTGATCAATTAATAGGAGAGAGAGTGGAAATATTTATACAAAGCATTAGGGAAAGTTGTAATCTTAACTTCTTTTATCTGGTAAATTCAACCTTTGATTATTAAATTTGGGTTTATTTTTTAGTTAGTGAATTCATAGTTTAATTCCATTTGTTTAAATAAAATCGAATTGATATAAAGTTAGTACTTGGAAGTTATTAGTAATATTGCTCCATGTGAACGATACTCTACTTATCACTTTATTACTTGTTGATTGTGTATACTTGTACTCAAATTGTCAAAATCTAATTCAGACAACAAGCACCCCCGTCACTTATGATGGATTTATGAATTTCAAACCAGGACAATATATTTTCTTTTAAAAATTTAATCAATATTCAGTGATCATTTGTTCAACATGGAATTGCTTTAACCCATTTGGAGAGATAATCAACAACCAGTAGGATATATAGATAGCCAAAGGAGGGGAAATGGTCTCATGAAATTGATGCCCCAACAATAAAAAATTTCAATTACCAGTATGGTGTTCAAGAGCATCATGTTTCTTTTAGAAATAGTCCACAACCTTTGACATCTATCACATGTCAAACAAAAGGCATGAACATCTTTAAAAGGTGTGGGCCAATAAAATTCACACTGCATTACCGGTCTGATCTCTTGATTTGGTACGCAATGTCTTATGATTTGATCCTTATAGTATTTAAATATGTATGGATCCTCCCACAAGAAATTACGAACCTCGATTAAGAATTTCTTTTTGTCCATCATGGTGAAGGAAGGGGAAATGTACCAGTGGCTATGAAGTTAGCAATGTCAGCATACCATGGTGTTTCTAAGACAGTGAATAGTTGTTCATCAGGAAAAGTTTCTTTGATTGGAACATTGTCCTCAAAGAATTCATATGTCAGCCTTGATAGATGATCTGCCACTGCATTTTTCACATTTTTTTTTGTCTTTGATGATTAGGTCAAATTCTTGCAATAATATTATGCATCTCAATATTCATGGCTTAGCCTCTTTTTTTTGTTAGCAAATACTTCAATGCTACATGGTCAGTAAACACAATGACAGATGAGCCAACTAGATAAGAAAGAAATTTTTCTAAAGAAAAAACCACAATGAGTAATTCTTTTCATTTGTGGAACAATTCATTTGAGCATCATTCAAAATTTTGCTCGACTAATAGATCACATAAGACGTTTTATCCTTCCTTTGACCCAACACTGCTCCCACAGGGTAGTCACTTGCATCACACATCAATTCAAAGGGCAACGTCCAGTCAGGAGATTGCATTATTGGAGAGGAGATTGACATGTTTTTAAGCTTATCAAAAGCTTTTTGACATGCCTCATTCCATACAAAAGTTACATCCTGAATTAGGAGATGACGCATGAGTTTTGATATAATACTGAAATCTTTGATGAATCTCCTATAGAACCCTGCCTGTGCTAGAAATGATTGGACATCTTTAACAGTTTTAGGAGCAAACAAATTTCTTATCAGATCTATTTTTTCTTTGTCAACTTTTATGCCTTCTGATGACACAATGTGAACTATGACAATGCGTTGTGTTAACATGAAATAACATTTCTCCCAATTCAGCACTAGATTGGTCTCCTTACATCTTATCAACACTTTGGCCAGGTGAGTTAAACATAATTCAAATGAATCTCCATACACATAAAAATCATCCATGAATAATTCCAAAAATACTCAACCTTGTCACTAAACAAACTAAACATGCACTTTTGAAATGTTACTGTAACACCCCAAAAACCTTTCACATCATGAGAGCACTAATAAAATACCTTAAGAAACACGACTTCATTTGTCATCCACAAATAATTACAATATTATCCAAACGAATAAGCCCTAAGTCATGGCTATTACATCTCAAAAATTAATTAAAGAAATGCAACAGAATAAACAAAAGAAGCTAGACTATACAAAGTTCCAAAAAAATGTCCTAGTCTAGTACAAAAAGGAAAGGAGGCTTCTCTATGCATCTACCTCGGGATCTACACTCCCGTCAAGTGGAGTCTTCCAAGTAGCGGGCTCCTCAACACTTACATCATCCTCTAGCGGGTAATCTGAAAAATGTTAGCGGTAGGGGGTGAGTACGAACCTCCGTAGAAAATTCTCCCAAACCCATACAAGGTTTAGAAAAGCATTTAAAATGGTCGGTCTCATTTTCAACATAACATAGATAAATAATTTGGAATAAGGCGGTGACATTTAAAAAAGATTTCAAGTTTATTTAAAAAAAACATTACGTAAGTGAATAAACGAGCACGTCATCCAAATAATAATCATTAATGGTCATAAACAATTCCTAACAATTCTTTTGGTAGGTGGCATACTTTAGGGTAACCTCCACCCCCCCTTTTTGGTCACCTTTGATTCTCAAGCATCCTTACCGGGAATCTCTTGAGAATGGGTGAGCATCCTCACATGAAACCTCTCACTAATCACTATATTGTTTCCCAAGCATACTTATCAGAAACCTCGTGGGAAGGGGGTGAGCATCCTTACATGGAACCTCTCACTAATCATTATATTATTTTCCAAGCATCCTTATCAGGAACCTTATGGGAAGGGGGTGAGCATCCTTACATGGAACCTCTCACTAATCACTATATTGTTTCTCAAGCATCCTTACTGGGAACCTCTTAGGAAGGGGTGAGCATCCTTACATGGAACCTCTCACTCATGTGCATCACAACCAACCCAATCAAGCATACAATTCCAACATTTATCTCAATTTATAAGCATTTATCCAAAATCTCAAAATATATCATGCAATCATTTCCACAACCAACTAAGAAAAGTACATGAGATCACAATAGCATCCTTATATGGTTCAATATGAAACACTAAGGTTTTGAAATCAAGAATAAAGCAAAGTTTAGAGAAAAGTTCATCTCTCTTGAAATCTAAGGTTTTTAGCCAAGAACAAGGATTTAATGGTTAACCCACCATTAATATTGTTTAAAGAATGGTAATATTCATAGGGATATCAAGAATCAATGATCTATAGCATACATATAAGATTTAGAGTGGTAAGAGTACATATAAGTAAACCCTAGCCTCAATGCAAGTGAATGAGAAAAAACTCCTACCTTTTGTTCTTGAAAAGTTAGATTTTGATGGACTCTAAGGTGTAAATCCCTTCAAATCAAGTGTTTCTCTCTTCCTTTCTTCCTCTCTTTTTCTCCTTTCTTCCTCTCTTAGGGTTTCTAAGGTTGGAGGGGCCGAAATAAGGCCAAAGGAGGCAACATAAGGTATTTATAGGGCGAAAATAGGACTAAGATCGCGACCTTTATGTTTTAGAAATCTTTCGGCCGTACCGGAACGTCAAACTCTCTGGACCAAAGTGTACCGGTACATAGTACCGGTACGATTTTGCCCAGTTTTTGCTCTTTCCTCCGTTTTTTATTTCCAATCCATTCTAAGCCCTTCCAAAGCCAACCCAAACCTACACAACATACATTTGTACCCCAAATATAGTTGATAGAAGTTCTTTTTCAAGTTATGTCATCTATTCACTAACTAAACCGGCGTTAACTATTATTTTTACAATATTAATAGTTATAACTCATGGGTTTCACTTTTTCACAATTATATATATTGAAATACTAATTAATTTAACATTACATCCCTTTTAAACATTTGGGGGTTTACAATCCACCCCCTTAAAGAAAGTTTCATCCTCAAAACTTACCTCAAGAAGCGAATAAGTGTGGTTACTTCTCGCGCATTTCCATCTTCGGTTCCCAAGTAGCTTCCTCCACTCCATGGTGTTGCCACAAAACTTTTACTAGTCAGATAACTTTGTTGCAGATCACTTTCTCCTTGGTATCAATAATTTTCATCGACTGTTCTTCATAGGTTGCTCTGTCTTGTCCAAGTCTACTACTGGCGTTGCATCCGATCGACACTTTCTCAACATTGATACATGGAATATGTCGTGTACGCCTGTTAATTGAGTTGGTAGCCAAAGTTGATACTTCGCTTTGCCCACAACTTTGATCACTTCAAGTGGCCCGGTATATCTTAGAGCTAACTTTCCCTTCTTGCCAAATCTAAATACTCCCTTCTTGGGTGAAACCTTGAGGAATACATAGTCTCCCACTTCAAATTTCAAGGGTCTTCGTCTTTGATCTGCATAGCTTATCTGTCGACTTTGCACCGTGTGTAGCCTCTCCCGGATGAGTTGAATCTTCTCGGTAGTTTCTCGAACAATCTCCAGTCCAAACAAGCTACTCTCGCCCGCTTCTAACCAACAAGTCGGTGATTGACATAGCCTTCCATACAATGCGTCATACGGTGCCATCCCAATACTTGCTTGAAAGCTGTTGTTATATGTGAATTCCACCAACGGCAAATGATCGCTCCAACTTCCCTTGAAATCCAATGTGCAAGCTCGTAACATATCTTCTAGAATTTATATTACTCTCTCGGATTGACCATCGGTTTGAGGATGGAATGCAGTGCTGAAGTGTAACTCTGTCCCTATAGCTCTTTGAAGACTTTGCCAAAACTGCGCCATGAAACGAGATCCATACAACATTATGTCCTCGCGAAGTCCGTGGTAAACCTGACATGAAATCCATGGTGATGTGATCCCACTTCCTCTCGGGAATAGGCAAGGACTACAATAATCCTCCGGGCTTGTGATGCTCAATCTTCACTTGCTGAAACACCACACATTTGGAAACGTATCTAGCCACATCATTCTTCATTCCCCTCCACCAATATTTCTGCTTCATGTCCCTATACATTTTTGTACTACCCAGATGTATGGAGAATTTAGAACGATAGCACTCGACCAACACTTTTTCCCTTACTTGGTCATCATCGGGTATTCATAGCCGTCCCCGAAACTGCAACTCATCACCATTTATTACTCAATTCTCAACAATTTCATTTTTCCCCAACTTACCCCGGATAGCTTTCAACTCGGTGTCTAACCGCTGCAACTCTACGATCCTTTGTCGAAGCATTGGTTGGGCAAAAAGATTAAATAGGCATGGTCGATCCTCCTGTCTATCCACCCATAAGTCAAATTCCTCCAAGGCATCCATCATCTTCCACCAATTCACCGCAAGAAAATTAATTTCACCCCGAGACTTCCTACTCAGTGCATCTGCTACTACGTTCGCCTTCCCTGGAAGATAATTGAGTGTGAAGTCGTAGTCTTCTAGATACTCAATCTATAACACCCCGCATCTTCTTTTATATGTGCATATAAATATATATATAGTAATGAGTGTGGTAAAAAAGTAGATATGTGTAGTGATGTGTCTTTAAATCTTGGTAGATTTGAAAAGTAAAGATTTAAAGGGGTAGTGGAAGTAATAGTGGAACTTTTGTTTTAATATATGAAAATATGAAACTTAAGGTCCTAGAACTTGTACTAAATAGGTTTGGTGTAGAAATAGGTGTTGGATATGCATAAGATGGCTTTGAAAGGGTTTAAGATGGATTGAAAATGAAAAATAGAGAAAATGGCAAAAACTGAGCAAAACCGTACCGGTACTGCGTACCAGAGCAAACTGGTCCAGAGAGTTTGATGTACCGGTTCGCCTGAAAGAAAATTCGCTATTTTGAACAATAAATTTCGGGTTTTGGCTCAAAATTTAGCATTATAAACACCCCCAAACGTCTCTTTAGCCTTATTACTCGACTCCCAACATTAGAAACACTTAGAGTGAAAGAAAGGAAGAGAGAAACTCAAGATTGAAAGGGAAAAACACAAGATTTAAGGGTGATTCAAGATTCAAGCCCTAGATTTCAAGAACAAAAGGTAGGGGTTTTCTCTCATTCACTTGCATTGAGGCTAGGGTTTACTTATATGTACTCTTTCCACTATAAATCTTATGTGTATGGTATAGATCATTGATTCTTGATATCTTTATGATTATTACCATGCTTTAAACAACATTAATGGTGGGTAACCATTAAATCCTTGTTCTTGGCTAAAAAACCCTAGATTTCAAGAGATACGAACTTTTCTCTAAATTTTACTTTATCCTTGATTTTCAAACCTTAGTGTTTCATATTGGACCATCAAATGATGCTATTTTGATCTCACGTACTTTACTTAGTTGGTTGTGAAATTGTTGCATGATATATTTTGGGGATTTTGGATAGATGCTTGTGAATTGAGATAAATGTGGAAATTGTATGCTTGGTTGGGTTGTTTGTGATGCTCATGAGTAAGAGGTTCCTTGTAAGGATGCTCACCCATTCCCAAGAGGTTCTCAATAAGGATGCTTGGAAAACAATGTAGTGATTAGTGAGAGGTTCCTTGTAAGGATGCTCACCCATTTCCAAGAGGTTCCCGGTAAGGATGCTTGAAAAACAATGTAGTGATTAGTGAGAGGTTCCTTGTAAGGATGCTCACCCATTCTCAAGAGGTTCCCGGTAAGGATGCTTGAGAATCAAAGGTGACCAAAAAAGGGGGGTGGAGGTTATCCCAAAGTATGCCACCTACCAAAAAGAATGGTTGGAAATTGTTTATGACCATTAATCATTATTATTTCTATAAGGTGCTCATTTATTCATTTAAGTAATGTTTTTAAATAAACTTGAGTTCTTTTTAAATGTCAGCTCTTTCTTTCAAATTATGTATCTATGTTATGTTAAAAATAAAACCGACCGTTTTAAATGCTTTTCTAAACCTTGTATGAGTTTGGGAGAATTTTTCTGCAGAGCTTCGTGCTCACCTACTACCGCTAACATTTTTCAGATTACCCACTAGAGGAGGACGTGAGAGTCGAAGAGCCCACTACCTGGGAGACTCTAATTGACGGGTGTGTGGATCCCGAGGTAGACACATAGAGTGGCCTCCTTTCCTTTTGTACTAGACTAGGACATTCTTTTGGAACATTTTGTAGTCTAGTTTCTTTTGTTTATTCCGCTGCGTTCCTTTAGTTAATGTGTGAGATGTAATAGCCATGACTTGGGCTTATTCTTTTGGATAATGTTG
This sequence comes from Ilex asprella, assembly GCA_023539305.1. NCBI lineage: Eukaryota > Viridiplantae > Streptophyta > Magnoliopsida > Aquifoliales > Aquifoliaceae > Ilex > Ilex asprella. Next base: position 21,748,350 of record CM042199.1, on the reverse strand, counting down.
TAATTAATTGTGGATGACAAATTAAGTCTTGTTTCTTAAGGAATTTTATTAGTGCTCTCATGATATGAATGATTTTAGAATGTAATACCATCCAGGGTGTGTTTTAGGGTGTTACAAAGTTGGTATCAGAACCTAGGCTTTAGGTCTTACATGGGAGCTGTAGGTTATGGATTCACACTAATGAAATAAGACTAGGTAGAAAGAAATTGTTCGGTCTTGCTTTATATGAACCATAGGTTTGAGATTTAAGTAATGTTTAGGATGTCTAGTTCATCAATGAAACTAAATTATGAATTGATGTGCAGGATGGATGGAGGAAGAGGACGTGGACGTGGTGACCAAGCACCCCTCCTCCGCCACGACCTCCCGATGCCATGAATGGCATTTATCAGTGTTTGAGGGAACTCACCACTCTGGTACAACACCAGAATGGGAAAAACCATAATGGAGGAGCTCATCCTTTAGCTCAAATGATGGGCAACGAGGGCGGCAGCCGAAGGATGTTAGTTCTTCGGGAATTCTTGAGGCAACACCCGCCCACTTTCTAGGGGAGCTCTAACCCTTTGGATGTGGATAAATGGATCCACCGAGTGAAAAAGATTTGTGAAGGCATGGAGATTGCCGAGGATTTACGGGTTGGCTTGGTGACCTACCTATTTGAGGGGGGAGGCCGACTATTGGTGGGATGCCATAAAGAGGAGAATGGACACCGACACCCTCACTTGGGAGGAGTTCGATCAACTCTTCCAAGATAAGTATTTTTCAGAATTAGTCAGAGACAGGATGAAGACCGATTTTCTTGCTCTACGACAAGACAGCATGTCTGTGGCCGAGTATGAGAGGAGGTTTGAAGAGCTATCCCGGTATGCTGCGGAGTTCATTTCTAGTAAGGCCAACAGGTCCAAGCGCTTCGAGCAGAGCTTGAGGCCGGTCATCCGAGAGAAGTTGGTGGCTCTCAAGATTTGGGGCTACGGGAATATTTTTAATAGAGCTACACTGGTGGAGAGAGATATAGAGGAGGGTCTGCGACAACAGAGCTTACCGAGAGGAGGTCCGATCCCGACGGGTGCTAGCACTAGTGGGGCACAAAGACCGACACCATACCGTCGCCCAGACCAGACAGGTGGACAGTGACTTTTGACAGCCCATGGAGATGGAGACACTGACTTGATCCGAAATGTGTACACCCAAGTGCAGGTGGTCAAGTTGTAGTAATAATCTGGTTTGAGTCCGGAGTCGAATCCACAAGGAGCTAGTAGTTTTGGTGTTTTAAAGTAATCGGTGAAGGAGACCAATTGATTGTAACCTTTGAGATTTTTGGGTTGTGAGATGTGGGTGAATTCCTTGAACAAAATATTAAATTCTTTCCAAGAAATTTTGTAGACAAAATATAAGATTGATTCAAATGGCAGAGAAGTCACTCTTTAGTTCGAGGATCGAGACATGTGGTTAATTATCTGAAATATTATATTTTTCTTTGATAACTCAATTAACTCCCATGTCAACGGCGAGTCAATCGAAAGATAAAGATGGCTTATTAAGGTCATGGTTCCGATGCCTTACTAGAAGTTAACAAGAATTATTTATACCGAGAGTTATTGTGTGTACATACAAGTAAGTATTTCTCCATGACATTCGACCATGGCTTTAATATTTCATCCTTTTAAATGAAGCTTGATAAAGGGGGATAATTAAAGGGTAGTCATGAAGATCTACCCGGGGTACTTGCCTTGAAACGAAGAATCTTTCCATGCAAGAGCCATCCTTGTCATAGAAAGATTTTCGATTATACAAAGTACCTTAGCTTTGCTAGATGCAATCAATTATCCAATAAGCAAGGGGATATAAACATTAAGCATTGGAACAAAGCGTCATATAATATCTGAGTAATTACTACATGTCCTTCACCTCTTACTAAAGAGTGAATGAGTAACTACTCACTCTTCATAGCTTTGGCAAAGCTAGAAAAGTGAGTGATGCTCATCCCTCTAAGTAGAGGACTTCACAAAGTAAAAGTATAATTAACAAGGAGCTAATCTTCAACGAAGAATGAGTGAATCACGTTCCACCCTTCACGGCTTTGGTAAAGCTCTAGAAAAGTGGAAGAGTTTCACTCCTCTAAGCAAGAAGGGAGCTCAAATAATGAAAGTGCAGGACATAAATAAAAGCATGTATGTAGGAGCATAAATGTAAAGACAAGATGTAAATAAAGACATAAATGTAAAGACTAAATATAAATCAAGAACATAAATGTAAATACTTAAAGTAAATAAAGGAATTACTACTCTTAAGTAAATGTAAATGTGAACATTAACGTAAGGGAAATGAGTGGGAATCTAAACTCCCCACTTCTTCTAACAAAGAGAAAGACTAAGACAAGAATTGAAAAGGATGGATGAAATGAAATGCTAAGTGATGAATCCCTCAAATGGTTCCACCCATGGGTTCCCTTCTTCTCCACAAAACTAAGTGTATTTATAGGCAAGGAGAAGGCAGGGAGGGGGTAAAAGAATAGAGCTGGGTATCAAAGTCAAAGTGAAACGCCAACCACTCTGCAGGCAGTCTGTCTACACCGTTCGAACGGTTTGGGCGTTCGAACGATTTCTCTGTCTTTGCTCTCTACCATTCAAACGTCAGATGGAATCAGTGAATGCCAGTTATGTCAGTTCACACGTGGATTCTGTAGAAAATCTTCCTCCAACTCTTCATGCAAATCTTCCTCCAAATCCTTGTAGAATCTTGACTGATTTGCCCAATAATTTCTGGGGTGTTCGAACGGTGGTTACCATTCGAACGTGGCACTCAAATGCCTGGGTCTTCTGACTGTAACTCTGCAAGTCTGCAATACGCCATGTCTTCAGTCAGTCTGATCTTGTCCTTGCTCCAGTGGGCGTTCGAACGTTGATTACCGTTCGAACGAAGTCCTCAAGTCTCTAGGGCCTTTGGTTTTGCCTGTAACACAGATTGTCGTATCTGGCCTGGTTCATCATGACCGTTCGAACGGTGTTTAACGTTTGAACGTTGCTTCCTCTCTACAATATGTTCCTTAAAATGCTGTGGTTTCCTACAAAAGATACTTTTTGGTGTCTTTGAACCCTTGTTCACTTTAAGACTTGAAACATCATCATTTAAACTCCACCAAAGCATAATTAGTCCAAAACATGGCATAAGAATATGCTATTTTTGAGTGGTAATCACACCCCCAACCTAGATATTACTAGTCCCTAGTAATACAACAATTAATTAAAAGCAAATCTATTTCTAATACCTTTTTTGTAGGTTATTCGATTACATTTAGCTTATGCAACAAGCCATTAAACCTCTAGGTTTATCCTAGAGGACGAGTGTTGTCTCGTGAGGATTTTCAGTGAAGCTACCCACAAACTTCGGTCGAACAAATGTAACTGTGAGATTGCTGATTAAAGTAAATTATCATCATGGTCATTGAGACAGTCATTACTTAATTTGGATCTTAAGGTCCGCATGCTCTTCACCATTGGTACTATCCCTATGCAAAAGTTAACATTTGACACATTAGCATTTGAAATTTCCTTTGTAATAGGATGATCATTCTAGAAACAAGAATTGGTGCATAACAAACATTCCACTTTAATCACCCTTCACGAATAGTTTTCACTTTCCCAAATCTCACATAGGGATGCTCTCAGAAAAAGATTCACTCTGACTATGGTGATTTGTTTCTCACTGAGCATGTAATTAGAAGATGGCCAATCAGAAATTGCATGCATATTTTAGTAAAAGAGTGAAGCTTTATAGCAAATAGACTCGTCATATTCTTGACAAAATCTCATGGAAGAATATTGATGCAAATAACGAAATGCTATATAACATACTCCAACTTGTGATTAACAACGTGCATATGCAACATACTTGAGATCAATTAGGGCTTTCGTATGTTGTAGTGTGGCTAGAGGTTAGTGGCTAACGAAACGACGTCAATGGAATTTCAAAATTGCTATCTCTTTTATGCATTTTAGCACACCTCTCGTTGGTTTTCGTCATTTCTTCTGGGAATGAGATCTCTTTCATGTGTATTTTCTATTTTTCACTTTCTTGGCAATTTCCTGTCTTTCTACCTCTTTTTCCTTTTTCGGATGTTTTCACCAATTTTCTTTTCTTTTATGGAACAGTAGCCTCCAGTATCTTTCTAGTTCCCTTGCTTTTCTTGTATCATTCAGATTTAAACGAGGGTGTAAGAAAATTAGATAGCAAGGTAGGTCAAGTATTTTTCCTTGTGGCTTGGTTATCATATGGGCTTTTTGGAAAGAATTTATATTTTGAAGGCTCAATCATGGTTGACTAGGGTCATACTTTTGTGAAAGGATTGGCTAAGGCCCAAATTTAATCCAAAGATGGCCTAAGATCCTTTCGCAAGTATGTGCATATGCATGTGTCGTCTTGCCTGTATTTATTGCATGATATGTCAATAGATCACATTAGTTGTATCGATCAAAACAAAATTAATGAGATTATTGAAAGATAGGCGATGAAAGAAAACCTTTTTTGAGTAAATGTGGGTGTTCCCTCTGAAACATCACAAGGTTCAAAACTTACCATAGTATCCTTTGTAATCTCCACTGATCATGTTAGGTTTTGCCGGGAATGTCGGTTATATACCGATTCCATTTTCGAGGTTGATCACTGTGTACTTTGAGAACAATAAATACTCATGTTCATTTGATAATGTAAGCATAGAAATAATATCAGTTAAAAGAGTTGTGACCCGAGGTCAAGATTGCCAAGATGTGTGTCAAACTGATCATGTGATTAGTTACTTTAACAAGCAATCTCAAAATTCACATGCTAAAATGCCAATTTTACAAATACTTTTAACCAAATAAAAATGATAAACTGAATCATTCAATTCATATAATATGATCATTCGGTACATCATTCATTGATGATCCAATTTATCTAGAAGAAGCAACAGAAAAACAACATAAAATTTGAAATTATCTAAGAAAACGCACAAACAAACTAAACACACAAAAGAAACGACACAAAACAATCTCCCCCCTCAATCTCTCCTAGCCCCGGCCCTAAGATAGCTAAGAATCTCCTCTTGTTGTTTGAAGATCTCTGCTTGCTGTCGGAGAATCTCAGCTTGATTGCTCTCAATCCCAATCATCATTTCCCTAAGGGATCTCCGGGTGCTGGAGCTAGGTCCTGCCTGATCAGGCTGCACTCCCTCCTCATCCATCTCTCTCTCAATCTCTTTCTCCTTTTCACGGTCAAGTTCTTCTTGTACTTCATCCCCTTCTTGGGCTGATGGCCTATCTTGCCTTCTTGCTGATGAATCGTTGTGCCCACGGCTTCTCTTGAATGAGCCTTTGTCAAGTTTTCCCATTGGTAATTGTATTTCCATTTCGGGCCTCTCCCACACTCCATTCTCCAGACAAATTTATGTCACCAAAGTGCCAAAAGGTAAAGCACTTTTCTTCACGTTGCATCCTTTCTTGATTTCATTTAGGATGAGGGAGGGGAGGTCAATGCTCTGTCCTCTCCCTATAGCATAGAGGAGGCGTGCCATCTCTGGCAAAATCTCATTTTTTTTCTTTTGAGAGGGGCTATATTGGAGACCGCAATTAAATTGAACATTCGATATTTGTCGATCAATTCCCCTTGTTTCAAAAAATTTCTCCCTCCCTATAAAAGGTTCACATCTCCGGTCAACTCCCTTCCTACCTTATCCACCTCAACACTTTTCTTTGGGGGATAAATGGGGTTTTCTACTTGAGGCAATTCAGGTCTAATCTCCTTGAGGTATGCCTCATCCACATCGATGTGGGTGCCTCGTACATAGGTCTGTATAGAGCCATTGATGATTTCGGCGTTGGAGTAGAACTCCTGCACCAAATCAATAATAGTTTTTCCCCCATTACTCAAATGCAGCACCCAATCTCTTCTTTCCATCTCCTCCATCAAACCCAGCTCAACAAAATCAGAGACTACAATGTCTATCTCACACACCACTGCTTGGTTTCTAAAGAAATTTTCATACCTTTGTGCTTTCATTGTGTTTAGAATTCTGGTACGATCGTACCTCTTTCTCTTCTTCCTGCCTTTTTCATCTTGGATCACCTCCTCAACCCAGTTGGGTTCTTGGTTTACTAGTGGCTTGCGTTTAGCAGGCATTTTCAATCGAGGCATGGTCGTTCGAACGGTGTGGAGCCTGAGGGAGGTCTGAAACTTTGGGCTTAAGGTCTAGGGCTGATGCTTTTTAGCTGGAGAAGGGTAGCAGAGAGTCAAATTGGTGTTTCTTGAGGTGTGAGGGAAGATTAAGGTATGGGAAATGAGAAATGAGCTTTAGGGTTAGAAACAATCAGAGTGATTTGGGACTTTCTGAAATGAAAAAGACGATCAGGCTTTTATAGTTCGAGTCGCACTGTTTGAACGATGGAAACGTTCGAACGTTATATGAAGATTTTTAAACAACCGTTCGAACGGTAAATAAAAAATCAAATGTGTTGCTCCTAGTACTTTGGGTTTTCTACAGTGTTTCCATCAGAGAGTTCATTAGAGGCAAAGTACTGCGAGCAGCAACCATTCGAACGGAACTAACGTTCGAACGGTGGATCAAAAAAATAAAATTTTCTCTGTTACACTACACACAATCAGAGAAGGCTAAACACACAAATTCAGAACAAAAATTCATGGCGTCTCAAGATAAATCCCCACCCACGCTTGAGGTTGGTGTTTTTGGCCATTCCTTACTCGACCCATATTTTCATTGCAGTAATTTAAAAAGCAGAAAAATATGCACAAAAATTTCACACTATTTACCAACGCTTGAGGTTGGTGTCTGTGTAGCTTGAACTACCAGCGACTCTTCTAATCTTTTGTCGCACAAACCAGTTAAGCATAACACCAGAATAGGATGATGTGTCAGGATAATCTTTACTCTACCCATTCACTATCCAGTCTAATCGATCGAGTGCGCGACCAAAAATCAATTTAGAGCACTGATTGTATCTTTTATCATGAAATACCTGACCACACTGTTTACAGGCACCAAGTCTCTCGGCACGTCAGCGTTTAGCAAAGTGCTTCTGCCACAAAGGGGCTTTGCTTGCTGCTCTCAAATCTCATTTTTTCTTACCAGTCTTACTTTTCTTATGATCACATTATGCACATCTGATGGAAAATTGCGTAGAGCTCCTAGACTAAATCAAAAAAGTTTAACATCCATGATTCCTAGACTCACTATCTGATTCTTTAACGTCTGCCAGTCACAAAGACAATTTAAACTGACTCATAGATATAGCAAGGCAACAACAACAAAAATTTTAAAATTTTTATGGCACGAGTACAAGAACAAAACACAGGCAAAATATGAACTACAAGTTCTCATACCACCCAACCTGAACTGAACATTGTCCCCAATGTTTCGATTTTACCAATATGATTCTTGGAAAGAGGTTGAACTGCAGTGGTCCGTGCTTCTTCAGATACCTGCAAATCCAAATGCAACCATTAATCCTTTCCGTTTAGATCTTGATCAAAGGTGGGCTTGTAAGGCTTGTATGTGATTGCAAAAAGTAGCAATAAATCCATTAACAACTGAAATAAAACAATGTACAATATCAGAATAGGGATATGCTCTTTTGGGTGTATGGACATGATTTCGCTTGGGTGTGGTCGGTTCTTGCAACTAAGAAGAAAAGAAGAAAGAATGAAGCAGGACAAAAAGCGCGGAAGAAGAAGAAGAAGAATAAAAAGAAGAGGGAAAGAAGGAAGAGAAAAGGCAGTGGAGCAGACAGAAAGTGGGGATTGGGAAATGAAATAGGTGGGTACGGGGTGGGCTCAATGGTGACAGATGGTAAAGGGTAGTGGGGGTCTCGTGATGGTGTCTCCTCGGGTCGGGTTTTTACCTGATCCGACCCTTTTGAGTGTCGACAGGCGTGATTTTTGGAAGGATATTCGCGTTCCATTAAATGAATGGTTTTCACATTTTTAACAAAGTCCTCAAAAAATGGTTTCAACCTCTGACCATTAATTGTAAAGATATTACCGTTTGATGGGTTTTTCACTTCTATTGCTCCATGATCAAACACCTTTTTGACAATGTAAGGTCCAGTCCATCTTGATTTTAACTTACCAGGGAAGAGGCGTAGTCTCGAATTAAACAACAGGACCTTCTAGGTAGGTTCAAAAGATTTTCGTACAATGTTCTTGTCATGGAAAACTTTCATCCTGTTCTTTGCAATTCTAGCATTTTCATACGCTTCATTTCTCAATTCTTCCAATTCATTTATCTGAAGTTTTCTTGAAAGTACATCCTTGTCCAGGTCAAAATTCATTGCTTTAATGGCCCAGTATGCCCTATGTTCCAATTCCATAGGTAGGTGACACGGTTTTCCATAAACTAATCGATAGGGAGACATGCCCAAAATTATTTTAAAAGCAGTACGATATGCCCAAAGTGCATTAGTCAGTCTGGATGACCAATCTTTGTGACCTGCGTTCACCGTTTTTTCTAAAATTAATTTAATCTCCCGATTAGCTAATTTCGCCTATCCACTAGTCTGTGGGTGATAAGGGGTTGCAACTTTGTGAAAAATCAGATATTTTTTCATCAAATTCAAAAAGAGACGATTGCAAAAATGAGAACCCCTATCACTTATGATTGCTTTAGGAATTTCAAATCGGGACAAAATATTTTCTTTTAAAAATCTTACCACCGTTTGGTGATCATTATTTTGCCATGGAATTACCTCAACCCATTTGGATACATAGTCTACTGCCACTAAAATGTATAGATAGCCAAAAGAGGGTGGGAATGGTCCCAGAAAATCGATGCCACAGCAGTCAAAAATTTCAATCACCAGAATTGGGTTTAGGGGAAACATGTTTCTTTTTGAAATATTTTCTAATCTTTGACATCTATCACATTTTAACGAAAGACGTAGACGTCTTTAAAATGTGTAGGCCAATAAAAAACACACTGTAGGATTTTTGCAGTGGTTTTATTTGATGAAAAGTGGCCACCACATGCTTCAGAATGGCCAAATGATATTACCTGTTTGCTTTCTTGAGCTAGAATGCAACGTCTTATGATGTGATCCTTACAATATTTAAATACATAGGGATCTTCCCAAAAGAAGTTACGAACCTCCCTCAAAAATTTCTTTTTGTCCATGGGAGTAAATGACGGAGGAAGTATTCCAGTAGCTAGGAAGTTAAAAATGTCTGCATACCATGGGTTTCATCAATTATGAATAGTTGTTCATCCGAAAATTTCTCATTGATTGGCAGATGGTCTGCCACCACATTTTCAACCCCTTTCTTATCTTTAATGATAAGATCAAACTCTTGAAGTAAGAGTATCCATCTTTAGAGCCTTGGCTTGATATCTTTCTTTGTGAGCAAAAATTTTAGGGCTGCATGGTCAGTAAAAACAGTAACAGAAGAACCAACTAGATAAGAACAAAACTTTTCCAAAGAAAAAACTACAGCAATCAATTCTTTTTAGTTGTTGAATATTTCATTTGAGCATCATTCAAAGTTTTGCTTACATAATAAATTACATGGGGTTTCTTATCTTTTCTTTGCCCCAATACAGCACCTATAGCATAATCACTTGCATCATACATTAGTTCAAAGGGTAGAGTCCAGTCAGGAGGTTGCATTATTGGGGCAAAAATTAGCATGCCCTTTAGCTTGTCGAAAGATTTCTGGCAAGCTTCATTCCAGTGAAAAATTACATCCTGACTTAGGAGATGACACATAGGTTTAGCTATGGTACTGAAGTCTTTTATGAATCTCCTGTAAAAACCTGCATGTCCCAGAAATGATCGGACATCCTTTACAGTCTTGGGGGCTGGCAAATTTCCAATTAAATTAATTTTTGCCTTGTCAACTTTCATGCCCTTAGACGACACAATGTGATCCAAGACAATGCCTTGTGTTACCATGAAATGACATTTTTTTTAATTAAGCATCAAATTAGCTTTTTTACACCTTATTAAAACTTTGTCTAAGTTTGTTAGACATTGATCAAATGAGTCTCTATAGACAGAGAAATCGTCCATAAATATTTCCAAATTTTTTTTGACCATGTCTTTAAACAAACTTAGCATGCACCTTTGAAATGTTGCAGGAGTGTTACAAAGTCCGAAAGGCATTTTTTTAAATGTAAAGGTGTCAAAAGGACATGTGAATGTAGTTTTCTCCTGATCATCTAAGGCAATCTCAATTTGATTATACCTGGAATATCCATCCAAGAAACAGTAAAATTCATGGCCTGCAATTCTTTCTAGAACTTAGTCAAGGAATGGGAGGGGGAAATGGTCTTTTCTAGTTACCAAATTCAATTTTCGGTAATCAATGCACATTCGCCATCCTGTGACGACTCGAGTTGGCACTAGTTCATTGGCATCGTTTTTTACCACTGTGATCCCAGAATTTTTGGGTATAGTGGGTTTGAGTTCACCCAGACCCAACTGTTGGTAGACAGAGTAAGGTAGCAAATTGACATTAGTCCCCAGATCTAACAGTGCTTGTTCTATTTCAAAATCTCCAATGACACATGAGACAGTTGGACATCCAGGGTCCTTGTATTTTGGAGGGGTTTTGCATTGTAGTAAGGCACTGACTTGTTCAGTTAAGAAGGCTCTTTTTTGGACATTCTGGCTTCTCTTGACTGTACACAAGTCTTTTAGAAACTTGGCATAAGATGGTACTTGTTGGATTACATCCAGAAGTGGGATGTTGATTTTTACTTGCTTAAAAAGCTCACAAATTTCAGGTTGTTGGTTCATCTTTTGGATAGCCTTGAGTCTATGCGGGAAAGGAGCGAAAATTGGATGTGAAGGTTCCTCTTTCTTAGAAGGTTCTGGTTCTTGCTCAGACTCGGGTCCTTTCCACCCACAAGTTCAGGCTCGACTGTTGTGTTGATTGAGATTGACTCGGGTTTTGATTTTAAAAATAACATGTCCCTGACAGTTTTTTCAATCACCTTGCTACTTCTCAGTGTAGTGATAGCTTGAGATTAATCTTGTGGAGGTTTTGGTTGGGCAGGAAATTTGCTTTTTTCATGTGTAGCCATGGATTGGGTCATCTTTTGGATGTGACTTTTAAGATCTTCAAAGGAGTGGGTGGTTTGTGCATTAAAGTTTATTTGAGTTTGCATGAACTGGTTCAGTGTATCTTCAAGGTTCCTTTTGTGCGGTGGTTGGTATAGTTGATATGCCGGAGGTCCTTGAGGTGGTGGTTGTGAATTTTGTGATTGGTTCATGGGAATTGGTTGTGTGTTCCTCCAACTGAAGTTCGGATGATTTCGCCACCCTGGATTGTATGTTTCAGAGTATGGGTTGTTGTAAGGCTTGTTGAAATTGGAAATTGCATTTGATTGTTCCAACAAGACTTCTTTGAATGTAGAGATGGTAGGACATTCCCCAGTAGGATGTCCTGTCAATGCACAAATTCCACACACTTTCTCTGTGGGTGGACCCAATTCAACTTGATGAATTTTTTTCATCTCTCAAGCTTCAAACTCTCGAGATAAAGTGAACATTTTTGCTCTCAGATCATCATCTTCTTTTAAGACATACTTTTTCCCTGGGGAAGTGGATGGTCTAGCTTCACTGGTGGTAGGGGAGGCTGAGTCCCACATCTGAGAACTATCAGATATAGTGTCAAAGAAATAGAATGCCTCCTCCAGACTTTTACCCTAAAATTCTCATTGGGCCATCATTTCGACAAACTGCCGCAATCTAGTGGGTAAGGAGTCATAGAAGAATCCTACTAGAGTCCAATTTTTAAAAGTATGGTGTGGACAGGCTTGGAGTAGCTCTTTAAATCTTTTCCAACTTTGGTAAAATATTTCTCCTTCTTTCATCGAAAAATTCATGATTTACCTTTTGAGCGTGTTAGTCCGATGTAAGGGGAAATTTTTTCTAAAAAATTCATTTTGAAATATCTGCCAAGTTGGCATGGAAAGGGATTTCAAAGAATTTAGCCATTGTTTAGCTTTTTCCTTTAGAGAGAAAGGAAAAAGTTTCATCTTGGCAAGTTCAGAATTGTCTTGAAATGTTCCACACTTTTCTTGAAAGTCTTTCATATGTAAGTATGGATTTTCAGTATCTAATCCATGGGAAACAGGCAACAACTGTGCAGTCCTCGGCTTTACTGTAAAGGGGGTGCATCTGGAGAAAATACAAAACATGAGGGGATATTATTTCTTGTGGGATTCAGATAATCCCTCAAAGTTCGAATGTTAGGCACCTCAACTTCCCTCATGGGAACCTCCCCATTTCTATCAATATTTGTCATATTACTCTTACAAGAGTCTGTTATTGATCTTGGTGAATTTGGTTCAGATTGGTTCACAGATCCCAAAGATTCTGCCAACAAATTTTTATAGTGAGGAGCGTTCTCAGATATAAAATGAACGGAAACAAAAACAAATTATTTACAGTAAACATAAGAATATATACGAAAAGAAAAGGTCTTTTTACCTTTTACCTGCAAAACACTTTTACAAGATTCCCCGGCAACGGCGCCAAAAATTAGACTTGATCCAAAATATGTACACTCAAGTGCAGGTGGTCAAGTTGTAGTAATAATCCGGTTTGAGTCCGAAGTCGAATCCACAGAAAACTAGTAGTTTTGGTGTTTTAAAGTAATCGGTGAAGGAGACCAATTGATTGTAACCTATGAGATTTTTGGGTTGTGAGATGTGGGTGAATTCCTTAAACAGAATATTAAATTCTTTCCAAGAAATTTTCTAGAAAAAATATAAGATTGATTCAAATGGCAGAAAAGTCACTCTTTAGTTCGAGGATCGAGACATGTGGTCAATTATCCAAAATATTATATTTTTGCTTGATACCTCAATTAACTCCCGTGTCAACGGCGAATCAATCAGAAGATAAAGATGGCTTATTAAGGTCATGGTTCCGATGCCTTAGTAGAAGTTTACAAGAATTATTTATACCGAGAGTTATCGTGCATACAAACAAGTAAGTATTTCACCATGACATCCAACCATGGCTTTAATATTTTTTTCTTTTAAATGAAGCTTGATAAAGGGGGATGATTAAAGGGTAGTTATGAAGATCTAGCCGAGGTACTTGCCTTGAAACGAAGAGTCATTCCATGCAAGAGTCATCCTTGTCATAAAAAGACTTTCGATTATACAAAGTACCTTAGCTTTACTAGATGCAATCAGTCATCCAATAAGCAAGGGGATATAAACATTAAGCATTGGAACAAAGCATCATATAATATCCGAATAATCACTACATGTCCTTCACCTCTTACTAAAGAGTGAATGAGTAACTACTCAATCTTCATAGCTTTGACAAAGCTAGAAAAGTGAGTGATGCTTATCCCTCTAAGTAGAGGACTTCACAAAGTAAAAGTATAATTAACAAGGAGCTAATCTTCAACGAAAAATGAGTGAATCACGTTTCACCCTTCACAGCTTTGGTAAAGCTCTAGAAAAGTGGAAGAGTTTCACTCTTCTAAGCAAGAAGAGAGCTCAAACAATGAAAGTGCAAGACATAAATAAAAGTATGTATGTAGGAGCATAAAAGTAAAGACTAGAAATAAATAAAGACATAATTGTAAAGACTAAATGTCAATCAAGAACATAAATGTAAAGACTTAAAGTAAATAAAGGAATTACTACTCTTATGTAAATGTAAATGTGAACATTAACGTAAGGAAAATGAGTGGGAATCTAAACTCCCCACTTCTTCTAACAAAGAGAAAGACTAAGACAAGAATTAAAATGGATGGATGAAATGAAATGCTAAGTGATGAATCCCTCAAATGGTTCCACCCATAAGTCCCCTTCTTCTCCACAAAACTAAGTGTATTTATAGGCAAGGAGAAGGCAGGGAGGGGGTAAAAGAATAGAGCTGGGCGTCAAAGTCAAAGTGAAATGCCAACCACTCTGCAGGCAGTCTGTGCACACCGTTCGAACAGTTTGGGCGTTCTAATGGTTTCTCTGTCTTTGCTCTCTGGCGTTCAAAGGTCAGATGAAATCAATGCATGCCAGTTATGTCAGCTCACACGTGATTTTTGTCGAAAATCTTCCTCCAAGTCTTCATGCAAATCTTCCTCCAGGTCCTTGCAGAATCTTGACTGATCAGCCCAATAATTCCTAGGGCCTTCGAATGGTGGTTACCGTTCGAACGTGGCACTCAAGTGCCTGAGCCTTCTGACTACAACTCTACAAGTCTGTAACACGCCATGTCTTCAGTCAGTCTGATCTTGTCCTTGCTCTAGTGGACATTTGAACGTTGATTACCATTCGAACGGAGTCCTCAAGTCTCCAGGGCCTTAGGTCTTGCCTGTAACACAAATTGTAATACTTGTCCTGGTTCATCATGACCGTTCGAACGGTGCTTCCTCTCTACAACATGTTCCTTAAAATGTTGTGATTTTCTGCAAAAGATACTTTTTGGTGCCTTTGAACCCATGTTCACTTTTAGACCTGAAACCTCATCATTTAACTCCACCAAAGAATAATAAGTCTAAAACATTGCATAAGAATATGCTATTTTTGTGTGTTAATCAGACACTCAGACTAGAGCTGGTATTACCCCGCGATCCTGCTTTGCATGCGGAGGTGTGGGACATATTCGGATGCATTGCCCAGTTTTTCCACCTCAGGGGCCTATCCAGACCGCCAGACAGATGCCAGCAGCCCAACCACCACCACCGAGGCCTGCACCGCAACGACCGATACAAGCTCAAGACCCCGGCGGGGTCAACCAGGGGCGAGTATTTGCCTTGACCCAACCGGAGGAAGATGCCTCCAATGCAGTTGTTGATGGTATAATTCTTCTTTATAATTCTTCGGCCCGAAACTTATTTGACCCAGGTGCAACACAATCATTTGTACGCACGACATATGCACTTGATTTGAGATTGAGTTTCGCGAAGCTAGAGCATGTTATGAACATTAGCTTGTCCACGGGAGAACGGTTAGATACTAATCGAGTCTGCAAGGGTTGCGTACTTCGCATTGGGGAACACGAATTGATTGTAGATTTGATTGCTTTAGAGATGAAGGGGTATGATGTGATTTTTGGGATGAACTTGTTGTCCGCTTTTTGAGCGGTAATGGATTGCTTCCGCAAGCGGATTACATTTCAGTTGCTGGGAGGAGTCATTTTCAGTTTTGTGAATAACCGAGATTCTTCCCATCCATTTTCTACTATGGGTAGTAGTTTCTTAAAGGTGAAAGCGGAAAATCATTTGAGTTTCTTAGCTAGCTTGATGGGAGATGACAGGGATAAAATCCATACGGATGTGGTGTTAATTGTATCAGAGTTTTCGGATGTTTTTTCTGAGGAATTACCTGGATTACCGCCACCTAGGGAAATTGAGTTCAAGATCGATCTATATCCGGGAACCGAACCCATATCCATATGCTCCCTACCAGATGGCACCTTTGGAGTTAAAGGAGCTAAGGAAGCAGTTGGATCACTTGTTGGCGATTGGGTTTATCCGTCTAAGCACTTCACTAGGGGGAGCCCCGGTCCTCTTTGTAAAGAAAACGGATGAGACCCTACGGTTGTGCAAGGATTACCGGAGGTTGAATCAGGTTACCGTGAAGAATAAGTATCTGTTGCCGAGAATTGATGACTTATTCGATCAGTTGAGGGGTTCGAAGTGTTACACTAAGATTGACCTTCGTGCAGGGTACCATCAATTACGGATCCAAGAGGAGGATATTCCTAAGACTA
The DNA here is from genome assembly GCA_023539305.1 of Ilex asprella. NCBI lineage: Eukaryota > Viridiplantae > Streptophyta > Magnoliopsida > Aquifoliales > Aquifoliaceae > Ilex > Ilex asprella. The sequence goes on along the minus strand of CM042199.1, from coordinate 21,732,628 downwards.
TTTTTCGTACCTGATATGGTCATTTTGAGTATACGGTGATGCCATTCGGACTGACGAATGCACCAGCAGCCTTCATGGATTTGATGCGTAGAGTCTTCCGGCCTTACCTCGATCAATTTGTCATTGTTTATTGATGACCTATTGATTTACTCATAGACTCAAGAGGAACATGCTCGTCATCTCTCTATTGTGCTACAAACATTGAGAGAACATAAGTTATATGTGAAGATGAGCAAGTGTGAGTTTTGGATGAAGGAAGTGAAGTTCCTTGGCCATGTTGTGTCCGAGCAAGGGGTAGCGGTTGATCCCGCAAAGATTGAGACCGTGATAGAATGGGAACCACCAAAGAATTTGACAGAAGTGTGCAATTTTCTGGGCTTGGCAGGTAACTATCGGAGGTTTGTGGAAGGGTTCTCTAAGCTAGCAATGCCAATGACTCGCCTTATAAAGAAGGGAGAGAAATTCTTGTGGACTCAAGCGTGTGAACTAGCCTTTCGCACCTTAAAGGAGAAGTTGACGACGGCTCCTGTCCTCATTATTCTAAATAGTGGGGAAGGATACGATATTTACATTGATACTTCACTATGAGGCTTGGGATGCATTCTAATACAAGGAGGGAAGGTAGTTGTCTATGGCTCTAGGCAACTCAAGGTTCATGAACAGAACTATCCCACCCATGACTTAGAGCTTGCCTCCGTGGTCTTTACTCTTAAGTTGTGGACAAATTATTTATATGGAGAAAAATTTCAAGTGTTCTCTAACCATAAGAGCCTCAAGTATATCTTCACTTAGAAAGACTTGAATCTCTGGCAGAGAAGGTGGATCGAGTACTTGGAAGATTATGAGTTCACGCTTAACTACCATCCGGGGAAGGCCAATGTAGTTACTGACACTCTTAGCAGGAAGTCTCGGGGTGAAATCAATTCTCTTGCGGTAAATAGGTAGAAAATGATTGATACATTAGAGGAGTATGATCTATGGGTGGATGGGCTGGAGTATCAACCATATCTATTCAACCTTGTAGCTCAACCGACGTTTCGACGACGGGTAGTGGATGGGATTAGAGCCCGATTGAAGAATGGAGAAGCGATTGAGGGATGGTCATGGAAGAATGGAGAGTTGAGATATTGGGAGAAGCTATGTGTTCCTGATGACTCATCCTTAAAGACGGAGATCTTGGAGAGTGTCATCGCTCCAAGTTTGTTATCCACCCCCGTAACATAAAAATGTATAGGGACATGAAGCGTCAGTATTGGTGGAGGAAAATGAAGCGAGATGTGACCAAGTACGTGGCAAAATGTACAGTATGCCAGCAGGTGAAGATTGAGCATCAAAGATCAAGAGGAGTCCTACAGTCGTTGCCTATTCCAGAGTGGAAGTGGGATCACATCTCCATGGACTTCGTGTCGGGTTTATCACGGACGTCGCGCGGGCATAATGCAGTGTGGGTCATTGTGGATAGACTCACAAAGTCCGCTCACTTTTTGGGTATGAAGACCATGGATACATTCGAGACTTTGAGCCAGATGTATATCCGTCAGATAGTGAGGTTACATGACGTTCCGCTCTCGATTGTGTCGGATCGTGACTCTAGGTTTGTGGTGAGATTCTGGCAGAGTCTACAACAAGCGATGGGGACGGAGTTACACTTCAGTATGGCTTTTCATCCCCAAACGGATGGCCAATCTGAGAGGGTGATACAGATTATGGAGGATATGTTACGCTCTTGTGCATTGGACTTCTAGGGGAGTTGGAGCGACCACATACCGTTGGTGGAGTTTGCTTATAACAACAGCTTTCAAGCAAGTATTAGGATGGCACCATATGAAACATTGTATGGAAGGTCATGTCGATCACCGACTTGTTGGTTAGAAGCGGGTGAGAGTAGTTTGTTTGGATCGGACATTGTTTGAGAAACTACGGAGAAGATTCAACTCATCCGAGAGAGGCTACGAACGACGCAAAGTAGATAGAAGAGCTATGCGGACCACAAACGAAGACCCTTAGAATTCAAGATGAGAGACTACGTATTTCTCAAGGTGTCATAAAAGAAGGGTGTGTTTCGATATGGCAAGAAGGGGAAATTAGCGCCAAGGTATACCGGACTGTTGTAGGTGATCAAAGCAATAGGCAAAGTGGCGTATCAATTGCAGTTATCGGCTTAGTTGTCGGGGTACATGATGTGTTCCATGTGTCCATGTTGAGAAAGTGCCAATCAGATGCAAAGTCCGTCGTAGACTTGGGAAATATTGAAATTCAAGACGAAGCAACCTATAAAGAACAACCGATGAAGATTCTCAACGCCAAAGAGAAGGTACTCCACAACAAAGCCATCCGACTAGTAAAGGTTTTGTGGCAATACCATAGAGTGAAAGAAGCTACCTGGGAACCGGAGTTAGAGATGCGGCAGAAGTATCCATATTTGTTCACTACTTGAGGTAAGTTTCGAGGACGAAACTTTCTTTAAGGGGGTGGATTATAACACCCCGCATCTTCTTTTATATGTGCATATAAATATATATATATATATATACATATAGTAATGAGTGTGGTAAAAAGGTGGATATGTATAGTGATGTGTCTTTAAATCTTGTTAGATTTAAAGGGGTAGTGGAAGTAATAGTGAAATTTTTGTTTTAATAGGTGAAAATATGAAACTTAAGGTCCTAGAACTTGTACTAAATAGGTTTGGTGTAGAAATAGGTGTTGCATATGCATATGGCTTTGGAAGGGTTTAAGATGAATTGGAAATAAAAAACGGAGAAAATGACAAAAACTGGGCAAAACCGTACTGGAGCAAATTGGTCCAGAGAGTTCGACGTACCGGTGGATTTGCTTGACTGCCAAGACCATGCCCACGTCCACGTCCTCTTCGGCCGTCCATCCTGTTCATCAACTCATAATTTAGTTTCATTGATGTACAAGATATCCCAAGTATTACTTTAGTCTAAAGCATATGCTACATATAAAACTAGACCAACAATTTCCTTCACCCTAATCATACATCTCTAGTGATGATCCATAACTTACAGCTCTCATGTAAGACCTAAAGCCTAGGCTCTGATACCAAATCAGTAACACCCCAAAACACCCCCTGGACGGCATTACATTCTAAAACCATTCATATCATGAGAGCACTAATAAAATTCCTTAAGAAACACGACTTCATTTGTCATCCACAAATAATTACAACATTATCCAATAGAATAAACCCCAATTCATGGCTATTACATCTCAAAAATTAATTAAAGAAACGCAGTGGAATAAACAAAAGAAGCTAGACTACACAATGTTCCGAAAAGAATGTCCTAGTCTATTACAAAAGGAAAGGAGGCTGCTCTTTGCGTCTACCTCGGGATCCACACTCCCGTCAAGTGGAGTCTTCCAAGTAGCGGGCTCCTCGACACTTACGTCCTCCTCTAGCGGGTAATCTGAAAAATATTAGCAGTAGGGGGTGAGCACGAAACTCCGTAGAAAATTCTCCCAAACCCATACAAGGTTTAAAAAAGCATTTAAAATGGTTGGTCTCATTTTCAACATAACATAAATACTTAATTTGGAATAAGGCGGTGACATTTAAATAGGATCTCAAGTTTATTTTAAAAAAAACATTATGTAAGTGAATAAACGAGCACGTCATCCAAATAATAATCCTTAATGGTAATAAACAATTCTCAACAATTCTTTCGATAGGTGGCATACTTTTGGGTAACCTCCACCTCCCCTTTTTGGTCACCTTTGATTCTCAAGTATCCTTATCGGGAACCTCTTGAGAATGGGTGAACATCCTCACATGGAACCTCTCACTAATCACTATATTATTTTCCAAGCATCCTTATCGGGAACCTCGTGGGAAGGGGGTGAGCATCCTTACATGGAACCTCTCAGTAATCACTATATTGTTTCCCAAGCATCCTTATCGGGAACCTCATGGGAAGGGGGTGAGCATCCTTACATGGAACCTCTCACTAATCACTATATTGTTTCACAAGCATCCTTACCGGGAACCTCATGTGCATCACAACCAACTCAACCAAGCATACAATTCTAACATTTATCTCAATTTACAAGTATTTATCCAAAATCCCAAAATATATCATGCAACCATTTCCACAACCACCTAAGAAAAGTACATGAGATCACAATAGCATCCTGCTATGGTTCAATATAAAACACTAAGGCTTTGAAATCAAGAATAAATCAAAGTTTAGAGAACAGTTCATCTCTCTTGAAATCTAGGATTTTTAGCCAAGAACAAGGATTTAATGGTTAACCCACCATTAATATTGCTTAAAGAATGGTAATATTCATAGGGATATCAAGAATCAATGATCTATAGCATACATATAAGATTTAGAGTGGTAAGAGTACATATAAGTAAACTCTAGCCTCAATGCAAGTGAATGAGAGAAAACCCCTACCTTTTGTTCTTGAAAAGTTAAATTTTGATGGACTCCAAGGTGTAAATCCCTTCAAATCAAGTGTTTCTCTCTTCCTTTCTTCCTCTCTTTTTCTCCTTTCTTCCTCTCTTAGGGTTTCTAAGGTTGGAGGGGCCGAAATAAGACCAAAGGAGGCAACATAAAGTTTTTATAGGGTGAAAATCGGACTAAGATCACGACTTTTAAGTTTCAGAAGTCTTTCGGCCGTACCGGTACATCAAACTCTCTGGACCAAAGTGTACCGGTACGGTTTTGCCCAGTTTTTGTTCTTTCCTCCGTTTTTTATTTCCAATCCATTCTAAGCCCTTCCAAAGCCAACCTAAACCTACACAACATACATTTGTACCCCAAATATAGTTGATAGAAATTCTTTTACAAGTTATGTCATCTATTCACTAACTAAACCGGCATTTACTATTATTTTTACAATATTAATAGTTATAACTCATGGGTTTCACTTTTTCACAATTATATATATTGAAATACTAATTAATTTAACATTACATCCCTTTTAAACATGTGGAGGTTTACAGTTACAAGAGCATTACAAAGTCCAAATTGCGTCCTTTTAAATGCAAAAGTACAAAATGGGCATGTGAATTTTGTTTTCTCTTCGTCATCAATTGCAATCTCGATTTGATTGTACCCATAATACTCATCTAGGAAACAATAAAATGCATGACCTACAATTCTTTCTAAGACTTGATCGATAAAGTGAAGAGGAAAGTGGTCTTTCCTAGTTACCAAATTGATTTTCTGGTAATATATGCACATTCCTCATCATGTGACAACTCGAGTTAGTACCAACTCATTAGCATCATTTTTAACCACTGTGACTCTAGACTTCTTGGGCACGACTTGGATTGGACTAACCCATTTACACTAAGAGATAGGAAAAATGATTCCTGCACCTAATAGTTTGAGCACCTTCATCCATACAACCTCCTTCATGTGAGGGTTCAACCGTCGCTACATCTGACGGGAGGTTTTTGCATTCGCCTCAAGGTATATAGCATGATTACAAATTAATGGGCTGATACCTTTTAGATTAGCAATTGACTTGATCCGAAATGTGTACACCCAAGTGCAGACGGTCAAGTTGTAGTAAAAATCTGATTTGAGTCCGGAGTCGAATCCACAGGGAATATGTTGTGGTATTTTCAAAGTAAGCTGTGATAGAGACCGATTGATTGTAACCTTTTTGAGTTTTTTGAGAAGTGGATGGTTTCTTGAATAGAATATTAAATTCATTTCAAGAGATTTTCTAGACAAAATATACGATTTCAATATAATTAAATTCACTCTTTAGTTCGAGGATCAGAATATGTAATGAGTCATTCGGCGTATTACACTTGTGCTTTTAGAACTCAACTAACTCCCGTGTCAACAGTGGGTTAATTGGAAGAGAAGGATAGACTGGGTTAAAGCTCCATCCTTTTCATGAAGTGCAATGGTGGTGGGAATTGAGGGGTTTATTTTGAAGTTCTTTCCTGGAGTATTTGTCTCACACAATGGATCTTTCTAGAAGGAGTCATCCATTTACCATAGAAAAGATCCCTTGGTTATACAGAATACTAGCCGGGATTCTTTGCTTTGAATCAATGGATCTTTCTAGAAGGAGTCATCCATTTACCATAGAAATACCCATTGATTGCACAAAGAATGAGCTAGGGTATTTGCCTTAAACCAATAGATCTTTCTATATAGGAGTTATCCGGATCATAGAAATATCCTTTGGTTGTGCAAATTACCCTAAATTTGCTTAACTCATCCCATTTCCCACTAAGCAAGTAAATAAAGCCTTGAAGTGTGAAAGTAATATACAAGTATAATATCCGGATGGTCATTACATATTCTTCACCTCTCCCTAAAGAGTAAATGAGGACTACTCACTCTTCATGGCTTGGGTCAAGCTAAAAAAGTGAATGGTACTCATCCCTCCAAGTAGAGGAACTACGAGGTTGATCTTCAACGAAGAATGAGTGAATCACGTTCCACCCTTCTTGGCTTTAGGAAAATCTCTAGAAAGGTAGAAGAGTTTCACTCCTCTAAGAAGAAGATGCTCAAGCAATGGAAGTGAAAGAAAGTAAAAGAAAGCTAGATCTTCAACAAAGAATGAGTGAATCGAGTTCCACCATTCTTGGCTTTGGGAAAGCTCTAGAAAAGTGGAAGCGTTTCACCCCTCTAAGAAAAAGATGAGCTCAATTAATGAAGGTGCAAGACTTACTTGAAAGCAAGAAAGTAAGAGCATCAATATAAAGGCAAGAACATAAAGTGCATGAATTTAAAAATACAAGTAGGGAATTAAACTTCCCAACTATAATAAAGATGAAGACCAGTAGGGAATTAAACTTCCCAACTAAAATAAATACTTGAATTGAAAGAGTTGGAATGTAAAGACTTGAATTAAAAGAACTAGAAAGTAAATACTTGAATGAAATACTAACAATACATGAAAAAGACTAAATATTCTTCAAGAGGAGAGCTCTTGATCTCTCCCCAAAAGTTGTCTCCAAAGGCTCCCAAAAAGGGGAGTATATATAGGCAGGGAAGAGCAAGGGAGGGGTGAAAGAACAGTGCTGGACGAGTCAAAGGGAAAATCTGAAGTTCAGACAAAGAATCAGGAAATCTGCAGTCTGTCCGTGGGAACCGTTCAAACGGTCCCTTCCGTTCGAACGTGAAGGTTGTTTTGCCTGTGTGTCTGTGTTGATTTTCAGGCTTCACGTGGGTTGGAGTCCTTTGTAGGGCCATTCATTCACCTGCTCTCTGCAGCTATCAGAGACTTCACCACTCCAGACTTGGTCGATCATGGCACCCATGTGCCTGAGGGTCTTTCTTCAAGCTTGGGAGTCTGCACATGCGAAGTCTTCCAGTCAGCCTGATCGTGTCAGCATTTCCAATGTCGTTCGAACGTGATAATGCGTTCGAACGGGGTGATGCGTTCGAACGAGGCTTGGTGTTCGAACGTTAGGCTTTAATCTCCAAGATTTGCAACACTTCTTCGCCTCAACTTCCTGGTTCAGAGGGAGCATTCGAACGTTGATCACCGTTTCAACGTTCTTGTTGTCCTCGAATTTTTTCCTTTCTTGATCAAATGCTGCAGCTACACTTAAATGTTGTATTTATTGTCCTTAACCCTTTTCCTCACTTTAGCACCTGAAACATCATCATTTGAACTCCATCAAAGTATAATTAGTCCAGACAAAGCACAATAAAATGTTATAATTGAATGCCAATCAACAATAGTCCACCCAATGGTGCTCTTGTGAAGTCTAAAAACTTTCATTAACTTAGACTCTTGCCAATTTGCAAGCTTGGATGAAATGACCATTGGATATGACTCGTCCTCTGCTAAAAATGCATATTTTAAGTCATATGGAAGAGGTTTCAATCTAGGATTTGATGGCTTGACAGTGGATGAGAGTGGATTTGTACCACTTGGGTAACCTTTAAGGTTTAAAGTTGTGAGTTTTAGGGATATTTGCTTGACAGAATATAAGATTCTTTCTAAAACATTTTTCTAGACAAAATATAGGATAAGGTCAAATATAAAAAGATCACTCTTTTAGTTAGAGGATCAAGACATGTAGTTAATCATTTGGATTATTATATTTATGTTTGGTAACTCAATTAACTCCTGTGTCAACAAGTTAATCAGAAAATAAAGATGAGCTGTGAGAATTAAGAACATGGTTTCGATATCTTTCTAGAAGTTTACAAGAATTGTCTATGTTGAGACTTAACCCGTCTACAAACTAGCGTTTCTACAAGACATCCAACTATGACATTAATATTCCATTATTTAATTGAAGCACAAGAATGGGGAGGATTGAAGGGTAGTCATGAAGATCTAGCTGGGGTACTTGCCTTAAACCGATGAGTCTTTCTATGCAAGAGTCATTCGTGTCATAGAAAGAACCTACGGTTATACAAAGTACCTTAGCTTTGCTAGATACAATCAATCATCCAATAATCAAGGGGAATATAAAACATTACACATAAGAAAAATGCACAAATATAGCATCCGGATAATTTGTACATGCGCTTTACCTCTTACTAAAGAGTGAATGAGAAACTACTCACTTTTCATGGCTTTGGTAAAGCTAGAAAAGTGAGTGATGCTCATCCCTTCAAGTAGAGGACTTACAAAATGAAATACACTAAACAAAAAGCCAATCTTCACCGATGAATAAGTGAATCATGTTCCACCCTTCACGACTTTAGTAAAGCTCTAGAAAAGTGGAAGAGTGTCACTCCTCTTGGAAAAAAGGAAGCTCAAGCAATGGAAGTGAAAGACATGAACAATAAAAGTAGAAGGTGGCTAGTCACATTTGGAGGGTGGCTTCCTCAACCAAGAAATGGAGGGTTGTTTCCTCAACCAAAAGGTGAACTATCTTCCATGATATAAGCAAATATAAAACAATTCTATAACTATATGAGTGGGAGTCTAAGCCTCCATCAAACTTCTTACCAAGCACCCCTTCTCTCCAAAAAATGAGAGTATTTATAGACATGGAGGAGGAGACAAAAGGAGGTGAAGCAATAGTGTATGTTGCCCAAGTTCCAGTGAAAATTCAACCACTTTGTAGTCAATCCATGAAGAACGTTCGAACATGATCTGGCGTTCAAATGTTGTTTATGTTTTTGCGTTATGGGCGTTCGAACATTGGATGACATTCAAAAGTTTCTTCTGTCTTTGCTTTATAGGCGTTCTAACGTCAGATGGGGACTGACCTTTTCACTCAAGTGTCCTGTGGTCTTCTGTGGAATCCTATTTCCACACTTCATGCACATCTTGGCGCTTTGCACTCATCCCTCTGATCTTCAATCGATTCAAGTGGACGTTTGAACGTGAGTTAGCATTTGAACGTTCATGCGTTGTTCTAAGCCTCTCCAATTTTGTTCCCTAATGTACTGATGTTACACTCTAGTGTAATATTTGTTGTTCTTGAGCCTTTGGTCATTTTAGGACCTGAAATGTCATCACTTAAATTCCATCAAAGTACAATTAGTCTAAAAAGGCATAGTAAAATGCTAATTTTAAGTACTAATCACCTCCCCCAACCTAAATATTGCTAGTCTCTAGTAATATAATGATTGAATGAAAATCTATTTCTAATGCCATTTTCATAGGTCATCTGTTTGCATTTAGCAAATACAACAAGCCATTTAACCACTAGGTTTACCCCAACTGCCGATTTTTGTCTCGTGAGGGTTTTTAGTGAAGCTACCCACAAACTTTAGTCAAACAGACGTGTATGTGGGACTGCTGATTAAAGTAAATTAGCATCATGGACGTTAAGACACTCAACCCTCAATTTCGACTGTTATCGCTCATTCTCCTCATTCTTTGGTATTTATTCTATACAAAAATTAGCATCTGTTACATTGGCATTTGGAATCCCTTGTGTAGTAGGAATGGTCATTCTAGAAACAATAATTTTTATATAACAAACATTCCACTTTACCACCATCCATGGATAGCTCTGATTTCACAAACCGCTCTTAGAAATGCCCTCAGAAAAAATTTTGCTCTGACTATATTGACTCTTCTCTCAAGGGGCATGTGATCAAAACATGGTCAATCGAAAAATCACATGCACAATTAGTAAAGGAGTGAAGTTTAAGCAAACAAACACATTTTGGCATAACCTCATTGAGGAATATTGATGCAATTAACGAAAAACTATTTAACATACCCCAACTTTTGATTGATAACACACACATGCATCAGACTTGAGATCAATCAGGGCTTTTCATAGGTTGTAATATGGCTAGAGGTCAGTGGCTAACGAAATGACGTCAATGGTATTCAAAAGCTATCCTCTGTTTATGTGGCATAGCATAGCACTTTCTTTTCGACATTTTGCCGAGAAATGGTATTTCTTTTTTTCATTTTTCTCATTTCTTACTTTTTTGGCAATTTCCTGTCTTTTTGTTCCATTTATTTTTTGGGTATTCCCACCAACTTTTCTTTTCATTGAACAGCAACTGACATAGTCTTTTTCTCTTACATTTCTGTATCATACTGATTTATAAGAGGGTGTAAGAAAATTAGATAGCAAAGGTATGTCAAGCATATTTTCTTGTGGCTTGGTTATCATATGGGTTTCTTAAAAAAGAAATCATTCTTTGAAGGCTCAAGCATGGGTAACTATGGATATAATTTTGCAAAAGAATTGGCTAAGGCTTAAGATTAAATCAAAAGATGGCCTAAAATCATTTCGCCAGTATGTACACATGCATGTGTCGTATGCACATGTTTCCTGTAGGATATGTCAATAGATCACTTTAGCTGCGTCAATCAAAGCAAGGTGAATGAGATTATTGCAAAAAAATGAAGTGAAAGAGCTCACTTGAGTAAATGTTGATATCCTCTTAGAAGCATCGTAAAGCTCAAAACTTATCATGGTAATATTTTTCATATCAACTTGTTATGTCGGGAGTCTCCGAAAATGTTAGTTATATATTGATTCCACTTTGGAGTCTGATCATCTTGTACCTTAAGAATCGCAAGTACTGATGTACATTTGATAATTTTAAGCATAGAGAGAATTCCATCTTTTAAAGAGCTGTGGTTTTAGGTCTAGATTGCTAGGTTGTGTGTCAAACCGATCACGTGGTCAGTTACTTTAACAAACAGTCTTAACATCCACATTTATTTCATCATTCATTAACAAGAATTACTAAAGTGCTTATTCTATATATGAATTTTAGACAGATAGCAATGATAAATTGAATGATTCAAACCATGATCATTAGATGCAAACATCAAAGGTTCGATTCAACCAACATAAACTTCAAATATGCACAATCAACTACAGAAGAAGCAATCTCATCCCAAGAGCAAACAAACACCCAAAATTATCATCAAACACATAAGTTTCTCACTCTCACTCTCCTACGGATCCACCATCTCTGCCAGGTCCACCCCTTAGAAGGCGAAGGATCCCATCTTTCTTAGCTTCAATGCTAAGCATGATGTCTCGTAAAGAGCGTCGGGTGCTGGTGCTAGGGCCTGCCTCATATGGCTGCTATCTCTCTTCCTCTATTTCTCTCTCCTCCTCTCAATCGAGCTCTTCTTACACCTTATCCACTCCATGGGTAGGGGCAACTCATGTCTTGCTACTGGGCCACTACTATGACCTTGACTTCTCATAAAGGATGCCTTGTTCAATGGCCCCATTGACTTTTGAATCTCTATTTCGGGTCTTACCCTAACCCCGTGGTCTTTGCACATTTCAGTTATTAGGGTGCCAAATGAGAGAGAGTTTCGTTTTACATCACAACCTTTCTTCATTTTATTCAAGATGAGGGAGGGGAGATCGATACTATGGCCTTTTGCAAGTGCATACAATAGACGGGCCATGTCAAGGAGGATCTTGTTCTTGCGTCCAATTGGGACAAAGTTTGAAACTACAATTAAATTCAGCATCTTATACTTATTAGTGAGTTCCCCTTGTCTAAAAAAATTATTTTCAGTCCAGGAAAAGTCAGACACCCCCGTCAGCTCTTTCCTACAATATTCATCGCCACACTCTTTTTCGGGGGATAGGTGGGATTTGGGACTCAAGGTACCTCTTGCCTAATTTCTCTTATGCAATCTTCATCTACATCAATGTGAATTCCCCTCACATAGCTCCTTACTACCCTTTTGATGATCTTGGCACTGGAGTAAAACTCCCACACCAATTCAATCACAACCTCCTCACCGTTTTGTAAAAATAACACCGAGCCCCTTCTCTCAAAATCAACAAAAATACCCAAATCCAAAAAATTAGTCAGCACCACATCACGCTCACAAACCACAACATGCTTTTGGTAGAAATTATCGTACCTTTCAACTTTTAGAGTTGTGGGGAATTGGGCCTTGTCATAACTTACCGTAAGGGGTAGCCTCCATTCTCTCACTTTAACCACTTCCTCCATGAAATTAGGCTCTTGATTATTTGGGTTATGCCTAGCCGGCATTTTGACTCTCGGTGGCATGGTGTTTTCGGTTTTGAGCTTGTGAGGGTTTTAAAAATCTTGAGTTTTTGGTGAAAATGGGGATATTTGATGTGGTAATGGTCTTGGGAGGGTTGATTTTAGGTAGAAATGGGGAATGATGGATGTTTTGAGGTCTAGGTAGTGAAAAGGAATTATAGGGTGTGGGGGATTTTGAAGGGTTTTGGGGGTTTTGAAATAGGGAAGATGATCTAGGGTTTTATAGCCTGAGAAGTGACGTTAGAACGTTCATGACGTTCGAACGTGTACAAAAGGATTTCTAAAAGATCGTTTGAACGTGAATGGCATTCGAACATAGTTAGCTCCGAGTACTTTTGAGTTCTTTCAGAGGCCAAAGTACTATAAGTTCTTCTCGTTCAAACGTTAAGTCTCGTTCGAATGGTCTATTGGCGTTCGAACGGGTTGCGTTCCCAATACTTTGTGTTTCCATCAAAGGTTTCATTAGAGGTTGAGTACTGTAAGCAGTTGACGTTCGAACGTTGAATCAAAAATAAAAAAATGTTTGGACTACATTATACATAATTAGAGTGGGCTAAACACACAAGTTTAAACCAAAAACTTAAGGCGTCTCAAGTTAAGTCCCTACCCACGCTTTAGGTTGATATTATGGAACATTCCTTACTCGGCCCATATTTTTATTTCAGTCAAAAGAGTTTGTTCAAAACAAAAAGGATTTTTACACTTTTTACAAAAAAATTGGACCCTTGGCTTTCATCCCAACACACAATTTTTCTCAATTTAGAAAAAAAGTCTAATCTAAGTCATCCTCTATGTCATTCAAACAACTAGTGACTCTCCCAATTTCCTATCTCACAAACTGGTTAAGCAAAGTACCGGAATAGCATGGTGTCTTAGGGTAATCCTTACTTAGCCCATTCATTATCCAGTCTAATCGATGGAGTGCGTGGCCGAAAATTTGTTTAGAACATTGGTTATATCTTTTCTCGTGAAAGACTATGCCACACTATTTACAGACACCAAGCCTTTTGGCACAACAACGTTTAGTAAAAGTGCTTCTGCCACAGAGGGGTTTCGCTTGTTCTTCTCAGAACTCATTCTTCTTACCAGTCTTGTTTTTCTCATGACTATAGTATGAACATCAAATGAAAAAGTGTGTAGAATTCCCAGACTAAAGCAAAAAAGTTTAACATCCATGTTTTCTAAGCTTTAAGACTCACTATCTGGTTCTTTAATGTCTTCCAGTCACAAAGACATTTTAAACCAACTCACAGACATAATCATCAATTTATACAAAATACAAGACAAGGTACACAATATGTTCCAGAACAACAACAACAAAAGAAAAAAAAAACAAAAATTATAAAAAATTATGAGCACATGGTGGTTCAAAATATAAACTATAGTTCTCACCCCCAATCTAAACTGAACATTATTGCAAATGTTTCAAATTTACCAGTGTATGGATCTTTGAAATGAAGTTGTAAGGTAGAGATCCAGTCATCTTGCCACAACCTACAAACAAAATAACACCATTGATCATCTTTATGTAGATCTGGGTTTCGAGTAGGCTAGAAACACTAGATTGTGAGTGCATACAGAAGAAGAACAGTCATGTACAAATATAATAAAAAAATGTAGATCATGAAACAAAAGACTGGGTATTCGGGTAATATGGACATGGGATTGCTGGGTTTGGGTAGTTTTTACAAACAACAGAGAACAAAAAGAAGAAGAGGAGGAGGAAAAAGAAGACGAAGAAAGAACAGGAAAGGGGGAGAGGCCAACAACAGTGAACATGGGAAAAGGGGAAAAAAGTACGGGGACCTTATAAAGGCGTCCCCTTGGGTCGAGTAGGGTTGGATTTCTCCTGACCCGATTTCTTTAAGTGTCGACAAGCGTGAATCTCGGAGGAATATTTTGGATCCATTAAGAGAGTAGTCTCCACTTTGTTAGCCAAGTCCTCCAAAAATAGTTTCAACTGCTAACCATTGATAGTAAAGATATTACTGTTCGATGAGTTTTCCACTTCTACTGCTCCAGGTCCAAACACATTTTTGACAATGTAAGACCCAGTCCATCTTGATTGCAACTTACCAAGGAAGAGGTAGATTCTTGAATTAAACAATAGAACTTTTTGAGAATGTTCTAATGACTTTCGCACAATGTTCTTGTCATGAAAAATTTTCATCCTGATTTTAGCAATCTTAGCATTCTCATATGTTTCATCTCTCAATTACTCTAATTCATTTATCTGAAGTTTCCTTGAGAGCCTGACCTTGTCTATGTCAACGTTCATTATTTTAATGGCCCAATATGCCCTATATTCCAATTCCATAGGTAGGTGACATGACTTGCCATAGATTAATCGATAAGTAGACATGCCCAAAATTATTTTAAAAGCAGTACGATATGCCCAAAGTGCATCAGTTAGTCTTGACGATCAATCTTTGCGGTACAGGTTTACCATTTTTTTCTAAAATTAATTTGATCTCCTGATTAGCTAATTAAGCATGTCCACTAGTTTGTGAACGATAAGAGGTGTCAATTTTGTGAAAAATCATGTATTTTTTCATCAGATTCAAGAAATGACGATTGCAAAAATGATTGATTTCAGAATTCTAAATCGGGATAAAATATTTTCTTTTAAAAACTTGATCACCATTTGGTGATCATTATTCCAACATGGAATTGCTTCAACCCATTTGGATACATAGTATATGACTTGATCCGAAATGTGTACACCTAAGTGCAGGCGATCAAGTTATAGGAATAATCTGATTTGAGTCCGGAGTCGAATCCACAGGGAATATGTTGTGGTGTTTTCAAAGTAAGCTGTGATGAAGACCGATTGATTGTAACCTTTTTGAGTTTTGTGAGAAGTGGATGATTTCTTGAATAGAATATTAAATTCTTTTCAAGAGATTTTCTAGACAAAATATACGATTTCAATATAACTAAAGTCACTCTTTAGTTCGAGGTTTAGGATATGTAATGAGTCATCCGGCGTATTACACTTGTGCTTTTATAACTCAACCAACTACTGTGTCAACAGTGAGTTAATTGGAAGATAAGGATAGACTGGGTTAAAGCTCCATCCTTTTCATGAAGTGCAATGGTGGTGGGAATTGAGAAGTTTATCTTGAAGTTCTTTCCTGGAGTATTTGTCTCACACAACGGATCTTTCTAGAAGGAGTCATCCATTTACCATAGAAAAGATCCCTTGGTTATACAAAATACTAGCCGAGATTCTTTGCTTTGAATCAATGAATCTTTCTAGAAGGAGTCATCCATTTACCATAGAAATACCCATCGATTACACAAAGAACTAGCTAGGGTACTTGCCTTGAACCAACGGATCTTTCTATGTAGGAGTTATCCGGATCATAGAAATATCCTTTGGTTGTGCAAGTTACCCTAACCTTGCTTAACTCATCCCATCTCCCACTAAGCAAGTGAATAAAGCATTGAAGTGTGAAAGAATGCACAAGTATAATATCCGGATGGTCATTACATATTTATCACCTCTCCCTAAAGAGTAAATGAGGACTACTCACTCTTCATGGCTTGGATAAAGCTAGAAAAGTGAATAGTATTCATCCCTCCAAGTAGAGGAACTACAAAGTGGATCTTCAACGAAGAAGGAGTGAATCACGTTCTACCCTTCTCGGCTTTGGTAAAGCTCTAGAAAAGTGGAAGAGTTTCACTCCTCTAAGAAGAAGATGCTCAAGCAATGGAAGTAAAAAAAAGTAAAAGAGAGCTAGATCTTCAACAAAGAATGAGTGAATCACATTCCACCCTTCTTGGCTTTGGTAAAGCTCTAGAAAAGTGGAAGAGTTTCACTCCTCTAAGAAGAAGATGAACTCAAATAATGAAGATGCAAGACTTAATTAAAAGCAAGAAAGTAAGAGCATCAATGTAAAGACAAGAACATAAAGTGCATGAATTTAACAATACAAGTAGGGAATTAAACTTCCCAACTATAATAAAGATGAAGACAAGTAGGGAATTAAACTTCCCAATTGAAATAAATGCTTGAATTGAAAGAGCTGGAATGTAAAGACTTGAATTAAAAGAACTAGAAAGTAAATACTAGAATGAAACACTAGAAA
>CM042199.1:21674076-21708035 GCA_023539305.1 Ilex asprella | reverse complement strand
GACGCAGTCTAGTTGGCAAGGAGTCATAGAAAAATCCCACCAATGTCCAATTTTCAAATGAGTGATGATGGCAGGCTTGGAGTAGATCTTTGAATCTCTCCCAACTTTGATAAAAAGTCTCTCCTTCTTTGACTGAGAAATTCATGATTTGCCTTTTGAGTGTATTGGTCCTATGCAATGGAAAAAATTTTCTGAAAAATTCATTTTGGAAGGCTTGCCAGTTAGGCATGGAAGAGGCTTTTAAAGAATTTAGCCATTGTTTAGCTTTATCCTTTACAGAGAAAGGAAAAAGTTTCATTTTGGCTAGTTCAGAATTATCTTGGAATGTTCCACATACTTTCTCAAAATCTTTTATATGCAAGTATGTATTTTCTGTCTCTAATCCATGAAATTCAGGTAGTAATTGAGCTGTCCCCGGCTTTACAGTAAAGGGGGGCATCTGGAGGGAATACAAAACACGAGGGTACACTATTTCTTGTGGGATTCAAGTAATCCCTCAAAGTTCGAGTATTAGGTACTTCTTCCTCTCGTGGAGGCACGTCTCCATTTCTATCAACATTTGCCATGTTACTCTCATACGAGTCTGCTATTAATCGAGGTGAATTTGGTTCAGATTGGTTCACAGACCCAGAAGATTCTCCTGGCAAATTGTTATGGTTAGGAGCATCCTTAGACATAAAATAAAATAAAATAAACAATTTATTTACAGCTACTAAGAATATATACAGAAAAGAAAAGTCTTACCACATTTTACCTTTTCAACACTTTACCAAATAATTCCCCGGCAACGGATCCAAAAACAGGACTTGATCCGAAATGTGTACACCCAAGTGCAGGCGGTCAAGTTGTAGTAATAATTCGGTTTGAGTCCGGAGTCGAATCCACAGGGAATATGTTGTGGTGTTTTCAAAGTAAGCTGTGATGAAGACCGATTGATTGTAACCTTTTTTAGTTTTGTGAGAAGTGGATGGTTTCTTGACCAGAATATTAAATTCTTTTCAAGAGATTTTCAAGACAAAATATACGATTTCAATATAACTAAAGTCACTCTTTAGTTCAAGGTTTAGGATATGTAATGAGTCATTCGGCGTATTACACTTGTGCTTTTATAACTCAACTAACTACCGTGTCAACAGTGAGTTAATTGGAAGATAAGGATAGACTGGGTTAAAGCTCCATCCTTTTCATGAAGTGCAATGGTGGTGGGAATTGAGAGGTTTATCTTGAAGTTCTTTCCTGGAGTATTTGTCTCACACAACGGATCTTTCTAGAAGGAGTCATCCATTTACCATAGAAAAGATCCCTTGGTTATACAAAATACTAGCCGAGATTCTTTGCTTTGAATCAATGAATCTTTCTAGAAGGAGTCATCCATTTACCATAGAAATACCCATCGATTACACAAAGAACTAGCTAGGGTACTTGCCTTGAACCAACGGATCTTTCTATGTAGGAGTTATCCGGATCATAGAAATATCCTTTGGTTGTGCAAGTTACCCTAACCTTGCTTAACTCATCCCATCTCCCACTAAGCAAGTGAATAAAGCATTGAAGTGTGAAAGAATGCACAAGTATAATATCCGGATGGTCATTACATATTTATCACCTCTCCCTAAAGAGTAAATGAGGACTACTCACTCTTCATGGCTTGGATAAAGCTAGAAAAGTGAATAGTATTCATCCCTCCAAGTAGAGGAACTACAAAGTGGATCTTCAACGAAGAAGGAGTGAATCACGTTCTACCCTTCTCGGCTTTGGTAAAGCTCTAGAAAAGTGGAAGAGTTTCACTCCTCTAAGAAGAAGATGCTCAAGCAATGGAAGTAAAAGAAAGTAAAAGAGAGCTAGATCTTCAACAAAGAATGAGTGAATCACATTCCACCCTTCTTGGCTTTGGTAAAGCTCTAGAAAAGTGGAAGAGTTTCACTCCTCTAAGAAGAAGATGAGCTCAAATAATGAAGATGCAAGACTTAATTAAAAGCAAGAAAGTAAGAGCATCAATGTAAAGACAAGAACATAAAGTGCATGAATTTAACAATACAAGTAGGGAATTAAACTTCCCAACTATAATAAAGATGAAGACAAGTAGGGAATTAAACTTCCCAATTGAAATAAATACTTGAATTGAAAGAGCTGGAATGTAAAGACTTGAATTAAAAGAACTAGAAAGTAAATACTAGAATGAAACACTAGAAACACATATAAAGACTAAATATTCTTCAAGAGGAGAGCTCTTGATCTCTTCCCCCAAAAGTTCTCCTTAAGGCTCCCAAAAAGGGGAGTATATATATGCAGGGGAGAGCAAGGGAGGGGTGAAAGAACAGTACTGGACTAGTCAAAGGGAAAATATGAAGTTCAGCCAAAGAATCAGGAAATCTGCAGTCTGTCCGTGGAAACCGTTCGAACGGTCCCTTCCGTTCGAACGTGAAGGTTGTTTTGCCTGGGTGTCTGTGTTGATTTTCAGGCTTCACGTGGGTTGGAGTCCTTTGTAGGGCCATTCATTCACCTACTTCCTGCAGCTATCAGAGTCTTCAGCTCTCCAGACTTGGTTGAACATGGCACCCATGTGCCTGGGGGTCCTCCATAGGGCATGGGAGTCTGCACACGCGAAGTTTTCCAGTCAGCCTGATCGTGTCAGCATTTCCAGTGTCATTCGATCGTGACGATGCGTTCGAACGGAGTGATGCTTTCGAACGGGGTGATGGGTTCGAACGTTAGGCTATAATCTTCAAGATCTGTACACTTCTTTGCCTCCTCTTCCTGGTTCAGAGGGAGCGTTCGAACGTTGATCACCGTTCGAACGTTCCTGTTGTCCTCAAATTTTTCCTTTGTTGATCAAATGCTGCAGTTACACTTAAATGTTGTATTTATTGTCCTTGACCCTTTTCCTTAATTTAGCACCTGAAACATCATCACTTGAACTCCATCAAAGTATAATTAGTCCAGACAAAGCACGATAAAATGTTATACTTGAGTGTCAATCAGTATACAACCACTAAAATGTATAGATATCCAAAGGAAGGGGGAATGGTCCTATAAAATTGATGTCCCAACAGTCAAAAATTTTAATCACTAGAATGGGGTTTAAAGGCATCATGTTTATTTTAAAAATATTTTCCAACCTTTGGCATCTATCACATGCAAATAAAACATACATGAACATCTTTGAAAAGTGTGGGCTAATAAAATCTACACTGCAAGATTTTTGTAGCGGCTTTCCTTTGTGAAAAATGGTCACCACATGCTTTAAAATGACAAAATGATATTACCTAACTACTTTCCTGAGAGGGGATACAACGCCTTATGATTTGATCTTTACAGTACTTAAATACGTAGGGATCTTCTTAAAAGAAGTTACAAACCTCCCTCAGAAATTTCTTTTTGTCCATCATGGTAAAGGATGGAGGGAGTGTACCAGAACAAGGAAATTAACAATATCAGAGTACCATGGGGTATCATGAGTCATGAATAGTTATTCATCCAAGAATTTCTCATTGATTGGCAGTCCATCCTCATGAAATTCATAAGTTAATTTGGCCAGATGATCTACCACCACATTCTCAACACCCTTTTTATCTTTAATGGTTAGATCAAACTCTTAGAGTAAGAGTATCCATCTTAAAATCCTTGGCATGAAATCCTTCTTTGTAAGCAAGAATTTTAGGGTTGTATGGTTAGTGAATATAGTAACAGGAGAACCAACAAGATAGTAACAAAATTTTTCCAAAGCAAAAACTACAACAAGCAATTCTTTTTTAGTAATTGAATAATTCATTTGAGAATCATTCAAAGTTTTGCTTGCATAGTAAATCACATGTGGTTTCTTATCATTTCTTTGTCCCAACATAGCACCTATAATATAATCACTTGTATCACACATTATTTCAATGGGTAGGGTTGTAAACCCCCGTATGATTATACTCACATAGTCGTACAATTGCTGATTAATTAATTTAGAAATGAAAATATAAGTGTTAAGGTTGAAATAGTAAGTAGTTAGCTAGGATTTAGTTTTGAATTATAAAGAATTGAAAACATTTTCAGTAGAACGTGTAGGTATTGAGATTTATGTGAGAAACCTTGTTAGACATGCATGGGAAGGCTCTGGAAGGGTTTAAGATGGATTGAAAATGAAAAATGGAGGAAATAGGGCAAACTGGGCAAAACTATACCAGTATTGTGTACCGATACTGAACTATACCGGTACTGTGTTCTGGAGCAAACTGGTCTAGAGAGTTCGACGTACTAGTATTGTACCGTAGGCTGAAAGAATTTTGAATGTTTAATGTCGCGATCTTGGTCCGATTTTTGTCCTATAAATATATTTGGTCGCCTCCTTTGGCTCTATTTCGGTCCCTCCAACCGTAGAAACCCTAATAGAGAAAGAAAGGAGAAAAAGAGAGGAAGAAAGGAAGTGAGAAGCATCTGCTTTGAAGGGATTTATACCTTCGAGTCCATCAAAACCTAGATTTCAAGAGTCAAGGTAGGAAATTTCTTCTCTTTCTCTTTCATTGAGATTAGGGTTTACGTATATATATATGTTTTGCTCTAAAAACTATATATATGATATGAAATCATCCTCTCTTAGTCTTTTGGGGCAAAGATTACATGTTTTAACAAAGTTAGGGTTGAATACCCATGAAATCCTCTTTTGTTTTAAAAACCCTAGATTTTGGAGAGTGATGAATTTTTTTCTTAAATTCTTCCTTCATTATGGATGTTGGAACCATAGAACTTGTGTGAAGTACCTAATGATTGAAGTGTGATCTCTTGTATTTTTCATAGTTGATTATTGAAATTGCCACATGATGAAATTAGGAATTTTTAGAAATATGCTCGTAATTAAGAATATGTTGGTTTCCTTATTATATGGTTGTTGTGAGGAACTTGAATTGCCATCGAAAGATGCTGTAGAGTGTTAGAGGTTAATCTACCCCGGTGGGGGTGAGATGATTTCCTAACACTTGTAGTGGATTATCATTTGGTAATGCGACCACTATCATTCACTGAAGTTCGAACTAGGGTAGGTATACCTTTCATGGAAAGGGACTCGTCACTGCCATTGGTATGGTAGACGCCCTTTCTCCAAAGTGCTTGTGATAGTCATTGGTGAACTAGGTATAGTTTTTGGGTAGATTCTTGAGAAACAATCAACGTACATGGCATGGGATGAATCAATATATATCTATATAATTGTATGAGGACATGGATTGGATTATGTCGGAGTCGGTGCATTGGTATGGGACAATCCAACGGCAGGCGCCTTTCCTACTCTTTTGATAATGGTTTCTTATTGAGAATTTTTTTTTACTATTTTCATTTAATTATTGCCGTTGTATAAACTTGAGATCTACCTAAATTTCCTTGTTTTGTTTCAAAAGCTATATTTTGTTAAATGAGACTGACTTGTTTTATATTTTTCTAAACCTTGTTGGAGTTTGGGTAGATTTTGCTGCAGTGCTTAGTGCTCATCCCCTACAGTTGAATATTTTTCTGATTTTATGCCAGAGGATGAGCTCGGTGCTAACGAGTCGGGCCTTGGAGGGGCTTCACTAGAGGGATACTTGGATCCCTAGTGGGACATCTAGAGATGTCGTTTACTTTTGTACTAGACTAGGATATTCTTTTGAACAATGTGAAGTCTAGTTTACTTTTGTAATTTCCACTACGTTACAATTAGTTAATTTTGTTGGAATGTAAAGGCTTGGATGTGCCTATTCTTTTGGGACAATGTAGTAGACATTATATATCTATGAGGAATGAAATTTATTTATTGATGAAATATCTTAGTGCTCCAATTATGTAAATGGTTTTAGAATGTAATGTCGTCCAAGGTGGTGCTTGGGGCGTTACAGATTTTGGTATCAGAGCCTAGGCTTTAGGTCTTACATGGGAGCTATAGGTTATGGATTCACACTAGAGAAATAGAACTAGGTCAAAAGAATTTGTTTGGTCTTGTTCTATAGGAACCATATGCTTTAGATTAAAGTAATATTTAGTATATCTTGTACATCAATGAAACTAAATTGTGAGTTGATGTGCAGGATGGACGGAGGAAGAAGACATGGACGTGGCCGTGGACGAGGACATGGTGACCAAGTACCCCCTCCTCCGCCACCACCTCCCGATGCCATGAACGACATATGTCAATGTCTGAGGGAGCTCACCTCTATGGTGCAAAGCCAGAATAAAAACAACAACAACCACAACCACCATGGTGGGGCTCATCCACTAGCCCAAGTACCGGGCAACAGAAACGAGAATCAGAGGATGGTAGTCCTTTCGGGAATTTCTACGCCAACACCCACCTACTTTCCAAGGAAGCGCTAACCCCTTGGATACGGATAAATGGATTCGTCAAGTTAAGAATATTTTTGATGGTATGGGGGTAGCTGAGGATCTGCGGGTTGGCTTAGCTATCTACTTGTTCGAGGGGGAGGTCGACCATTGGTGGGACTCCGTGAAACGAAGGAGGAACACTAATGCACTTACTTGGGAGGAGTTCGATCAAATCTTTCAAGACAAGTACTTTCTAAAATTAGTCAGAGACTGGATGAAGACTGACTTTCTTACTCCACGACAGGGCAACATGTAGTTGGTTGAGTACGAGAGGAGGTTCTATGAGCTATCCCGCTATACTACGAAGTTTATAGCTATTGAGGCCGACAGGGCCAAGCACTTTGAGCAAGGCTTGAGGTCGATTATTAGGGAGAAGCTGGTGGCTCTCAAGATCCAAGAATATGGGGATATTGTTGATAAAGCTGCATTGGTGGAGAGAGACATCGACGACACCCAGCGACAACAAGGAAACGTGAAGGAAGGTTTGATCAGGACCGGTGCTAGTAGTAGTGGAGTACAGAGAGCGACACCTTACCGTCGCCCAGATCAAGCAGTTGGACAGAGACCTCTGGGAGTTCAAGGAGAGGGGGCTACTCCGACTAGAACAAACACGGACCCCCGTCAATGTTTCGCATGTGGAGGGATAGGACACTTTAGACACAACTACCCATCACTTCCACCAAGGGCCAACCAAGCAACAGGCCAAGTGGCAATCAATAGGCCACTACAACAACCGAGACCGTTGCAAGTTCAAGCCCCCGACGGCGTCAATCAAGGAAGGGTATTTGCTTTGACCTAACCAAAGGAAGACGTCTCCAATGCAGTTGTGGAAGGTATCATTCTTCTATATAATTCATGGGCTCGAATTCTATTTGATCCCGGTGCTACACATTCATTCATACGTACCACCTATGCTCTTAATTTGGGATTGGGTTTTGAGAAGCTAGAACATGTGTTAAATGTTGATTTGCCTATGGGAGAACGGTTGGATACTAGCAGGGTGTGCAGTGGGTGTGTGCTTTGAATTGGGGATCATGAACTAATTGTAGATTTGGCTGCATTAGATATGAAGGGGTATGACGTGTTATTCGGGATGAACTTGTTGTCTGCTTTTCGAGCGGTAATGGACTGTTTCCGCAAGCGGATTACATTTCAGTTACCAGGAGGGGTAGTTTTCAATTTCATGAATGATCGTAATTCTTCCCATCCATTTCCTACTACGGGTAGTAGATTCTTGAAAGCAAAGGCTGGAAGCCAGTTGAGTTTCTTAGCAAGCTTAATGGGAGATGATTGGGATAAATTCCATGCGGATGTGGTGTTGATAGTATCGAATTTTTTGGATGTTTTTCCTGACAAATTACCCGAGTTATCTCTACAAAAGGAAATTGAGTTCAAGATTGATCTCTATCCGGGAATCGAGCCCATACTTATTGCTCCCTATCGGATGGCACCTTTGGAGTTAAAGGAGCTAAGGAAGTAATTGGACTATCTATTGGCGATTGGGTTTATTCATTTGAGTATTTCACCTTGGGGAGCCCCGGTCCTCTTTGTGAAGAAAACGGATGAGACGCTTCAGTTATGTACGGATTATCGAAGGTTGAATCAGGTGACAGTAAAGAGTAGATATTCGTTGCCACGGATCGATGACTTATTTGATCAGTTAAAGGGTTCTAAGTATTACACCAAGATTGATATCCGTACAGGGTACCATCAATTGCGGATCCGAGAGGAGGATATTCTTAAGACTACTTTTCGTACCCCGGTACGGTCATTTCGAGTATATGGTGATGCCATTCGGATTGACCAATACACCCGCAGCTTTCATGGATTTGATGCATAGAGTATTTCGACCATATTTGGATTAGTTTATAATCATATTCATTGATGACATACTAATCTATTCACGGACCCACGAAGAACATGAACACCATCTCATAATTGTGCTCCAGACCTTGAGGGAGCATAAGTTATATGCCAAGATGAGTAAATGTGAGTTTTGGATGAAGGAGGTGAAATTCCTTGGTCATGTGGTGTTGGAACAAGGTGTAGCTGTTGATTCCGCTAAGATTGAAGCCGTAATGAAATGGAAACCACCGAAGAATTTGACCAAAGTGCGTAGTTTCTAGGCTTAGCAGGCTACTACCGGAGGTTTGTGGAGGGAATCTCCAAGCTTGCGATGCCGATGAATCGCCTTACGAAGAAGGGGGAGAAATTTTTATGGACTCAAGAGTGTGAACGAGCCTTTCTCACCTTGAAGGAGAAGTTGACGACGGCTCCTGTCCTTATTATTCTAAACGGTGGGGAAGGATACAATGTCTATACCGATGCTTCATTAAGAGGTTTGGGATGCGTGTTAATGCAAGGAGGCAAGGTAGTTACTTATGGCTCGAGGTAACTCAAGACTCATGAGCATAATTATACCACTCATGACTTGGAGCTTGCCGTTGTGGTTTTTGCCCTCAAGTTGTGGAAGAACTACTTGTATGGGGAAAATTTTCAAGTGTTCTCAGACCACAAGAGCCTCAAGTATGTGTTCACATAGAAAGACTTGAATCTCCAACAAAAAAGGTGGATTGAGTATCTAGAAGACTACGATTTCACCCTCAACTACCATCCAGGAAAGGCAAATATAGTTGTCGATGCACTTAGCAGGAAGTCTTGGGGTGAACTAAATGCTCTTGCAAGTCAATGGAAGATGAGGGATGCCCCTGGAGATTATGACCTATGGGTTAGAGAAGATAGAGCTCGACCATGCCTACTCAGCCTCGTAGCCTAACCTACTCTCCAACGTAGAATTATGGAGTTACAACGCTTGGATCATGACTTAGAGTCAATTCGAGCTAAATTAGAAAATGGGGAAACAATTGAAGGGTAGTCTTTGAAAAATGGAGAATTGAGATATAGGGAGAAACTAGGTGTATCCGATGATTCGTCTCTAAAAGAAGAGATACTTGGATAGTGTCATCGCTCTAAGTTTGCTATCCACCCCCAGAAGCACAAAGATGTATAGGGATATGAAGCACCGGTATTGGTGGAGAAGAATGAAGCTAGATGTGGCTAAGTACATCTCCAAGTGTGTGGTATGCCAACAGGTGAAGGTCGAACATCAAAAGCCAGGAGGATTACTACAATCTTTGTCTATCCCAGAGTGAAAGTGGGATCACATCACTATGGACTTCGTGTCGGGTTTACCACAGACTTCATGGGGACATAATGCGGTATGGGTTATTGTGGATAGACTCACTAAGTCTGATCATTTCTTGAGTATGAAGACCACAAACAACTTAAAGACTTTGAGCCAGCTCTACATCCGTGAGATTGTCAGGTTGCATGGAGTTTCACTCTCTATAGTATCGGATTGTGATTCTCATTTTGTGGCGTAGTTTTGAAAAAGTCTTCAAAGATCTTTGGGGACAGAGTTACACTTTAGCACCGCGTTTCATCCTCAGACCGATGGGCAATCCGAGAGAGTGGTACAAATTTTGGAAGATATGTTACGGGCATATGTGTTAGACTTCAAGGGGAGTTGGAGTGATCATCTACCGTTGGTGGAATTTGCATACAACAACAGCTATTAGGCAAGCATTGGGATGGCACCGTATGAAGCATTATATGGAAGACCATGTCGCTCGTCGACGTGTTGGTTGGAAGCCGACAAGAGTAGCTTGCTTGGACTAGAGATTGTTCGAGAAACTACCGAGAAGATTCAACTCATCCGAGAGAGACTACGTACGACACAAAGTAGGCAGAAGAGCTTTGCGGTTAGAAGATGAAGGCCATTGGAGTTCCAAGAGGGAGACTACGTATTCCTCAAAGTTTCATCCAAGATGGGAGTATGTAGATTCGGGAAGAAGGAAAAGTTAGCGCCAAGATATACCGGGCCATTTGAAGTGATCAAGGTAGTGGGCAAAGCGGCATATCAACTTCGGTTACCAGCTCAATTATCAGGTGTACACGACGTATTCCATATGTCGATGTTGAGGAAGTGTCAATCGGAAGCGACGTCGGTCGTAGACTTGGAAGTTATTGAGATTTAAGACAGAGCAACTTATGAAAAACAGCCGATGAAAATTTTTGATACCAAGGAGAAGGTGCTTCGCAACAAAGTCATTCAATTGGTGAAGGTCTTGTGGCGGCACCATGGAGCGGAAAAAGCTACTTGGGAATCGGAGTTAGAGATACGGAGAAGTATCCGTACTTATTTGTTACTTGAGGAAAGTTTCTAGGATGAAACTTTCTTTAAGGGGGTGGATTGTAAACCCCCGCATGTTTATAGTCACATAGTCGTATAATTGTTGATTAATTAATTTAGAAATGAAAATATAAGTGTTAAGTTTGAAATAGTAAGTAGTTAGCTAGGATTTAGTTTTGAATTGTAAAAAATTGAAAACATGTTCAATAGACCGTGTAGGTATTGAGATTTATGTGAGAAACCTTGTTAGACATGCATGGGATGGCTTTGGAAGGGTTTAAGATGGATTGGAAATGAAAAATGGAGGAAATAGGAAAAATTGGATAAAACCGTACCGGTACTGTGTACCGATACTAAAGCGTACTGGTACTGAAGCGTACCGGTACTGTGTTCTAGAGAAAACTGGTCCAGAGAGTTCGACGTATCGTTACTGTACCGTACTGGTACGCCGAAAGAATTTTGAATGTTTAATGTCGCGATCTTGGTCCGATTTTTGCCCTATAAATATATTTTGTCGCCTCCTTTGGCTCTATTTCGGCCCCTCCAACCTTAGAAACCCTAAGAGAGAAAGAAATGAGAAAAAGGAAGGATGAAAGGAAGAGAGAAACACCTGCTTTGAAGGGATTTATACTTCGAGTCCATCAAAACTTAGATTTCCAGATTCAAGGTAGGGGATTTCTTCTCTTTCTCTTTCATTGAGATTAGGGTTTACGTATATATATATCTTTTGCTCTAAATGCTATATATATGATATAAAATCATCCTCTCTTAGTCTTTTGGGGCAAAGATTACATGTTTTTAACAAAGTTAGGGTTGAATACCCACGAAATCCCTCTTTTGTTTTAAAAATCCTAGATTTTGGAGGGTGATGAAATTTCTTCTTAAATTCTTCCTTCATTATGGATGTTGGAACCATTGAACTTGTGTGAAGTACTAAATGATTGAAGTGTGATCTCTTGTATTTTTCATAGTTGATTATTGAAATTGGAAATTTTTAGAAATATGCTTGTAATTAAGAATATGTTGGTTTCCTTATTGTATGGTTGTTGTGAGGAACTTGAATTGCCATCGAAAGATGTCGTAGAGTGTAAGAGGATAGTCTATCCCGATAGGGGTGAGATGGTTTCCTGACACTTGTAGTGGGTTGTCATTTGGTAATGCGACCACTATCGTTCACTAAAGTTCGAACTAGAGTTGGTATATCTTTCATGGAAAGGGACTCGTCACTGCCATTAGTATGGTAGACGCCCTTTCCTAAAGTGCTTGTGATAGTGATTGGTGAACTAGGTATAGTCGTTGGGTAGATTCTTGAGAAACAATCAACGTATATGACATGGGATGAACCAATATATATCTATATAACTGTATGAGGACATGGATTGGATTATGTCGGAGCCGATGCATTACTATGGGACAATGCAACGGCAGGCGCCTTTCCTAACCATTTGAAAATGGTTTCTTATTGAGAAATGCTTTTTACTATTTCCATTTAATTATTATCGTTGTATAAACTAGAGATCTACCTAAATATCCTTGTTTTCTTTGAAAAGCTATATATGTTATTTTGTTAAATGAGACTGACCTGTTTTATATTTTTCTAAACTTTGTTGGAGTTTGGGATGATTTTGCTACAAAGCTTTGCGCTCATCTCCTGCAGTTGAACATTTTTTAGATTTTGTGTCAGAGAATGAGCTCGGTGCTAATGAGTCGGGCCTTGAAGGGACTTCACTAGAGGGATACTTGGATCCCGAGTGGGACATCTAGAGATGTCGTTTACTTTTATACTAGACTAGGATATTCTTTTGAACAATGTAAAGCCTAGTTTACTTTTGTAATTTTCGTTGCGTTACAATTAGTTAATTTTGTTGGAATGTAAAGGCTTGGATGTGCCTATTCTTTTAGGACAATGTAGTAGACATTATATATCTGTGAGGAATAGAATTTATTTATTAATGAAATATCTTAGTGCTCCCATTATGTAAATGATTTTTCAATGTAATGTCGTCCAGGGTGGTGTTTGGCGCGTTACAAGGGTACATTCAAGGGGTTGCATTATTGGAGCAGAAATTAACATGCCTTTAAGTTTATCAAAGGCTTTCTGGCATGCTTCACTCCACACAAAATTATGTCATGACTCAAAAAATGACACATGGGTTTGGTTATGGTACTGAAATCTTTAATGAATCTCTTGTAAAAACTTGTATGTCCTAGGAATGATCAGCCATCCTTTACAATCTTGGGGGCAGACAAATTTTCAATC
Organism: Ilex asprella; assembly: GCA_023539305.1. Taxonomy (NCBI): domain Eukaryota; kingdom Viridiplantae; phylum Streptophyta; class Magnoliopsida; order Aquifoliales; family Aquifoliaceae; genus Ilex; species Ilex asprella. The sequence goes on along the minus strand of CM042199.1, from coordinate 21,695,247 downwards.
AAATTTATTTTTGCATTGTCAATTTTCATACCCTCAGACGACACAATGTGACCTAAGACAATGCCTTGTGTTACCATGAAATGGCATTTCTCCAATTAAGCACCAGATTGGCTTCTTTACACCTTATCAATACCTTTTCTAGGTTAGCTAAACACAATCCGAATGAGTCACCATAGACAAAGAAGTCATCCATTAAACACTTCCAAAAATTTCTCAACAATGTCACTGAACAAGTTTAGCATGCATATTTGGAATGTTGCAGGAGCATTACAAAGTCCAAATGGCATCCTTTTGAATGCAAAGATGCAAAAAGGGCATGTGAATGAGGTTTTCTCTTTGTCATTTAATGCTATCTCAATTTGATTATACCCAGAATATCCATCCAAGAAACAGTAAAATTCATGGCCTGCAATTCTCTCTAGAACCTGATCAAGAAAAGGAAGAGGGAAATGGTATTTTCAAGTTACCAAATTGAGCTTTCAAAAGTCTATGCACATTCGTCATCCTGTGACGATGCGAGTTGGTACTAGTTCATTTGCATCATTTTTTACCACTGTGGCCCCAGACTTCTTGGGCATAACTTGGGTTGGACTAACCTATTTGTTATCGGAGATGGGAAAGATTATACCTGTATCCAAGAGCTTGAGCACTTCCATTCTCACAACCTTCTTTATGTGAGGATTCAATCGTCACTACATTTGATGAGAAGGTTTTGAATCTTCTTCAAGGTATATAGCATGATTGCAGATTAACAGGCTTATACCTTTCAAATCTGCAATGGTCCACCCAATGGTGTTTTTATGGCTTTTAAGAACTTCAATCAGTTTAGACTCTTGCAATTATGTGAGCTTAGAGGAAATTACCACTGAATATGACTCGTCCTCTCCTAAGAATGCTTATTTGAGGTCAAATGGGAGAGGTTTCAATTTAGGCTTTGATGGCTTGTCACTTAAGGAGGGTAGCTTTGTGCCACTTGGTAAGATCTCTTCGAATTTGGGGGTCCATGCCCTGGCAGTATGACTGGGGCATTCATCTTTCAATTCAGAGGTGAAAAGCTTCATTAGATATGATTTAGTAGGACTCTCATAGAATGAGTCGTTCAAATGGTCCTGTATTAAAGATTCAATGGAGTTTATTTCCCTTTCTTCCTTGTCTTCTCCTATGTGTTTGCCAAGATTGAAAATATTCAGATCGAGAGTCATATTCCCAAAAGTTAATTTCATGACTCCATTCCTGCAATTGACTATTGCATTGGAACTTACTGGTAAGGGTCGACCAAGAATGATGAGAATTTGATTCTCCGAAGGTATTGCTGACTAAGTATCTAGAATGATAAAGTCAACTAGGAAGACAAAGCTGTCCACTTGGACAAGTGCATCTTCAAGAATGCCCCTAAGGATTTTGACAGATCTGTCGGCCAACTAGAATGTGACACAAATGGGTTTAAGTTCACCTAGACCCACCTGCTAGAAAACCAAGAAAGGAAGCAGATTGACACTAGCTCTAAGATCTAATAGTGTGTGTTCTATTTTGAAGTTTCCATTAACACACGACACTATTGGACACCCTGGATCCTTGTATTTTTTAGGAGTTTTGTGCTGAAGTAGGACACTACCTTGTTTTGTGAAAAAGGCTCTTTTTTGGACATTTTGGCTTCTCTTGACTATGCGCAAGTCTTTTAGAAACTTGGCATAAGACAAAACTTGTTTGATTACATCCGGAAGTGGGATGTCAATTTTTACTTGCTTAAAAAGCTCATAAATCTCAGGCTGATTATTCAACTTCTGTGTGATTTTGAGCCTATAAGGAAAAGGAGTAGGAATGGAACACGAATATTCTCCTTACTCAGAAGGTTTTGGCTCTTGTTCAATCATAGGCTCGGGTTCTTTTCCAACTACAAGTTTAGGCTCAATTGGTTCAGGCTCAAATGATGAGTTAATCGGGAATTAGCACGTCTGCGATAGTCTTGTCAATCTCCTTGCCACTTCTCAATGTAGTGACAACTTGGGTTTGGTCTTGTGAGGTTTCTATGATTGAAGAATTTTTCGAATGAAATTGCCCTTGTGGAGGTTTTGGTTGTGCAGGAAACTTGCTCTTTTCATGTGTGCTCATAAACTGGGTCAATTTTTTAATGTGGCTTTTAATGTCCTCAAAATATTAAATAGTCTGGGTTTTAAAATCAGTGAAAGCCTATGTAGAATTATGGTTCTAGTTCATTTGGCTTTGCATGAATAGATTCAATGTGTCCTTAAGGCTCCTTTTTTGTGATGGTTGGCATGGCTGATATGTGGGAGGGCCTTGAGGTGGTGGGTGTGTACCTTGTGGTTGGTTCAGAGGAGTTGGTTGTGTGTTTCTCCAACTGAAGTTCGGTGGTTTCGCTACCCTGGACTATATGTTTCAGAGTATGGGTTGGAGTAAGATTTGTTGAAATTGGAAACTATATTTGTTTGGTCCAGCAAGACTTCTTTGAATGATGGGATGGTAGGACATTCACCAGTAGGATGTCGTGTCAGTGCACAAATCTCACACACTTGTTCTGTGGAAGGGCCAACATCAACTTGATGAACTTTTTTCATCTCTAAAGCTTCAAACTTTTGAGATAAAGTAGACATTTTTGCTCTCAATTCATCATCATCTCTCTAGACATACTTATCCCTTTGGGAAATAGATGGTTTGGCTTCAATAGACTAAGTCCCACAATTGAAAACTATCAAAGATGGTGTCAAAAAAAGTAAATGCCTCCTCCGAACTTTTACCCATAAACTCTCCTTGGGCCATCATTTTGACAAACTGACGCAGTCTAGTGGGTAAGGAGTCATAGAAAATTCCTACCAAAGTCCAATTCTCAAAAACATGGTGTAGGCAGGATTGGAGAAGATCTTTGAATCTCTCCCAACTTTGTTAAAAAGTCTCTCCTTCTTTTATCGAAAATGTAACGCCCCAAAATCCACCCTGGAAGGCATTACTATCTATAACCATTCATATCATGAGAACACTAATAAAAATCCATTCATAAATAAAATTTTCATTCACCATATACAATATCTATACATCATCCCAAAAGAATATGCCAAATTATGGGTCATTACATCCAAGATAATCAGAGTTAATCTAGCAGCGGAATACAAAATATTATACTTTACATATTCTCAAAATACTCCTTAATTTCATAAATAGAAGAACATCCTAGATACCCCCCTCCGGGTCCACCTGCCCCTCAAGTGGAGCTTCTCAAATTGCATGTTCGTCATCTATCGATCCTCTTCTAAAGCATATCCTAAAAAATGTATTATTTTGTAGGGGTGAGCACTAAGCTCTGTAGAAAAATCCTCCCAAAATTCAACAAGGTTTAGAAATCATATAAAACAGGTCGATCTTATTTTTACAAATAACATATAGAGCTTATGAAATAAAAATCGGGACATTTATACAGATCTCAAGTTTAAGGAACAACAGTAATTTAATGAATAAATGAACACAATATACAATTAATACTCCATTTCACCATAAACCGTTTCTCACAAGTTCTTGCAGAATCTCATACTTTCCAAAACTCTTGTAGAAACCATTTTTGGTAGAATGAACGATACACAACTGTATTCGTATCTCAGGTATGAAACAAGACCCCGCATGGTCACCATCGAAAATATCATATCCCACGCAAGCACATCACAATGCTACCCTATGAGCGATAGTGGTTTAGTCTTACCAAAGCACTAACTCCACTACGAGTGGTAGAAAAAGTTTTACCCCGCACGGGATAAGAAGGCGTCTACACACTCCATGATACCCTGTCAATAGTAGCCCATGTTCATATCGTGCAACCACACAAGGAATATAACACAAACCATTTTCTCAATAAACACGCAAGTTCCACCATAAAGCAAATATCCCCAATTTCACATCTCAATTCGCATACATTTTTCCAATGGAGCAATTTAAGAATAATACATGAGATCATCAAAAATACCATTTTTATTGTTCAATATAAAGCACTAAATTTTGAAATTAAGAACAAGGGAACAATCAAGTCTTGAAACCAATCACAAACAAATATCAAAGGTTGGAATCAAGAACAAAGAAGAACTCAAGAGAAAATCAATTATCTTGAAAACTAGGGTTTCGAAGACATACAAAAAGATTTATTGGTTACCCAAACATAACATAGTGTAAAACAATTAATATTTAAGGTTGGGAAACAAGAGCAAGGGAGAAATCAAGAGAAAACACATTCCCTTTGAAAACTAGGGTTTCAAAGGCATACAAGAGATTTAGTGGTTACCACCCATAACGTAGTTTAAGAGAAAGTAATAATTACAAGAATGGCAAGCAATGGTGATTTCATAACAAATAGATATGATTTAGAGTCTCTAAGATGTTAGACTCTCTAAGATGTTAATAATCAAGAATCTCTTGGCTGAGTGTGTAGTTGATAGTTGACTTGTATTAACAAATTTTGGTTGGAAATTTGAGGGCGAGTTATGGAAACAAACATATAGACATATAAAAAGGAAAATCTAGGAAGCCAAATTAAGTGGGAGTAGTTACCTTTGACCCTCGATATTGTAGGATTAAAGATTATAGAGTTTTAAAACTCGATGTCAGATATAGTAGACAATTATTGAAATAAGGATGAGTTCAACGTTTGGAGTTAACACTTATCGTTACGAGAGATCTTTCAAATTCTATTAGAGTTGTGTTTGGGGAATATGAAGTTCTTTTACTGTCTCTTTTAGTACATTATTAAGAATGGTTTGATTAATTACACTTGAGTATTGTTGGTATGAATATTGAAGATTCTAACTTGACAATTAGTAGTGATAATTGGAAAGATGTAATTTGAGAAATCAATGATGATACCTATGCAGATTGGCTTTGATAGAGATGTAGAAACCTTATGTAATATTTGGGGTAAATGACTATGGTTATCCTAGTAATTAGCAAATCGTTATTATCTTGGGAATTATGAATAATGATTAAGAATAGGATGACTAATGTGGGTAAATTGAGGAACATTGGTTTAATCAATGGGAGTTTTGTTTTAGTTTTGATTATATTATAATAAGTCTGGTGATAGAAAATTGAGAGATATTTTTGGATCCATGACAGTCTATCTACACATTTTTGTACATTACAAGATGTATATTGCAATGGATTGTATCATAGGGATTCGAAAGTGAAGGTATCATAAAAAGAGTTGTGATGTTAATGAAAACCGTTAGAATTGATTACATGGTTATTAGTTCTTGATTAAGTTTAGAGATTGAGAATAAATGCTTGGGAGATAGAAGATAATTGACCTTAATCGAGTTGGTAAACATGTAGCGGTATTAAGAATTGTGAGACCCGAAAAATTTTGAACTTTTTGGTAATAAGGGCAAAATCGTAATTTGCCACTATGATGAGGTTTAAAATACTCATTCTCCAGACCTCGGATGAGAAAACGGATTTCGCCGTTGGATTCGTATCGCGACATCTAGTTACCTAGGTAAATTTCGTCAAATTCTGAGATAGTCGGATTTTTCACGTTTTTCGAGTCGACGGGCGTCTGGTGACCCCAAAAAAATGATTTTTTATTAAAATTTTGAAAGTTAAAAAATAATTTAAATAAAATTCATACAAAAATATTTAAGCTTGAACCGGAGCGAAAATTAATCGTTTCGGGGCTAAAACGGACCTGGGATAAAAGGGGGCATGTGGCGAAATTTGGGCCAAGCATTAAAATATATAAATATGGGCTAAAAAGCTGATTTTCTGGAAGTGTTTCGGCTGGGTTGGCTGGTTCTGGACGTTGGAGTTGAATAGAGAGAAAAGAGAGAAAAGCTAGGGTTCTTTAGCTTTCTTCTTAAGATCTAGGGCTAAGCTTTGGTCGAATCAACTTGGACCAAGAACAAAAAGTGTTCTCCTCTACGAGGGCTACAAGACCATACCAAAAATTGAAGGTTTCACCGAAGATCCAAAAGGGCGATTTTGGAGAAATCAAAGCTTTGGGCTTGAAACTTGTTCTTGAAGTTTCCTACGGGTATTTTACGCTTCAAGAGGTAGGATTTTTCTTACTTGGGTCTATTCCAAGCCTATGATGTCCATAGAATGAGGTTTGGGTATGTATCTATATGTATGTGGACTTATATGTAAAGATAGTTAAGAAAGTGAGAAATGAGTCTATAGATGACTTAAACTACTTTCTTGAGTGAATTTGATCTGTTGGAGTTACTTAAGTAATTCCTTGATGTTTGATGTTTTGTGGGCTATGTTATGTGATTGCATGACTTGGGTGCCTTCAAGGTGTTTGATAATATGCCTTGGTTGATAAATTGATGTTATTTCAATGAAATTGTGGTAACATGTTTATGTGTATAGAGATGATCAAAGTATGCTCTATGTGGTCAATTTATGACTTCAAATGTGTTGACATGATTAAGGTGTTTTTGGTTGTTGTATGTATTTAATATAATGACCATGGAATTATATATGTTGAACATATAGACATATTGCTCATTTGGCATCATTGCATTTGGAGCATGAACATGGCATCACATTCATTGGCATTGAGCATGAGGGCGGATGTGTGGAATTTGGGTAAATCAACACCTAGCTTGGTGTTTGATTTTGTGTAGACTCGGGAAAAAGGGGATCAACGATCCTTTTTTTGGAGTTGCACGTTGCATTGCATAAGGAAAACTTGTGTTGGGTAAAGCAAGAAGGGGCATGACGACTTCCTTGGGTGAAAAACCCTAAACCACCTGGTTCACACACTTTCCCTGCGGTGCAATTCCGAAAAAGTGTTAGGCCCACGGAGCCTGCGGTGTGACTCCGAAAATCCGTTGCCCAAAAGAAAACACAAGGGTTTTGTGATAAAAACGCCCATTCAATGGGTAGACTCCTAATAATGATCGGATTTTCTAAAAACATATGGTTCGTTATTCAAAACGATCATTAGAAAGATTTTTCCGTCAAAAGACAGGTTGCATTACACTTTGACATTTCATTGTGTGGCGTGAGTCGGTGAGGACTCGGTTCGAAAGATGCATGAGTGAGTGTCACCTCATTCCATGACATGACATGATAGCATTCCAACATCGAATGCATATTCTTGTATGGAATGGTTGTTAAATGTTGCATGTAATGCATATTCTTGTATGAAATGGTTGTTAAATGTTGCATGAGTGCATTCCATGTGCATCTAGGTGGGGAGTAGCCTCTGTAGGAATCATTCTACTGAGCGTGGCTCACCCTATACGGGAAAATATTTCAGGTGTGGGATATACATCGGTGGACGGCTCGCATTCGAGGCCCCAAGAATGAAGAAAGGCCGACTTGTGGCTTTCAATCCAATTTTTGTAAAACTAGACTTGTAATTAAACTTTTGCATGTAATCTATGTAAAAGGATTTAAGTTTGAACTTATGTTAGCCATGTTACACTTTTACATGACAGTGTTACACTTTTATACGCCATGTTACACTTTTACATGGCAGTGTTACACTTATATACGCCATGTTACACTTTTACATGGCAGTGTTACACTTTTATACGCCATGTTACACTTTTACATGGCAGTGTTATACTTTCAGTGTTACACTTTTATACGCCATGTTACACTTTTATATGGCAGTGTTACACTTTCAGTGTTACACTTTTATACGTCATGTTACACTTTTTTACGTCAGGTTACACTCTCACACGCTATGTCACACTTAATACGTTGACATAAGAATTCCAGTTTTGGGGGCGTCAAAAGTATGGATAAATAGACCCAGTGTGGTCAGTGATTATGTTGGACCTCGGATGGGTCATATGATTTTAAAATTGCACAGGTTGTGTTTTGGGTAGAGTTCCCCGTACAAAGGAGACTCTGCCTGAATTTTTGTTAAATTAAGGACTCCGGTAAATGGAGCATAACGGTGTGTTATCGAATTCTTCGGTATCCACAGGCATTTCGCGGGTTGATGGGTAATCAACGGACCCCCGAATTTTGGGGTGTCACAAGAATGATCTAAAAGTATGAGTTCGGATAAAATAAGTTATGAAGGGGAGTGTAAGACTTAATGATTTGAGCTCAAGATTGGAGACTGAGAGCAAAAATCTTGGAGATATAACTTGACACTTAGCCTAAGGATTATAGTTAGTTAATGACAAACAAATTTCCTTTGAATGGATTAGATGGATCATTAGTGTACATATTTTAGAAGTGATAATTTGAGGATAAATGTGGTTTGGTTTCAATATACATTTTGGGTGGAACTTGACATATCACATGGAATTAGGGCTGAGGGTTAGTATACTATTCTTTAGTTGGATTCGTTACTGCCAATGCGTTGGTATACGCCCTTCCTAAAATTGATATCCTTGCGAGGATATGTGTGTGTGTGTGTGGGCTAGGGTATTCTCAATGTGTGTATTCATGCGAGATCTTACATAATACCTGAGATACAGATACAAAATGGGGACACTGACACATATTGTGGGTAAAGGCACAAGTTGTGGGCTATTATTTATTATTGTGAAAAAGGTTTCTTGCATGAACTTGTTGAAAATGGTCTATGGTTGGAAATGGTTTATTTTTGGGAATTGATTTTTCTTGTTCTTTTACGTTCTTGATAATTGTTTAAACTTGAGATTGGTTTAACTGTCACTATTTTCTTTCAAAAGTTGTATATGATATTTGTGAAATGAGACTGATTTGTTTTTATACATTTTTAAAACTTGTTCGAGTTTGGGAGGATGTTGCTACAATACTTAGTGCTCACCCCTTACAAACAATATTTATTATAAGATTTCGGTTTAGAGGAAGAAATCGGTGTCGATGAGCAAGTAGCTTTGGAAGCTCAAGTGGATAGAAGCATGGATCCCGAGGGGATGGTATAGAGTTGCTCTCTTTATGTCATATACTAGGAGATGCATTTTGAGACATTGTTTGATTGATATTATGTTTATTCCACTGCAAGATAATATTTGATTTTTGGGATGTAATTGCTATAGTTTGACATATTCTTTTGGATGATAATGTAGACATTATGTATGATGAATGAAACTCTATGTATTTATGGATTTTATTAGTCGCTCTCATGATGTGAATGGTTTAAATAGTAATGTCGTCCAAGGTGGATTTTGGGGCATTACATCCCAAGTCTTTCTCGCTCATCTTTGACTTAAAGGCTATGATTTTGGGATGCCCTTTGATTCTCCACCATATGATCGATGTACTACATTTGGTGGCTTAGTCATTCTGAGTTGAGGTGGCTTGTCATATAAACAAGTTAAGTAGAATCAAGTGACCTAGTAGACCTTTTCACTGAGTTTGTGGAACGTTTGGCCTAGGTCATGGAGCTTTTGGGCATGCTTGTAGAATTTTAGGCCTAGCTCGTGCAACTCTTGGGTGAGCACTTAGAGCTTTTGGCCTAGTTATAGAAAGCGGGAAAGAAAGAACTCAAGGAAGAACTCAAGGAAGTAGCGGGAAATCCAGATCACAGAAGTATCAAGAACAGAAAGAGGTACCCATACCTGGTATCATTGGTACCAGTACTTGAGCTTACTAGAATTTAGGTGTCGGTACCTTCTTGTCAAGGTACTGGTACCTGGCATTGTACTTTAACTGTTCAAAAATTGAAGAAAAGGAGGAGGTACCAATACTTTTCATCATTGGTACCAGTACTTGAGCCTACTGCCATCGATTTATCAGTACCTCATCACTTAGTATCGGTACCCAAAGCCCAGAAGTACCAAATTACTGTTCCCATGACTCCACAAGCTACACGGGCCCACTCCTACTTATCTAATCGATGTTTTAAACATTTCAACACTCCACCACAGTCTACATTTAGCATGAAAGACTGGAAAGGGCAATGATGAGATGATAGGAGAGAGAGTAGTTGGAAAAGGAAAGGGGGCATGCTTTGGACTGATTTTGGAAGTTTTTTTGGATAACATCTTCCCAAAGCAACTGATCTCGACACACTCAATAGTAGAGATAGGAGGATGGATGAAACTTACACTTGGTTTTTGGATACATTATTCAACTTTTAGAGAGAGATGCTCTGAGGAAGAAAAAGGTAGTTCTCGAGAAAGAAAGCTAGGGTTTTTGTTTTTTTATCACTATTTTCATTCTGGTTAGCTTCAATCTACATGTAAACCTTCTTTCTAGCACATCAATCTCATTTATTTCAAGTTGTGCTGAGCTTAGCTAGGGTTTACTAGTCCTATTACTTGTATTTGGGTATTGTCTCTTTAAGCTTTAAATTTTGAGTATAAATGCTATTTCTTTTTATGTTTGAACTTCTTCTTACCTTATTACAAGTTGATTGATGGTTTTTGTTGTAGTATTCTCTAACCTCCGGACATCACCCTCAAATTGTTTGTATGTGTGAAAGGGAAGTGTCATTCTCCCTCGGAATGATGTCAAAAGGAAGGACAACGGAATTGTATATGGATTAAATGTAGAATGTGTGTGTGTGTATACAAAATTATTTTCCAAGTGCAAGAATACTTTTGTGTATTGTAAATTAATTGGAAGTATTTCAAGGTCTTCTCCTCAGGGAAGGAGGAGAATCATGTTGAAGGTAATTTTGGTAAAAAACAAAGTGTAAGATCTTTTGATGTTGAAGTTCGGTTTGTCATTTGCATTGTGAAAAAAATGAAATGGAAAACAAGTGGTGGCTAATCCAAAAGGTTCATTCCAATGGGAATGCCAAATCAACTTGAAACCTTCCTCCAATGGTGCACAAATGAACGATTGATTCGTGGGAAGCTCAGGACTAAAATAGAGGTGAGGATTCAAGCATACACTATGACAATGCCTACGGTATATCCAGAACTCACAACCATGTCCTCACCCAAACCCAATCAAACCAAACCATCGTACACAGAGAGAAGGGAAAATGAGTTGAAATGGCATCCTAAGAGGAGGTTTCCCTTGGATTAGCCAACGTAAAAGCTTATCTACTCATGCTTAAAGGAAAGACAATAACATAATGGAAAGACATTCTAGAGCAACAAAGATTTTAGCTAAGTTAATGCAAGAAAACATAAACTAAAAGCCAGTGCATTGAATACCCAATTTAAAGCTGAAAATGAAGAACTTGAATGCATTAATGGTGAAAGCTTGAATGGAGGATTAAACTTGAAACAAAATTGCAATAAATGGCATTAAAGACTTCAAACAAAGCTTAGAAGATCCTTACAAGAAATTACAAGACAATGTATGGAAAGAAAATGAAAAAACATTAACTTCTCTCTAGCACTATTCATCTTCTTCCTTGGACTATCTCTCTATATATTACAATCTATATTAAATAATCTGAATAATGAAGTCATTAGCTTCCAAAAACTTCCATAGAGTGTCCCCTAAGCTTGAGTGATGTGATTCCAATCATAGGGGATTGAAAGGGATGTGATGGTGCATGCTAGGACAAGACTAGCCTTTCTCTCTAGCCACGCTTCTTCTCTCTCATCCTCCTTAATGCAAAAGCCATCTAAGTCATTAGGCTATGGCCTTTTTGGCTGAGCAGATCTATGTTTTTAGGGAGAGCTCGTTAGGTGAGCTGTTAGCCTATATCAGCAAGGATACATGAGCTACGTAGGGTTAAATTTTATTTTGCTAGCAGCCCCTAGTCAACATTTGTTTCATTTTTTAGCTTGAGCCAAGATGGAGTTTAGACTGATGTGTGGTGAGCCTAACTTCAATAATATGAGCTTCATTATTGTTTAGATTTGACTGACCAATTTTTTATGCTAGGGACTTAGATCAATATGGAGGCAAAAGCTTCTATGAATAGTGGGAATTTTATGACAGTTTAGCTAATAAGTTTTGGGGCCAAATAACTGATGATGGCCTCACCCAGGTGACATCCGCATGAAAATTTGTGACCAAGGTTAACAGAATTGATTCAATGTCAATAGACATTAGGCTTCTTCATAGGGTACATAAAAGAGAGCAATATTGAACTTGTGAAAACAACTAATTGTTGCACAATAATTGGGTTGTTAGCGAATGCCATGAAGCTTGAGTGATAAGGCTTATGACTAATTGGTTAGCCATGGTAAGCTTTGACTGAATCAACTAAGAGATGAACCTAATGCCCAAGACTACAAGAGGTCATGTGAAATCGTTAGGACTTGCTATTGAGCTTGATTCGATAGAACTCTATCTAGGTTTTTTGAAATTCAAATTGAGCTTTGCCTACTAATTGTAGCGACATATCAGATTAGCAATTTTTGCTTTAATTTGGTATCCTTACGACCCACCTTCTCTTCGATTGGTAGTACTAATTATGGGAAAGTGTTTCCCACCTCAAGTGATATGGAACCTTCAAACCCGCATAGAGTAGGAAACGCATCTAATCCACTCCACGATATACGGTCAATGGTCAGCCATGTTCATCCAAACATCGATACAAGAGATACAATACTAACCAATTTCTCAAATCACAAGTATTTCAAAAAACCCCAATTCCTTAGGTATTTTTCCAATATACCAACTCAAAAAAATTAAGCAAGAGATCATCAAAAGATATAGTTTTGTTGTTTTGACAAAGCACTAGAGTTTTTAAAATCAAGAACAAATAAATATCAAGTTTTAAAATAAAAACAAATGAATATCAAGTTGAGAGATCAAGAACAAATGAATATCAAGTAGAGAAATCAAGAACAAATAATTATCAAGTTTTGAAATCAAGAACAAATAAGTATCAAGAAGAAAATTTCATACTTCTTGAAAAACTAGAGTTTGGATGTCAAGAACAAAAGTTTTATGGCTATCAATCTATACTTCCATCAAAACATGGTAAGATTTACAAGAACAATCAAGAAACAAGGATTCCATAACGAATATATATGATTTAAGAGTCAAAATATATGTATGTATAAGTCCTAGCATCATCAACAAGAGTGAAAAAAAATTCCTACCTTCTTCGTCCTTAGAGTTCTTGAAGAACTTGAGATTTTGATCCACTTCAAGGTGAAAATCCTTCTTGATCTTATGTTTCATCCCTTCTTTCTTGTTTCTCAAGGCTTGCTAGGGTAGTAAATGGTGTATGAAGGCTAAAGGCGGCGGACCTATGTATTTATAGAGGAAAAAACATATCTCAGCCGCCATCAATCTGATGATCTGATTCGCTGCTCAAGTTCGAACGTCATTTGGCGTTTTGAACGTTGGTTGCTCCTGGTACTTTTGCATTTCCATCAGAGCTCTGCAGACACTAAAGTACTGGGACTTCCAGTCGATCGAACATTGGTTCACATTTGAACGTCATCCCAGTTTCTACCGAAACTTCCAGTGAAGTTTTGGACTAGTTAAAGGTCAATTTGGGAAATATTCTTGAAATACACTTTTGTAGCCCTAGAAGTGTACTATCTACTGTCAAAATTTCAGAGGAAATTGACTTCAGGATAAAATGTTATGATTCAAATACTAAGAGGTGTCCAAAATTATTTCTACCCAAATTTTCTCTAAAGTGTTCTTTCTCTCCGGTATACTTCCAAACTTCTACAACATACCCTATTACCTCAACTAACATTTTATTTCCACTTGTACATTCCTCATAGTTCATGCCTACATCATGACATATATTAGCATTTAAAAACATAATCATCTTACTATATAAAAATACAAACGTGGGGGTTTACAATCCACCCCCCTGAAAGAGAGTTTTGTCCTCGAAACTGACCTTAAGTCTGATTGAGGGTATTTCTCTCGCATCTCCAACTCTGGTTCCTAGGTAGCATCCTGCATCCCATGATGTTGCCATAAGACTTTCACCAGTTGGATGACTTTATTATGAAGCACCTTATGGTATCAAGAATCTTCACCAGTTGTTCTTCATATGTTGCTCCATCTTGAACTTCAATATCCTCTAAATCCACGACATGTGTTGTATCCGATTGACATTTCCTTAACATTGACACATAGAACACGTCATGTACCACTGACAACTGGGCTGGTAACCGAAGTTGATATGCCACTTTTTCCACCGCTTTGATCACTTCAAATGATCTGATGTACCTTGGAGCTAATTTTTCCTTATTGCCAAATCTCAACACTCCCTTTTTTGGTGACACATTGAGGAACACAATGTCCCCCTCTTGGAATTCCAATGGCTTTTGTCTTCTATCTGCATAGCTTTTTTCTCTACTTTGTGTCGTGCATAGTCTTTTCTGGATAAGTTGAATTTTCTCCGTAGTCTCCCGAATAATTTCTGGCCCAACAAGCTACTCTCTCCAGCTTCTAGCCAACAAGTCGGTGACCTACATGGTCGCCCATACAATGCCTCATAAGGTGCCACGCCAATGTTGGATTGAAAAGTATTATTATATGCAAATTCCACCAATGGTAAATGATCACTCCAATTTCCCTTGAAATCGAACTCACAAAGCTTGTAACATGTCTTCCAAAACTTGTATCACCCTCTCGGATTGGCCATCCGTTTAATGATGAAAGGCGGTGCTGAAGTGTAACGATATCCCCGTAGCTCGTTGTAGACTTTGCCAAAATTGCGCCACAAAACAAGAATCACGATCTGACACAATAGAGAGTGGAACCTTGTGCAATCTAACACTCTCACGAATGTACAACTTGCTCAAGGTCTCTAGAGTGTCAGTGGTCTTCATACTCAAGAAATGAGCGGACTTGGTGAGTCTATCAACAATGACCCATACGAAATTATTCCCTTGTGAAGTCCGTGGAAAGGCAGACACGAAATCCATGGTGATGTGAGCCCACTTCCACTCGAGGATAAGTAAGGACTGGAGTAATCCTATGAGTTTTTAATGCTCAATCTTCACCTGTTGACACACCGCGCACTTTGCAACGTACTTACCCACATTTTGTTTCATCTCTTTCCACCAATATTAACGTTTCATATCTCTATACATCTTGGTACTACCCAGATCTATGGAAAACTTTGAACAATGACATTCACCCAACACTTCTTCCCTTACTTGGTCATCGTTTTGTACACATATTCTCCCACAAAATCGTAACTCATCATCATGTATAGACCAGTTCTCAACAACCTCGTTCCTCTCCAATCTACCTCAAATAGCTCACAACTCTGTACCTAATCGTTGCAACTCCACAATCCTTTGTTGGAGAATTGGTTAAGCTATAAGATTAAATAAGCATGGTCGAGTCTTCTGTCTGTCCAACCATAGATCAAATTCCCCTAAAGCATCAATCATCTTCCACCTATTCACCACAAGTACATTGATTTCATCCCAAGACTTCGTGCTAAGTGCATTTGCTACTACATTACCCTTCCCTGGATAATAGTTGAATGTGAAATCATAGTCTTCTAGATATTCAATCCACCTTTTTTTACGAAGATTCAAGTCTTTCTGTGTAAAGATATACTTGAAACTCTTATGATAAAAAAAAACTTGAAATTTTTCTCCATACAGGTAACACCTCCACAACTTAAGAGCAAAAATCACAACTGTAAGCTCTAAGTCATGAGTGGGATAGTTCTACTCATAAATCTTTAGTTGTCTCCAGCTATAAGCAACTACCTTACCTCCCTGCATAAGCACACATCCCAAGCCTTGTCATGAAACATCGGTGTAAACATCGTATCCTTCCCCACTCCTCAGAATAATGAGGATAGGAACACTTTCCAAACTTTCCTTCAAGGTGCAAAAAGGTAGTTCACACTCTTAAGTCCACAAGAATCTTTCCCCTTCTTCTTAAGGCGAGTCATTGGCATTGCTAGTTTCGAGAACCCTTCCATGAATCTCTGGTAGTAACCTATTATGCCCAAGAAACTACGTACCTTGGTTACATTCTTCGGTGGTTCCCATTTCTTAATGGTTTCAATCTTTGCGGGGTCAACGGCTACACCCTGTTTTGATACAACATGGCCAAGGAATTTCACTTCCTTCATTCAAAACTCGCATTTACTCATTTTAGCGTATGCTCACTTCCTTCATACAACTTATGTTCTCTTAAGGTCTGTAGCACTGCCAAAAGATGGTGTTTATGTTCCCCTTGTGTCCATGAATAGATTACTATTTCACCATTAAACACAATGAAAAATTGATCTAGATATGGCCAAAATACCCTGTGCATCAAATCCATAAAGGCTGCAGGAGCATTAGTCAATCCAAACGGCATGACCATATATTCAAAATGATCATACCGAGTAGGAAACGCTATCTTAAGAATATCCTCCTCCTTGATCCGCAATTGATGGTACCCTATGCAAAGATCAATCTTGGAGTAATACTTGAAACCCCTCCTCAGCTGATCAAATAAATCATCAATTCGTGGTAATGGATATTTATTCTTCACTGTAACCCAATTCAACCTTCGGTAATCCGTGTATAACCTAAGTGTTTCATCATGCTTCTTCACCAAGAGAACCGAAGCTCCCCAAGGTGAAATGTTTAAACGGATAAACCCAATAGCCAACAGTTGGTCAAATTGCTTGCTTAGCTCCTTTAACTCCAAAGGTGTCATTCTATAGGGAGCAATGAATATTGATTCGATTCCCAGATATAGATCAATTCTAAACTCAATCTCTCTTTGTGGGGGTAACTCGGGTAGTTCATCTAGGAAGACATCTGAGAAATCTGACAATATCAATACCACGTCTGAATGGGATTTATCCCGATCATCTCCCATTAAACTAGCCAAGAAACTCAGATTGCTTCCTGCCTTAGCTTTCAAGAATCTATTTCCCGTAGTGGGAAAAGGATGGAAAGAATTTCGATCATTTATGAAACTGAAAACTACCCCTCCCAATAATTGAAATGAAATTCGTTTACGGAAACAATCCATTACCGCATGGAAAATGGACAACAAGTTCATCCCAAATATTATCTCATTACCCTTCATGTCTAATGCAACGAAGTCTACAATCAATTCTAGCTCTCCTATTCAAAGCATAAAACCTCGACACACTCTTCTAGTTTTCAACCTTCCTCCCGTAAGCATATCAATACTGAAAGTATGCTCTAGATTCTCAAGTACTAATCCCAACTCAATAGCATATGTTGTGCGTAAGAAGGAATTAGTAGCACCAGGATCAAATAAAATACTTGCCCAAAAATTATAGAAAAGAACAATACCTTCCACAATTGTATTGGAAACGTCTTCCTCCGGTTGGGTCTAAGCAAAAACTCTTCCTCGATTGGTACCTAATTAGCACAAAAATATTGCATTTTTCATGTACTAATCATACCATTTTCACTTGTTTTTGGAGGGTAAGTGATTGGAGTTGCATCAATTTAGTTCTTATCAAGGATAATTGGTGTTTGTAGGTTAAAGAGGTTAAATGAGGCTTCTTAATGCCTTTCCAAGTGAGTTGAGGTGAATGAGGATGAAAGAATGGCTAGAGGGAACCTTAGGAGTGAAAAAATCAGTACAATCAGACAAGGATGTAAAAGTGTACCAGTACACAGTACCGGTATGGTCATTCTACTGGAGTTTGACGTATCGGTACGCTCTGTTGAATCTTCCCCAATCTTTGCAACTCAAGTCTGTCGTTTTGAGGGTCCCACTATCAAGTCTCCCACACTTCTCTGACATGCCCACAATAATATTCATCCTTTTCACACCTCCCTTTGGACATTTGAAGCCCTAGGTGATCAATGAAGAGAAAGATGATTAGAGTTGTTGGGTGTGCAAACAGGGTCTGCAACCACCCTGTTCAGCCCATGCTCCTGCAGCCTATGGATAAAGATCACATCTTTAGGCTACCCCATCACTTCATGCACGTTTTTGGCAAGAAAATTCTCCATTGTGTAGCATTCCATATACACTAGAGAAGATATAGAGAGAAAAACTTTGGGAAGAAGAAGACGAATAGTGTAGAGAGAAGTTGAGATTTTTGTATTTTCTTCCTTGCATTGACTTTTATTTTCATGTAAGAATATTCTAAGCTTCATTGAATACCTTGAATGTCATTTATTTCTAGTTGTCTTCAAGATTAATCTTCATTTAAAGCTTTCACCATTAATGATTCTATGTTCTTCATTCTGTCTTAGTTTGAAATGGGTATTCATTGCTTTCTCTTATAGCTTATGTTTTCTTGCATTTAGTTATTCAAGAACTCTATTTCTTTGCAATGCATCCTTATTATATTGTTAGTTTCACATTAAAAATGAGTAGCTAAATCTTTTAGTTAGCAAATCCAAGGAGAACCTCCACTTGAGTATACCATTTCAACTCATTCTCTTTTCTCCTCTCGGTGTATAATGGCTCGGTTTGACTGGGTTGGGGTGAGGACATGGTTGTGAGTTCTTGATACACTGTAGACATTACCACAGGGTATGCTTGATCCTCACCTCCATTTTAGTCCCAAGCTTCCCACTAATCAATCGTACATTTAAGCACCATTGGAAAACGGGGTTGAGTTAGTTAGGCATTCCCATTGGAGTGAACCTTTATGATTTGCCAACACTTGTTTTCATTCTATTTCATCAAAATACACTCACACTCCAATCTTCAAACCAACAAAGTTTTTTACACTTTCTTTCCACCGAAATCATTTTCAAATGGTTCACATCCTTCCCCGTGGAAAGGACATTAGAATACCTCCAAGTAACACACAACTCGCAAAAGTCTCCGTGTACTTGGGGAGTATTTTTATGCACTCACATCTCACATTTTTAACATTTCATTTCTCCATTTCCTTGTTCTTTCTTTTGACATCATCCCTAAGGGAGAGTGACATTTCCCTTCATTCACACATTATACACATACATTGAGGGAATGTATTAAGAGGTTAGGAATAACAAGGAAAACAATCAAGCAGTAGCTCCTGGGGCTACAACTGCTAACAGTCTCTACTGTAGCGGCTTTTGTAGTGGTGGCTTGGTTGTATTCACCTGTCCTACCGTCTGGGTATTCTTCTGGGGTGAAAAGACCAGACATTGATTTTGAATATGTCCTAGACCTCCACATGCAAAGCAGGCTCATATGTCTGCTCCTATCCTCTCAGATAAGCCTCTAACTCCTCGAGCTGTCTGAAATCTCAGTGCAACCTCCTAGTTTGGGCGATGGTATGGTGTCGCCCTTTGCACTCCACTGCTGCTAGCACCGGTCCTGAGCGGACCTCCCCTCGCGAAGTTCTGTCATCTTTGATTGTCCTTGGTGTCTCTCGCCACCAGTGCAGATCTGTCGACAAAATCCTCATAGTCCAAAATTTTGTGACACAAGCTTTTCCCTAATGGCAGGCCTCAAGCCCTGCTTAAATCGTTTAGCCCTCTTAGCCTCAATATAGAGGAACTCCGTGGCATAGCGGGATCGCTAATCAAACTTACTCTCATAATCCGTCGCCGTCATACTACCTTGTCTTAGAGCCAGGAAATATGCACTCATTTTATCTTGGAAGATCTAATCAAAATCCTCCCAAGTAAAAGCATCGGTGTTCCTCCTCCTTTTCACAAAATCCCACCAATGATATGCCTCCCCTTCTAGCAGATATGTAGCTAGTTCAAACCATAAATCCTCGTTAACTCCCATGCTATCACACATTTTCTTCAACCGATGAATCCACTTATCTGCCTCCAAAGGGTGAGAGCTTCCTTGGAAAGTAGGTGGGTGTTGCCTCAAGAATTCTCTAAGAGCTATCATCCTCCTATTGTCGTCTCAGTTGCCCGGTATAAGAGTTAATGGTTGAAACCCCACATTGTGGTTGTTGTTTCTAATCTAGTATTATACCAGAATGGTTAGCTCCCTTAGGCATTGATAAATGTCATTCATCGCATCGGGATGAGGTGGTGGTGGTTGTGCTTGACCTCCACGCCCACGTCGACGTCCACGTCCACGTCTGCACATCAATTTATAATTTAATTTCCTAGATGTACTAGACACCTTAACTACCACCTTAACCCAAAGCATAAGGCTTGTCTAAGTTTTAGGTCAACAATTCATTCGACCTAATCCTACCTCTCTAGTGGTAATCCATAACCTACAACTCTCATGTAAGATTTAAAGCTTAGGCTTTGATACCAAGCTTGTAATGCCCCAAAATTCACCTTGGACAACATTACTATTTAAACCATTCACATCATGGGAGCGACTAATAAAATCCATAAATATAGAGAGTTTCATTCATCATACATAATATCTACATTATCATCCAAAAGAATATGTCAAACTATGGCAATTACATCCAAAAAAATTAAATATTATCTTGCAGTGGAATAAATATAATATCATTCAAATAATGTCTCAAAATGCATCTCCTAGTATATAACATAAAGAGAGCAACTCTAGACCATCCCCTCGGGATCCATGCTGCCATCCACTTGAGCATCTCAAGCTACCTGCTCCTCGACTCCGAGTTCTTCCTCTAAACCAAAATCTGAGAATAAATATTGTTTGTAGGGGGTGAGCACTAAGCTTTGTAGCAACATCCACCCAAACTAAAACAGGTTTTAAAAATATATAAAAACATGTCGGTCTCATTTCATAAATTTCATATCACTTTTGAAAGAAAACAATGACAGTGAAACAAATCTCAAGTTTAAACAATTATCAATAAGGTAAAAGAATAAGTAATATCAATTCTCAAAAATAAGCCATTTCCAACCATAGACCATTTCCAACAAGTTCATGTAAAAAACCATTTTCACAACAATAAACAATAGCCCACAATTTGTGCCTTTACCCACAATATGTGTCAGTGTCCCCATTTTGTATCTATATCTCAAGTATTATGTAAGATCTCGCATGAATACACACATTGAGAATATCCTGGCCCCCCACACACATACGTCCTCACAAGGATATCAATTTTAGGAAGGGCATATACCAATGCACTTGCAGTGACGAATACAACCTAGGAATAGTATACTAACCCTCAGCCCCGATTCTACGTGAGTGAATAGTGGTTTGGTCCTCGCAAGGCACCAACCCCACTACGAGTGATAGAGAATCTTCAAACCTGCACGGAGTAGGAAACGCTTCTAACCCACTCCATGATATCCAGTCAATGGTCACCCATGTTCATCCAAACATCCATACAAGAGATACAATACCAACCAATTTCTCAAATCACAAGTATTTCAAAAAACCCCAATTCCATAGGTATTTTTCCAATATACCAACTCAAGAAAATTAACCAAGAGATCATCGAAAGATATAGTTTCGTTGTTTCCACAAAACACTAAATTTTTTAAAATCAAGAACAAATGAATATCAAGTTTTAAAATCAAGAACAAATGAATATCAAGT
>CM042199.1:21605718-21674066 GCA_023539305.1 Ilex asprella | reverse complement strand
ACAAATGAATATCAAGTTTTAAAATCAAGAACAAATGAATATCAAGTAGAGAGATCAAGAACAAATGAATAACAAGTAGAGAAATCAAGAACAAATGATTTGTCAAGTGTACAGATCAAGAACAAATGAATATCAAGTAGAGAAATCAAGAACAAATGATTTATCAAGTAGAGTGATCGAGAACAAATGAATATCAAGTAGAGAAATCAAGAACAAATAAATATCAAGTTTTGAAATCAATAACAAATGAGTATCAAGAAGAAAAATTCATACTTCTTGAAAAACTAGAGTTTGGATGTCAAGAGCAAAGGTTTTATGACTATCAATCTATACTTCCATCAAAACATGGTAAGATTTGCAAGAACAATCAAGAAACAAGGATTCCATAACAAATATATATGATTTAAGAGTCTACACATATGTATGTATAAGTCCTACCATCGTGAGCAAGAGTGAAAAAAAAACCCTACCTTCTTCTTCCTTAGAGTTCTTGAAGAACTTCAGATTTTGATCCACTTTATGGTGAAAATATTTTTTGATCTTATGTTTCTACCCTTCTTTCTTGTTTCTCAAGACTTGCTAAGGTTGTAAATGGTGTATGAAAGCTAAAGGAGGCGGCCTTATGTATTTATAGAGGAAAAAAATATCTCAGCCGCCATCAATCTGATGATCTAATTCGCGGCTCACGTTCGAACGTCATTTGGCATTTCATATATTGGTTGCTTCCAGTACTTTTGTATTTCCATCAGAACTCTGCAGACACTAAAGTACTGGGACTTCCAGTCGTTCGAACATCGATTCACGTTCGAACGTTATCCTTGTTCTACTGAAACTTCTAGTGAAGTTTTGGACCAGTTAGCGGTTGATTTGGAAAATTTTCTTGAAATACACTTTTGTAACCCTAAAAGTTTGCTATATACTTTCAAAATTTCTGATCAAATGAACATCATGATAAGAAGTTATGATCCAAATACTAAGAGGTGTCCAAATTATTTTCTACCCAAATTTTTTCTAAAGTGTTCTTTCTCTCTTGTATACTTCCAAACTTCTACAACAGACCCTGTTACCTCAACTTACATTTTATTTCCTCTTGTACATTCCTCATAGTTCATGCCTACATCATGACATATATTAGCATTTAAAAACATAATCATATTACTATATAAAGATATGAATGTGGGGGTTTACATGGGACCTCTAAAGACCTAGCATCGCCTAAGCTCGTTGGAGGTATTAACTCAGTTGAACCACCAAAGCACAATTAACCTTATTAAAACTCAATGAAACACTCTTCAAATGATGAAGTAGTAGGGAACACCACTAGGTTAGTAATGTGAAAAGATGAACCCCCGAACTAAGGCTAAAGTCCAATTCATAAGAGAGCTAAATAGGTGATAAGCACAAAATATTACATATTTAATGGCCTCATTACATGCATTTTAACTCAACTTTTGCATATATGTACTTAGAGTTAGATGAAAATATGAATAATGTTGAATTTTTTATGTTGCAGGTAATTATTGCTTAAATGATGGATTTTAGGACTTTGCAACTAAGTATGAATGAGTGGTGAAGATATAGACACATTCAATGAGGCTTGGGAGGCTTGGAAGGTGAAGAAACCAAGAAAAGTGTAATTTGGAAGTTTAGCCCACTGGTTTCCCAAACACCAACCTTTCCAATCAAGAAGATGCAATCCAATGATTGGAATTACCATGTCATGCCATGAAATGAAATGAGACTTACTCATGTGCCTTCAACCCAAGCTCTCACTGGCTCCCATAACACAATGCAATGCCAATCTTTAATAAATTCGCCATTGATGAAATACATTCAGTGATCATTTTGAAATAAAAGCCATATGTTTTTATTATAAAACAAAATCATTGTTGGATGTTACACATCAAATGACTATTTTATAAAATAATATCATGTGTCTTTGTTAGGTAGCGTAATTTTGGTGTCACACCACTAGCTCCGCACACCGATACACTTTTTTGGACTTTGCACCGTCGGAAGTGTATAAACTAGTAGTCGGTTCTTGCACTTGAGGGAGAGTCTAGCCCTTCTTGCTATACCTGACACTAGTTTTTTTTCATGCAACCATGCTACTTAATCGAAACTTCGTTTCAACTTTTCCTAAGCCCACCCATCATCCACCAAGTATGGTATTTGATTGAACCATGCACACACACACCCACACCCACGCCCACACAATCAAGTCCATCTTTGGATGCATCACAGTAAACTGTGTACCTCTGTCCCTTCTCCGCAACTGCTAGAATAGGAGGTGAAGTAAACCTCCTCTGTAATTTTGGAAAATGGTACCAAAGTTCCCCTAGATGAAGCATTCAGCCTAACAAAGCCCTTGTTCGATAATTCTTGTCATTGGACCCAAAATTCATGCAAACCTACCGGTGCCATTCTATGCAGAATCATAAAAATAGGTGTTGTATCAGGGTAGAACTCAACAGTGAAGTCTACATCCTGATGTAGAGGTAATCCCGGTAGTTCGTCTGAAAGAACATCCTCAAACTCACAAGCTACCCGAGATAGACCCAACTCCTATCTCGCCTCGTCCTCCAGGGTAAGGCTTGTTAGCCAACTCATTAATTACTCGTGCCATCAAGAGTCATGCATGGTCTGGGGTAAAACATCGTGTTTTTCACCTTGAAACTCAAAACAAACAAGGTCCGGTGTGTAGCCTGTGACTTGTTTTTCACAATCAATGACGACTCAGTGTGTCGCCAACTAGTCCATTCCAGGATTACATCAAACTCCGACATGTCCATGACCCTTAGGTCCAAGGGGAGTAGAATTTTTTGAGATCTCTAACTTACACCCCGACATATCTGATCAATATATAGCCTAGTTCCTAGGGTTGAATTTACCTATAAGGACTCTTCTAGGTTTGTGATTCCTAAATCTATATCATACACACAAACGTGAAATGATGGTATGTGACATGCTTGAATCAAATAACACACGTACTCATAAATAAGAATTTAAGAAATGTAACGGTGGTCGCCGACTTATCCGTCAGCTCATTTTATGGTGTAACATCGAAGACCGTCTCTTGGGTCCCCGATGTAGCCGCCTGCAAGTCCTTTTACTGGTCTCAGCCCACACCCTGGCTTATTCGACCTGATTGCGGAGTCCCCGCATGTGAAGTACTAGGGGCATATGGAAGTCCTACGGACGACTAAGATTGAGGCATTTTGATAGTCCATGAGTTTTGCCTCACAGGACAATCCTTCTTCACATGGCCCAGCTATAGACTGTATAAACATGTCTGTGGATGCCTCACCGATGACTGGGACTGAGATGTCCCATAGCTCTGGGATCCCGGGCTTTGAGGACAATCTCGTATCATATGACCCCGCGGGTGGCATAAGTAGCAAGTCTTCTGACCTTCCTGGTAGGTGGTCCTAAAGTTTTCCCCTTTTTGGAAGAATTGACCTTGGCCTTGATATCCGCGTTCCTGTCCTAGTGATTCCTGTGGGCTCGATGTTTTCTACTTTTTCCATGGACGTTGGTGGCCCAAGAAACTCAGACTCTTTTAAATAGCTTGAGCCCCTTGGCTCAAGCTATTTAAAAGAGACTGTAAGCTATTTCAAGCTATGGCTAGTAATTTAATTTAATGGATATATGGAAAACTTAAGCATTTGGCAAGTGGACAGTCTAATAGACTGTAAGTGGACAATGGAAGAGACAAAGTAGATAGAGTGGATTAATGCACAATGGAGTTACTACACATGGTGAATAATTAAATGTGAAATTGGTTTGGATAGTTATTCATATGAAGAGTCCCTCAAATATTTAAGTGACGTGGGATAAATAAATACATAAGATATGGTTGTCTTTATTCTATTTTAGAAGGGTAAGACTAGTATTTAAAAGTTTTTATGAAATAGTATAAATATAAATACTTTAAAAATAGTATCTATAATATAAATCAGAGCGGTTTCAACATCCAACGGTCTCAAATCAATTGATCAAACAAATCCTGCGATTTTTAATTAATTCATCCAACGGCCATCAATTCTTCATTTTTCACCCACAACTTTTTTTCAAAAATATGACCACTATCCTCTCAGTCACTTCACATGTCAGCTGCCTCCCCTGTATCTCTCTTTTTTCTCCTCCCTTTTTGTCAGACAACCACCCCTATGTTATAATGTTACCATCTCTCTCTTCATCTCTCTCTCTCTCACCGACGACACCACCATCGGCCTAACAAGATCGCCACTGCCACATCCCACCACCATCATACCCCCTGGTATTCCTCTTCTATTCCTCTCTCTTTCACTCACACCACACACACTCTGAACGAACCCCCTACCAGTTATTCCCCTCTCCCTCCTTTGTGTTTCTCTCTTATTCTCCTCTCAGTCACTTCACATGTCAACCGCCTCCCCTCATCTCTCTTTTTTTTTCCCTCCCATTCTATCAGACAACCATCCCTATGTTATAATGTTACCATCTCTCTCACCGCCGACACCACCATCGGCCCAGCAAGATCATAACTACCACACCCCACCATCATCATACCCCTTGGTATTCCTCTTATATGTCTCTCTCTCTCACTCACACCGCACACACTTACTCTGAACGAACCCCTCACCAGTTATTCCCTCTCCCTCCTCTACTTTTCTCTCTCACACACAAAAAAAATGGGTTTGATGAGTGAGACCTCACATTGGTTTGCATTTTGTATTTAGTGTGGAGGGTTTTTTTGGTTAGTTGAATTAGTGGCAATGGAGTTTTTTTTTTTTTTTAGTTTGTTGCATAAGGAGGGTCAAGACAAGATTCATATCATGAATCTTCACTATTATTAATTTAGACCTTAGGTGGGCTGAGTTTTATAGAATAAGTTTCCTTTTAAATATATTTTTCTTTGGAATGTATTTATACTTGAAAGTGCATACCTAATGTGTACATTAGAAAATCTTTGGTAGCTTGGAATATTTAGCAAATATTACTTTCTATAGTAGTTGTACCTTACTTTGATCATTCTTTGTTGATATCTTATTGATTTAGATGTGCTTTGTTGCATTAAATGGTGAGCTTTGTAGTAATACTTGGTGTTTTTATTGCACTTGGTTTTGTGTATAAGCCTTATCTAGCATTTGGGGAGTGTGGAAGATGGGTATGCCCTTGAATCCATGATCAAGAGCAAGACTTTGATAAATACGACTTGGAAGGAGTGTGCTGATATTCAATAATTAATTTTTTTCGTTTCTACACTTAATGTTCTATTTTTTAGTATGGTGAACTAATTTTACGTTTATGGGGATATCTTTGGCTTGATGTGAAATTGCTGATTTGTTTGGTTGTTGAAAATGGGTCGCTGATTTTGGGGGATTGTTTTGTTTGTTTCTTGATTCTATATACAGGTTGATATTTCCATGCTCTACAATTTTTAAAGGAAATCATGTCGAAATGTTGAAAAAATATCGAGTTATTACTAGATTGATTGAATTATGTGACCAAAAAAAATATTAGATAGATTTAACTTTATTTAATTAAATGAAATGAAGAATAACCTACATCAAATTAACCGAACTTGCGTGGTTTACAAACGTGAAATTTATGTCTCTGGTTGCATTTGGGTAGCAAGTAGAATTTTTTTGGTACTTTCGTTTGATGATTTATGTCTTTGTTTCTTTTGGGTTAGGATTCAACTTTTTTGTTAAGTTTGTGCTTTTCTATTGCTGAATGTGGCTCTCCAATTCTCTTGTTTTATTATGCAGTTTGGTTTCAAGGTTAGTAGTTTGTTTTGGCAATTAGGGAAATTAGGGAACAGGTAATTATGGAAATTGGGGAACAGGTTAGTACTTTGTAGTTTGTCCAAATTTGAAACAGGTAATTAGGGAAATATCTGATCCCACTAGTGAAGGATATTGCTGCATTTGATGATTCTTATTTCTAAACTTGATCTTGTAATATAAAAAAAAAAGCAAAAAGATTCCAGTTGATGAAATAGTATATGATAGATCCATGAATAGTTTGGTGGACTTTTGGGGAGGGAAATGTATTCTTTCCCAATTTTTTTTCATGGATCTAGCATAGACTATTTCATCAACTGGAAAACTGAAACTGTTTATTTCATCACGAAAGATAAAATATTGTTTCCTGAAATCCAAAAATTACAAGAAGCAAAAACTTAAATGGTTTATGCAAAACAGTGGAAGTTTAACCATCGAAAAGGTAAACTGTACAAAGAAAACAAAAAATTCTTGCGGAAGGCCTTGTACAGTAATTGTTTTTGCTCCAGCAGTTCAGCTCCTACTCTTTCCAATCCACACTTTAACTTCAGACCTAAAGTGAACTTTGATCAAAGAACTATAACTTTAGACATCCTACAAACAAGCTGCCAGTACACCCATGTTCCAAATCAGTGTAGCAGCTCCACTTCAGTGCATCATATTCGTTCACTTTCAAGTTAATTGCCTTTTTTTGTCTTATCCAGGTGAAGCAAGACGAATTGCTCCAGTTTGCAGAAGGTGTTATTAATTCTTTAAATGGATCTGAACCTTCGCAAAAAGGTAAGATTAATGAAATTGTTCCTACATTTTGTAAATTTCATTATGTCTACAATTCAATTTATTAAGTCTGCTCTTATAGGTTGATCTAAGTGATAGTAACAACATACTTGTCAATGTTTTGTTTGAATGTGTGCTTAATCGATTACATATGAATAAGGTAATGCTACTAGTATTGTTAAAAAAATTCCTTTTGGTATTATTTTGCATTTTTTGACTAATGCCTTATATTGTACTTCCTAGGAGAATTCAAATGTGAATCACTTGAACAACCTAAGTGTTGCTCCATCTTCGACGAAGGGGAAAGAAAAAATTGGTAGTTCTATCGGAAAAGAAAATTGGTTTACTCAACCGGTATGTTAAACTAATCATTGTTTATGTATTGATAAAAATTATTTAACACAACATATCTAATAGCTATCTAACGTGTTGGTATTTCGGTTAGAGCGATATACACTACATTTTCGGTGATATTTTTGAGTTCTTTACCCCTCACTCTCACTCATACACTTATTTCTCACGCACACATGACTCCATACCATCATCGAGGAGAATTATGAGAGAGATATTTATTATGAATTTGATTTTAAAAAGTTATGCTTTTTGGACAAGCTAACATATTGTCCAAATTATGTATTGGTTTCTTTAGCAATTCTTACATATCATAGATTGAGTTAATTTGATTAATTCTTAGTTAATTTTCTTAATTTTTTGTTTCTTCCATAAATTGCTACATTGTGTTTACTTGTCTTATATTAATGCAATTTTTATTAGGGATTTGAAATTATATTAGTTCACTAATTATTTAACTTATTTCACACGTCACTTCCTATCTTAGGCTCCCGCATCAAATTTTTGCTTCCTCTAAAATTGAGGCCCAATGAGCCAGACGTGAACGAAATCGCAATGATAGTAGTATGTGCTCACGGCGTAAGCTGTCGCAGCGCTCACGTCGGGAAAAAGAGCGTTATGGGAATTACACTCCATCTTCACCCAAATTCCCCAACCATGCTCCACTTGCTAACATGGTTATTGTAGATTACAATACAATCCCCTCGCATTCTCAAGCATCTCTTTGTACAATATTGGCTGAACATTTCGCCTACTCAGTTGTGCAATGTTAAGGTACATTTACTATTCCCATTGTTTGTATATGGATTAAAATATGTAAAACTAACTATCTGCAATGCCATAATGAATGCATACTTGGGTGGGAAACACGAATTTTTAGCAATCCTACTACACCTTCAGTGTCGAAAGTATGTCACTCCTCCACTAAATGCCTAAAAAATGGAAAAGAAAATATGTCTACCTCTTTGGTAAGTTTTCTGATTAATAGCTTCGGATTGATAAGTATTTCTATTGCTTTTAAGAAGAATAGAGTTATAATGTATTGTCTTTCCCCTGTTGGATAGTTGCATAGGAAAATACCGGTGATATACACTCCCCCACAACCCTTATGTCATGATTTGCAAGACTTAACTCCATTGCACCGAGCCACTATAGCACACCTCCCACAAAAAAAAAGGGCGCGGACAAATAATTTGGAGTGTTATCTAACACCTACAATTGCGTCTAACCCAGTTTTTATTCCAACTAAATTTGATCTATTCTCACCTATTCTTGTACGACCTTTACCTTTGCCTCAGAATTTAGAGACAAACTATGCTCACTATGAAGCCGTCTTCGATGTAGCGCCACATTCTCATCACACTAACGAAAATTCCCTCATCACGTTGTCTTTGGTTCTGGTAGATCCAACGGGGTAGGTATATTCTACATAGTTTATTAGCTGCCTAATATTTCCTTACTTCTCATATTTTTGTGCATACAATTTTTATTTGTAGATCCCCATCAAAACCCTTTAGCGATGTTGACAGTATGGTTATTGATGGCAAATTGAATGTTATTGTCCCTGTCAACAATGAGCATCATTTTCTCGGGCCGGTGAATATTCAGTGTCTGTATTGTTTGGCCTAACATTGGTGGAATGAGCGATTATCATGCACAGGATTGTCCAATCTAAGATTCAAAACATGTTGTCTATAAGATAAAATTAGGTTACCGGAACTCATTGCACTCCCACCTCCTATTCGTGGATTGTACGATGGTCATTATGGTCAATCAAAATCATTTTGACGGCATATTAGGGAGTACAATGTAGTTAATGCTTTCACGAGCTTGGGTGCTAGGCTTGAAGACAGATTACTCAACTCAAGAGGGCCAACATCATTCACTATCCATGGGAAATTACATCACCGTACCAGGTCATTGTTACCCCCGAATGGTTGCGCACCCATCTACTGTCAGTTGTACATATATGACCCAGTCACTGCATTGAATATTGGGTGTGCGCGGAATAATAACATGCATCAAGATGTCCTTCACACTATACAGAATTATTTATTGTCAGCGAATCATTTTGCTTTAAAGTACAAACGTGCACAAGACGTACTAACTGAGTCAGAATCTTCAGGTCATGATTTACGTGCTCACCTTCATCTCACCATGACAGCCAACCCAAAATTTCCTAAAATAATAGCTTCTTTACTAGAACACCAAACCTCTTTGGATTGTCCAGACATAGTTGCTTGTGTATTTGAGTTAAAACGGCATGTCCTGATGCATGAGGTAAAAAGTGAACAAACTTTTAGTCAAAAAGTTTCTCATGTATTCACCATTGAGTTCCAAAAAAGAGGGTTACCACACATGCATGCTTTATTCTTCCTTCATAGTCCTGACAAGATTCAAACAACTGCACAAGTAGATTAGTTAGTTAGTGCTGAATCCCCCGATCCATCCACTGATCCAACTCTGTACGACACAATCAAGAGTTGTATGGTTCATGGTCCGTGTGGTTCTCGAAACCAATATTCAACTTGCATGGTGAATGGTGCATATCGGTTTCATTATCCAAAAGCCTATACAGATTCGACTACTATGGATGAACATGGATACCCTATTTTTCATCGTCGTCGCAATGGTCAGGCTTACACCACCAGAGGGCATACATTTGATAATCGAGACGTCATACCTTACAATCCACACTTGTTAAGAAAGTTCAACTGTTATACAAACGTGGAGGTCTGTGCAGGAATGAGGTGTCAAATATATCCACAAGCATATTTACAAAGGTCATGATCGCACAATTATGGTTTTAGAGGGACCAGATAGAAATAATGAGATAAAGCAATACCTTGATGCAAGCTATATTGGACCGACAGAGGCTATATGGAGACTCTTTGGTTATCCTCTCCATGAAGAAATTCCTTCTGTTATACGACTAGATCTACATTTACCTGGGATGCATTAAGTTGTTTACGATCCTACTAAAGCACTTGAAACAATTAGACTTGGGTCTAGGGGTCAAAACACAACTCTAACTTGATTCTTAGTCAAAACACAACTCTAACTGGATTCTTTGACTGTTGTTCTTCAAATGATGTTGCACATGCCTACACATACCAAGAATTTTTCCAACATTTTGTTTGGAAAAAAGGCCGAAAGATTCGAACTCCGAGGCAAAACGGTTTTGCAATTGATAGATTATACTTTGCTAAGCCCAATTCTGGGGAGCAGTTTTACCTTCGGTTGCTATTGACTATTGTTAGAGGACCACGATCTTTTGATAGTCTGTGCACGATCAATGGTGTGTTTCATGATAGTTTCAAATCAGTAGGTGTAGTTATGAGGCTCCTGAAAGATGATGCAGAGTGGGTACAATGCCTTCAGGATGCTTCAACCATGAATACGGGATACGAGTTACGGAGAATATTCTGCATCATTTTGATAGAATGCTCCCCAATACAGCCATGCACTCTATAGAATCTATTCTCCGTTCATATATGTGATGATCTTCGTCACAAGTTACAAGCAACTTTGGGCATATACGATCCAACACAGCCTCAAATCAAAGATTATGGTTTATATTTGATTGATCAGTTGCTACATGAATCTGGCAAAAAAAATGGATGACTTCCCACCTATATAACACTCCATCGAAAATTGGAGTTATGTTTCAGGTAATAGATTGTTGATCGATCATATACAACTACGAAACGAAGAAAATCAATTGAATGACCTTTAGAATATTGATGTTTTAAACAATGCTCAACGTACGACTTACGATGTTATTACTATCTCCATTGCTGAAAATCAGGGCAAAATATTTTTTCTCAGTGGAGGTGCAGGAACAAGGAAAACCTTTTTATACAACACCATCACCACTAAAATGCACAGCAAGGGTCATATCGTCATTATAGTTGCTTCATCGGGAATTGCTTCGTTGTTGTTGTTAGACGGTCGGACAACTTATTCTACATTCTACATTCCATTTGAAATCATAGAAAGCTCGGTATGTGATTTTAGCAAACAGTTACCTCATGAGGAATTATTTAGGGAGGCTCTCTTGATAATATGGGATAAGGTTCCCATGCAGTATCGACATGGTGTTAAGGCAGTTGATTGCACACTCCACGACGTTCGTGATGATAACTGACCATTTGGCAGTATCACAATCGTGCTTGGTGGAGATTTCCGTTAAATACTACCAGTGATATCTAAGTGTGGGCAAGAACAAATTGTTGGTGCATCCTTAAGACGTTATGCAATATGGGCGAGTGTGTGCCTATTGACTTTGAGCATAAACATGCGTTTGAATAGCAATCATCCTGCAAATTCTTCTTACGCATCCTTCTTGGAAGAGGTGATTTATATTATAGATTTATTTATATAAAACCGTCTAATTATTCATTTAGATGTACTAATATGTTTCACATTATACTTAGATTTGGATCAGTATGTAGGATACTGTGGAACTTCCTCCAATGATACACAGGTGTCGAACTCTACATGAACTAAATTCTAGAGTTTATCCCCAACTAGATGTGCTCAGTGAAGTAACCCCATCCTACTTAACTGAGCACACAATTCTTTCCGCTTGAAATGATGATGTTTGTTATATCAATGATGCTGCTCTACAAATTTACCCTGACGAGACGTATACCTACCTGGAAGCTGACAAGGTGTCGGATGGGGACGAACTCTATCATTCGACCACTAATAAATATCCAAGTGAGTTTTTGAATTTCCTAAACCCATCAGGTTTACCTCCTTTCAATTTGGAGCTAAAGGTCGAGTGCCTCATCATTTTGTTGAGGAATATAGCCCCGAAAGGTGGCCTCTGTAACGGGACTAGACTAATGGTTGTCAAGGGCACATCGCTGGTTATTGAGACTAGAATTCTAACTGGTGACAAATCTGGGAATCTATGTTTCATCTCGCGGATATCATTATCACTGTCTTCTAAAGATTTACCATTTCAAATGACTAGACGTCAATTCCCAGTACGCTTAACATATACTATGACAATCAACAAGTCGCAGGGCCAGTCAGTCAAGTTTGTTGGTGTAGATTTGCACTCGCATGTATTCAACCACGGTCACCTATATGTGGCCATGTCTAGATGCACGTCGGCTGATCGCATCAGTGTCCTTCTCCCTCCTAATGATCAGCTACCACGATAAATATCGTATATCCGGAGATGTTGTTGGACTCGGTATAAATATTACTACCTCTTTTAATGTATTGCAACTTACGTTAGGTCTAGGTTCATGACTTTTGTTATAGTTTTAATAACTTCTTCCACACATGTATGATGATAGATTTTCAATGATTATATGTTTATTATTTGAATTCATAAGCATCTGTGTTCAATGATTTATTTTTTCTTCAGTACATGGTTTAGTTGAAGGAGTATTTATCTCGATATTTGTTCCAATTATTGATATTTTTTTGTCTACAAATAAAATTTATCTTTCCATTAATGGCGTGTTGAGGAATCAGTAATCCGTCATCCCTCTTTTTTTTAATCCTCCCTTTTTCACTCCTCTCTCTGTCTTTCTCCCTTTCTCTCTCTGTTTAGCCATCTCTAGCAACACCACTGATTAAACTATTGTCCAGGTGTGACAGCCTCTTTTAATGAGAATCTCTATATTTCTCTACTTCTCATGCAAAAATACCACACACACGTAATACATGCACAAACACACACGCAACTGCAACCAATCAAACACTTGCGCATCGAACTCACACTCCACTATACTACCACCAATACAGATTTATGATTGAAATCATTAAGCAAATGAACCGTTTGTTGAAATGCTACATAGAAATACTATGTGCTCTTTTTCTCATACATCACACTCAATTTGATAGGAGCTTGATTAAACATGTATGCATGGTACAGGTTGAGAGCGGTTAGAGGATGGTAAAATGATTGGCCTTAATTTTGAATATGTATGGTTATTGAGCTTAAGATCTTATGTGAGCTTTGATTATTGAAAATCTTATTTTTCATTTTTCCTTCCTTAGGTGGATTGCTTTATGGAAGGGCACCTACAATTTTGTGGAAGGTTATAAAGTTTGCCACTTTTTGCTTTGGTTGAACTTTTTCTCTTTCACCACAATAAACTCCAAACCACACCACTCGCCAATGCTTTTGAAAAACCTGGGCAAATTTGAACTTTTTGTGCATAAGGGCAAAATTGTCATTTACCATCCTAATACTTATTTGAGATACTCATTCTCTAGACCTCAGATGAGGAAACAGACTTCGCCGTTGGATTCGTATCGCAAAATCTAGTCACTCTGTCAAATTTTGTCAAATTCTGAGATAGTCAAACTTTTGCACGTCGTTCGAGGCGACTACGTGGCGAATGACATTTTAAAGGTCCCCAAAAATAAATTTTTGAAATTTTCTTTAAAATTAAGTTAAAGTGCCAATAAAATTAATTTGGATTTAATCCGAGGCTTAATGAATCGTTTTTGGACGAAAAACGAACCCGGAAGTCGGTAATATGCGGTGCAACGAGGACCGCACATTTAAAAATATAAATAGGGGTCAAAATATCTGAAAATCAGATATCTCAACCCACTTGAGCCCTTGTTCAGCCGCCCAAATAGAGAGAGAGAGAAGAGAAATAAGACCAGAGTTCTTCAAGCCTTCTCCTTTGATTTCTCCACTTCCCGTCGCTCGGATTTCGTCGAGCAAGAAGGGAGAGTTGATCTACGCGTGGGTACCAAAAACCAGGAATTTCACCGAAGGTTCAAAGGTGAAGTTTTGGAAAAAAATCAAGTCTTGTGGGTATTTTTTTTCTTGAGCACAAATTGAAAGGAAGAAGGGGATGTTCTGTTGTCAAACCTGGACAGTAGGTAAGTTTCTTCTTCATTCTCACGAGCTCTGGTTCTTTATTAATTCTGAAAATTTGAGGTTATGATATAGACTGAATAAGGAATCGTTTGGTTTTGGTTTCAAGTAAAATGGAGATAAATACGATTTTTGGTGATTTTTCAAAGTTAGCTCCAGCCTGTAGAAACTGTTCTGGAAATTCCGGACAGTCTGTGATTTCGTAATTGGTTTTATGCGTTAGACTTCGTTTATGAATCTAAAAATTTGAGGGTTTACAATAGATTCATAAAGGGTTATTTTGGCTTTGGTTTCATACCAAAAGGATGAAAATTCTATTTTTGGGGAATTTTTAAAGATGACTATGACCTGCTGAAAACCAGAAATTCTGTAACTTACACTTGGTTTAGGAGTTACTTGGGACAGGTAATTAGTGTTCAAAAATAGTGATTTTTGGTGAAAGATAACTACTATGAGTCTATGTTCAGCTCGCACATGTTTTGTTGGAATTGGATTTCTATAACTAGAGTTATAGTTGTTTTAACTCATGAAGGTTAACTGCAGAATGTTAAAAGATGCTAAGCACCTATGCTTAGTTGGAAAAGAACTCTACATGTGGCATTAAAACTAAATAACAGAGGGAGTGTTCTTGAGGATTTCTACACTTATATTACACTCTATTAAGGTAAGGTTTCTCCTACTTGGTTTATTTCTTGTTTTAGGTGTATTATGGAATGGGTATGGAATTTGGCCTGGACCAAATTCTAGTTTAAGTTTGGTATATGGAAGTTACCTATATAATTTTCTTTAGACTTGATATTATGTGAGAATGTTTACTAGAAATCAGTTGATGTGATTTCTTAGGCCTTGTAGTGACTTAAAATGTATTATGTGATTACATGACTTGAGTGCCTTCAAGGTGTTTGACAATATGCCTTGGTTGAGAAATTGATATTATTTCAATGAAAATTGTGATAACACGTTTATGTGTCTAGAGATGATCAAAGTATGCTCTATGTTGTCAATTTATGACTTCAAATATGTTGACATGATAAAGGTGTTTTGGTTGTTGTATGCATTTAATATGATGACCATGGAATTGTATATGTTGAACATATAGACATATTGCTCATTTGGCATCATTGCATTTGGAGCATGAACATAGCATCACATTCATTGGTATTGAGCATGAGTGTGGATGTGTGGAATTTGGGTAAATCAACACCTAGCTTGGTGTTTGATTGTGTGTGGACTCGGGAAAAAAGGGGATCAACGATCCTTTTTGGAGTTGCACGTTGCATTGCATAAAGAAAACTTGTGTTGGGTAAAGCAAGAAGGGGCATGGCGACTACCTTGGGTGAAAAACCCTAAACCACCTGGTTCACACACTTTCCCTACGGTGTAATTCCGAAAAAGTGTCAGGCCCACGGAGCCTGCGGTGTAACTCCGGAAAATCCGTTGTCCAAAAAAAAAAATACAAGGTTTTTGTGATAAAAATGCCCATTCAATGGGTAGACTCCTAATAATGATCGGATTTTCTAAAAACGTATGGTTTGTTATTCAAAACAATCATTAGAAGGATTTTTCCGTCAATAAACGGGTTGCATTACACTTTGACATTTCATTGTGTGGCGTGAGTCAGTGAGGACTCGGTTTGAAAGATGCATGAGTGAGTGTCACCTCATTCCATGGCATGACATGGTAGCATTCCAACATCAAATGCATATTCTTGTATGGAATGGTTGTTAAATGTTGCTTATTGCATGTACAAATCACATATGCATCTAAGGTGGGGAGTAGCCCTTGTAGGATAAACTTTACTGGGCGTTGTGCTCACCCTATACGGGAACCACTTTTAGGTACGGGACATGTTCCAGCGGATGGCTCTCATTCGGGGGCCCTTGGTTGAAGAGAGGCCAACATGTGGTCTTAGCTTCGTTTTTTGTAAAATTAGACTTGTAATTAAATTTTGGCATGTAACGTGTAAAGGAATTGTAATAGAGTCTATATGGATTGTTTTGATATAACTGTGCATGTTTTATATGAGTATAGATAAATGGACCCGGTGCGGTCATTGTATTATGTTGGGCCTCGGATGGGCCTTGTAAGGTTTATTGTATAGGTTGTGTTTTTGGGTAGAGCTCCCCGTACGAAGGAGACTCTGCCTGAATTTTGTTAAAAGATGGATCCCAATAAATGGGACATAACGCCGAGATATCGAGTCACTCAGTATCCACGGGCATTCCGCGAGTTGACGGATGGTCAATGGGACCCCCAGATTTTTGGGGCGTCACAGCTTTGACTTTGCAATTGAATTGTAAGATAGTAGAGAGTTTTTATGTAAGCGTTGGGCCCCTCTCTCTCTACCTTCCTCTTTTGCTACACTTTGTTTTTAATTAATTGTGTTTCTATGGGTTTTCTGCTATATTGATGTGTTTTGCAACAAAAAAGTACTCTTTGCATGTACTTTATTGGATAAGTTCGAATCTTTCCAATTTGGTGACATCCGTTGAATTGATGTTGGGAGTTTCATTGAAGACGCAGTGATTGATTTGGTGGTGGTGATCATCATATGGTTCTTTGCATTGATTATTGGCTTATTGGTACTGGTCGAAGTAAAGAATCAAAGTTTGTGGTGGTCTCGAGAGTAGTGTCGGTGGAGCGTTTGTAGGAGGTAAAAGATTGAGAGTTAGTTTAGTTAAATTTGGTTTGATAGGGTTGGGTTGTATATCTATTTGAATTGTTTATCTATTCTTAAATGGATGGTTTGAATGTACTTCTTAATTATGGATCATAATATTGTGCTTAATGACTTTGAGTTGCTTTTAAATGATTGTAGTTTATTAACACACGGTAACCGGGTGTCGAGAAACTATTGATGATGGCCGACAAAATCATAATAATTTTTACATGAGATAGTCATTATTTTTAATTGTTTTCTTCTTAGCTTTTTTACTTGGCCTCTTTTTTGCAAGTATTAATTTTATTAGTATTTAACGGTCCATGAAATCAGCAAACTTCTTCCTCAGTAGGAAAATTGTTGTGTGAGAT
Source organism: Ilex asprella (assembly GCA_023539305.1). Taxonomy (NCBI): domain Eukaryota; kingdom Viridiplantae; phylum Streptophyta; class Magnoliopsida; order Aquifoliales; family Aquifoliaceae; genus Ilex; species Ilex asprella. The sequence goes on along the minus strand of CM042199.1, from coordinate 21,657,284 downwards.
GTTGATTTGAAATGCTCTTCATTTGTTAGTTTTCATGTACGTCGTGCTGGTAATCACTAAAGCATATTATCTCGGTTTTTTTATTTGGGTTTGGATTTTGGTAAAATTTAAATTGTTTATGTTTTTTTGTTATAATAAATGGTGAGATTCGCTTGCAAATTTCTTTTTTATGTTATAGAAAAATTGAAAATTTAATTCAAATTTAGAATTATTGGATTTGGAATTTTGTTTCGGCATTGGATTTGATAAGGTTAGACTAGGTGTATACATTTTCCCTCTTTTGGATTTTATCTTCTGAGCAACCTATTTTGTCGTGGGAATGTTTAAGGTTTATTTTATAAAATGTTGGAAGCTATCAGGATAATAAGCTTGGCATTCTAATTCTCCATTTTGCATTGAATTTGTCCAATGAGTTTTCACTGAATAATTGCACCAAGCCCAGGAAATTGACAAAAAAAAAAAATTCACTGGTTGTAGGGGCATGTGTTGGTAGAGGCTGGCTATAAGGGGCTTATTGGGTTTATATTGTTCAACCACGCATGATGATTTTCTTCATTGGACATAGACTAACACCATCGAGGGATTCACTAAGGTAATTAATTTTTAATTATTTTAATTGTTAACTAAATTTGGTTTGACTGTTAAGTTAGTTTTCATGTTTAAATTTTGTGAGAATGAGAATTTTTTGGGGGTTTTGAATGGAGGGTTTATGAATTACATTAAAACTAAAGTATTAGTGATTGGAAATAATAATTATGTTTCATTATTTCCCATATGAATACTAAAAATGATAGTAATTTTTCAGTAAGCTCGAAACTACATATTAAAAATCACCGATTGTTGCCGAAGAACTCATTACTAGTAAAGATGCTGCTAACAATTTCACATGACACCACTACACAAGTAAGATAATTTTTTCTCTCATTTAATTTCTTTTCCCTTACTGCCCCAAGTTTGTTGGTGATTCACTAAAAAATAGTTGATTTTTGTTTGATAGTTGGGAAAGAGATTGTGGGTTTAGTGGGCTATATTTGGTTTAAAAGTCTTGCTGAGTGAGATGGTTTTCCACTAACCAAGATCACTCACATTTTTCATCTCATATTCTAGGAAACATATTTGCTTATTTCTCTAAATTGTGTTTGTGGCACTTTGCAACAAAATTTGGGAAAATGCTATAATTTTCAACTTTATGTTCAATCCAACTAACGATAAAAGTAAGGGGCCTTATTTTTGATAATTGGTTATATTTCAAATATTTTTAGGTATACATGGAAGGATATGAAGATGAAGTTGAAGGTGTTTCTCTATTTGTGCATGTGTGTATTTTTTGTGTTCCGTCTTTTGTACAGTTAACTAATTATACATGGTTATGATAGTTTTGTTTTGGTGGTTTGGATAAACATGGTTATGATGATTGTGGTGATATGTATAATTGTAAGCTTTATAGACAAATTTAGATTTTTTTGGGCTTATATTTTTAGAGGAAATTCTGCCCAAATTTCTTGAAATTAATAGGGAATAGCTTGATGTTTTGGTAGTTAGATATATGTTGATGATTGAGTATGCATTGCTTATTGTGGTGGCATGGTGAATTATGATGATTGTTATGTATGATTGTTACTTCTGTAGACATGTTTAAATTTTATGGGTTCTTATTTTTAGAGAAAATTATGCAAAATTTTGGAATTGTTTTCTCAGATATGCACACAGAAGAAAATAATCTTATCTGTTGAAGAAATTATTGCTCTGATAGGCGATACGTGCATGGAGTCATTGGACATGTGTGTATATTTGTATATCTTGTAAATATAAATGGATTTTCTATTATGATGAGAAGTGGATTGTTAACTTATGAATTGGATTTATGGGTTTATGAATATTTGAAATTTCATAAGGATTGTGTGTGTGGATTGGGGAGAGACACTGTTCTCTGCGCTGAGCAGAGCATCAAGAAAAGCCTTCAGTTACATGGTTGTGGGATACAACAACGTTGATGTCAATGCTGCCACTAAGTATGGTGTTGCCGTTGGAAACACTCCTGTAAGTCCATTTTCCTTAGGTATATGTTGTGTTTATGTTTACGTTTCATAAGACATGTATGGAAGTTATTAGATACTTAAGCATGTATTGGGCAATTTTATCAGTCATTTTGGAACATAACAAGAAGTTTATGTGCGTGTGTGAGTGAGCGAGCTAAGTGTTGTGTGTGTTTACTTAAAGGAATTTAGAGAATTCTATGGTTATATGGTCAGGGAATACTAACAGAGACAACAAAAGAGTTAGCAGCCTCACTTTCTTTAGCAGCAACTAAAAGAATCATTGAAGCAGATGAGTTCATGAGGGCTGGCTTCCTCATCTGTATGACCACCATTAATTCCATTTCATTGTATTTCTGTTTTTACTAATGACTTTGAGAATTCAATTCTTTTTGCATGGATTAATTGCATGATTGAGTTATATTCTCTGATAATTTTGTGGGAAACTTGCTTAAAGGACAGACTATTGGGGTAATAGGAGTTGGTCGTATTGGTTCTGCCTATGCTAGAATGATGGTAATTTTCACTCTCTCATTGTATGTATTATGACAATCTCCATTCAATCCCATATAATTGGTTGAATTCCAAGGTGTTGAATAGACTTGTGTTAGTTGCAACGCATCATAATCACATTGGAAGTAATTGGTGGATGAACCCTTTTAACATGTCATATTGGTGCACATCGTATTGGAGATAATCACATCAGCTGTGTGTAATTTTCATGAGAGGTAGAGTGCAGCAATCAAAAAAGGGTGTGCAAATAGCATTCCCATTTCATACTTGTAGAAATAGTGTTCTACAAGTTGGGCAGTTTTTTACCAAAAACAAAGTTGTGCTGTTTAAAAACTGCAACCAGAATTTTATAAGTAGGAATTAGTAATAAAATTTATTGTTGCTATATTATTTTTGTCCATTGTTTCAGGATAACCATGGGACTTTTAACCATTTGTTTTCATTATCAACCTCTTTTTTGTGCATCAATTCCTATGACAATGAGTTGATTTTGCGAGTTCAGAAGAATTCCAAGGAGAGAATTTTATTATGATCTAGCAATCTAATGTTCTACTTTCTCCAAGTTGAAGGATTTAAAATGAATCTGATTTACTATGACCTATACCAATCAACCCATCTGGAAAAGTTCATCATAGGCATGCCTCAGTCAATATGATAAGATATTCAATTCAATTCCACGACTCATTGCAACTGATTATGTGTTTTGACATTGCAGCATATGACCAGTTTCTAAAAGCCAATGGTGAACCACATGTTACTTGGAATAGGGCATCAACCATGGATGAGGTGCTTTGAAAGGCTGAATTGGTTAGACACTTTCTTAAAACATACATGCATATCTGCATATGCATGCTTAGTTGAGTTGTCCTAAACAACAAATTTGTGTTCTATAATGATATGCGTCTGCGTATGTATGCCTATAACAAATTATCAATTTTATTGGTGTTGGCACTAAACCTTCATCCTTGATTTGCATGATTAGATGTAATTATGCATCAAACATCATGAACCCCAATGTATTATAAGTGGATTTTACATATATCACATGCAGGCAACACATAAGCAAACACTTTCACAAAATTTGAGAAAAGAATATACTTCTTTTTTATGTTTTTACTTTTCTGATATATCTTCTCCTGAGTTAAGTATTAGGCACTTCAACATCTCCTTGATTGTCTTTGGGTGGACTAATACGTCTTTGAGTTCAGTGCTAGATATTTTTTTGAATTGCACAGTGCCTTCAGACATGGGTTATCCCTAGGTAATATAGGCCTTTTCCAATTTGAAACCACTGCTTGATTTCATGAATATCTGTTTTTTGAATGAAGAGTTGATTAATTAAGTACTTAATGGCTCATCAGGACTGAACTCTACCGCTTTAGCAGAGTCAAGATATACCTTGGTAGAGGCATCAAAATTTTTCGGTCAGACTCGCAAGTGAGTTATGTTAATTGCCTTCACGATGTTCGATTTTTAAATAGTGATAGTGAGTTTGAGAGTTTAATTATTCACGATGTTCGATTTGAGTTTTGTCTGCTGTGCTGTAGACAGGTTTTTTAGTTTCCCAAAACTTTTTTGTGTACAAGACTTAGATTGACCGTGTTTTTAATTGAAGATCTTCCTCTTCGCCAATTCAAAATGCATGAGGTACTTCCACAATCGCTTGAAGCCATCGAAGCTTACCTGGACTGCTATGTACATGAGATGACATAAGAAGGTGAATTATATTTTTACTGTTTTTTTCTTGTTAATTTACTTTCTTCTGTAATTCCTTTTTTTAAGTGTTTTATGTGCTCAATGTATCTTTGCCTTACTCATCTGGTCTAATGGATTTTGACTCACTTATAGGATATTGCGGCCAAAACTGTAAAGAAGATACATCAGATTTATGACAAGATATTCATGTAAAAAAAGTTTTTAGCCATTTGTGTTTGCCTGTTTGGCAATATGTATTGGAGATCTATCTAAATAGCTTCTGATCGATATGTGTAGGTGATATAATTGTAATTTTAATATGTTTGGTTTGAAATTAGTTGTCTAAAGAACTCAATTTGTTACAACAGGTGCAAGTCACATTGGAGACTGTACATAAGATGATAAACTAAACTACATTTTACTTTTTCATTTCTCATTTTCGTGTCTCATTGAGTTTTGTCCGATTTTTTTCAATGAACTATCAAATTTTTGCATTTAAAAAGGATGGTGTTATGGTAATTGGTACATAGTTGAATTTTGGTGTGCATATGACAAGATATGTGGCATCATGTTGTAGACAAGTTGATATATTTATGACATCATATTTTTAGAGGATATTCTATCAAAAAATTGACAGAGTTTCCATAGTTTGATTATTTTGTGTTTAAGAACTATGTACACTGTATTTAGAAACGTGATATAGGGCGAGTTTAGCCTTTCAGTTTAGTATGTGTCTGAATTCAGTGCTTGATTATTTTGTGTTCAAATTTAATGTTTGATTTTTTTTTAATTGTAACGTACCTTTAGACACGGGTTATCCTTAGTAAATATAAATATAGATGATGATTTAATGATAGAAAGTGAAGTTTAAATACAAATTAAAAAAAAATATAAAACGTATTTATGATAATAGAGGAATGACGATAGGACAGTCAAGGCATGTGATGGTGTTATTCCACGCAAATGAGCAAACAGTGAGATTATAACGGTGAGATTGACTTTGAGCTATTGGACTCGTGGATTGGGAGATGGATGCGACGATGATGTCGGGTATAGTGCATGTAACACAGGAAAAATATGGTGGTTCATCAGTCTAAAGAGCTCGACTAATCCATTCTTCAATGGATAGACTCTTGTCCTCTTTTTCTTTATCGATTATTGAGAGGCTTTACAATATAATGTGAGAAAAATTAGGGTTCTGCCTCTAAAAGGGGGCGTCATATAATATTTATAGGGTGTTTCCTGTTTTGTGGGATCTGAGATCCTTGTCTTTTATGTGTGGAATCCTTCTTAAATTTATGAGAGGATCTTGGTTAATTGAGTTTGATCCCTTATTTTTAACTTTCTATTTTTTGGGAGATGTTAGCTGTCATTCAATTATTCCCTTATATTTTTCCGCTATTATTGTGCCCGAAGGGACGCAAGCTTGGGTCCTTTGAGCTCTGCATGTCTCATTTGACCTCCTTCCGGAACTTAGCCCACACTTGAAATTTGATTTGGCTATCATTATTATGTCACCGAAAAATCAAACGGAGCTATAGTCGTGGTTCTTCTTCTATCAATGTGTCACCGGCCAAGAACACAAGAATCGCTGCCTGCTTGTGCTCCTCTCCGCCCACTGCCGGTCAATATATTGGTAAGTCCCACTAGCTGTTAACGCCTGCTCTTTCACCCTTCTATTTTCGGAAAATTTTGAATGGAAGCCCAATAGAAAACGTGTGAAAATGTGTCTTTCACATTATCTGAGAAAAACCCCTAGAAATGGCCAACAACAATGCCACTGCTCCGCCGCCGCCACTCATCCACTATGCTTTGTCGATCACAACCGACAAAGCTCCACCACACCACAACAAGGAGGCCTTGGCTTTCATCGACAAAAGCAAGTCCAAATTGTCAATAACGGTAGCTCATTGCTAGTGTCTCGTTCGTTTATTTTGCCACACCCATTCTTCACTTCACTTTGTCCTCTTGCAGCGTCCCACAAAAGCCCCAGTTTCTGTAAGGTAAAACCAAATGCTTTATACTATATAAATTATTTTAGCCGGTTTTCTACAAATGGGTATTCAGATTCTGATGGTGATGATGCTGTTGAGGAGAGTAGGAGTGAAAAAGGTAAGTCAAAGGCTGATCCTAAAGAGGTTGATAGAGTGTGTAAAATGATGGATGAATTGTTTGCATTGGATCATCGGAATATGGAGGCGGTTTTAGATGAATGTGGACTGGAATTAACCCATGATTTGGTTGTGGACGTGTTGGACAGGTTTAAAAATGCCAGGAAGCTGGCTTTTCGGTTCTTCAATTGGGTTGGGCAAAGGCCTGGGTTTGCTCATGATTCGAGAACCTATAATTCAATGATGAATATACTCGGAAAGACTAGGCAGTTTGAGTCCATGGTGTCATTGCTGGAAGAAATTGGTGAGAAGGGGCTTTTAGTTATGGAGACTTTTGAGATTGCGATTAAGGTGTTTGCTGCCGCAAAAGAGAGAAAAAAGGCGGTTGGAATTTTTGAGTTGATGAGGAAGTATAAGTTTAAAGTAGGGGTTGAGACTATTAATTGTCTTTTTGATGCTCTTGGGAGGGCAAAGCTTGGGAAAGAAGCTCACCTTTTGTTTGACAAGTTGAGGGAGAGATTTACCCCAAATTTAAGGACATACACTGTTTTACTTAACGGGTGGTGTAGGGTGAAGAATTTGATGGAGGCCGGGAAGGTCTGGAATGAGATGATTGACAAGGGTTTTAAGCCTGATATTGTTGCTCATAATACGATGCTGGAGGGGTTGTTAAAGGGTAAGAAGAGGTCTGACGCCATTAAATTGTTTGAGGTCATGAAGGCAAAGGGTCCGTCTCCTACTGTTCGAAGCTATACAATCTTGATTAGGGATTTATGCAAGCAAGGAAAGATGAAAGAAGCGGTTGAGTATTTTGAGGAAATGCTTGATTCTGGATGCAAGCCGGATGCTGCAGTTTATACATGTCTTATGACAGGGTTTGGGAATCAAAAGAAGATGGACAAAGTTTATGCATTGTTAAAGGAGATGAAGGAGAAAGGATACCTGCCTGATGGTAGGATGTACAATGCTTTGATCAAACTGATGACGAACCGGCATATGCCAGATGATGCTGTCAGGATATACAAGAAGATGATTCAGAGTGGTATTCAGCCAACTATCCACACTTATAACATGATGATGAAGTCGTACTTTGTGGCGAAAAATTATGATATGAGTTGTGCAGTTTGGGAGGAGATGAATCGGAAGGGATGTTGCCCTGATGATAATTCCTATATAGTCTTCATTGGAGGGTTTATAAGGGTTGGAAGATCAGTTGAAGCCTGTAAATATTTGGAGGAAATGATAGAGAAAGGAATGAAAGCTCCTCAACTTGATTACAACAAGTTCGTGGCAGATTTCTCTAGGGCTGGGAAACCTGACATACTGGAGGAGTTGGCTCAAAAGATGATGTTTGTAGGAAAGTTTGAGGTCTCCAATCTCTTTGCTAAGTGGGCTGATATGATGCATAAACGGGTCAAAAGGAGAGATCCTGTCTGAAATGAGCAGGCAATGTGCTTGGTTTACTTGCTTAACCAAAATGCTGGATGCCTCAGACTACATGCCTTCATCCGGCTCCAAGCAAATTTCTCCCCCTCTTGTTGCACTTGCTGACATTGTGTAGTACCTGACATGTTTACCTTCTCTATAAAAGGTTTCCTTATAAGTTATTGTGTAGTACCTGACATGTTTACCTTCTCTATAAAAGGTGCTGCAAGGACAGTTTTGCAGTGAGTTCTCTTTACTCCAAGAGGATATTGTTCGTCAGTTTCTCTGTGTTATGTTGCTTAAGAGCAAAAGGCCTTTAAGTTGGGTCAATAATCAGATTTTTTGCAGTAGTTTATTCTTGCATTTGATTGATTAGATGAGATACTATCTTGGACTGTATGTTGCTGTAAATATCGATACGTGGTCAGATGCCGTTATAAATGCTATTCCTGATTCACGCGATTATTGAATTCCACTATTTTTTGTTGTCTTTTTTCTTCTTTGGGTTTCAACATTACGATCATGTACCCTTTCAAATGTGCCTATGGTCTGCACTCTGCATCATTGTATCTTCTAATTTTTTCTATCATTTTCTTTTGTTGGTCTGTATATTGCAAAATGTAAGAGGGAGAGATCTGGGGAACCCTGAACGCTGAGATTTTGAGATAAGCCGTTAATATTTTTCTGCTTTTGCCTCTTTTTAGTCAAAGGATTTTTTGAGAAATCTAAATCCTAATGTTCTATATTTTTTATGCAATTTTGCCTATTACCAATGTATAACACCACATTATCTTTTTTTTTTTTCACACTGATATATCACCCCGGATTGTCATTTGTTATGACTTTTTAATTTTTCTCTCCGCTGCCAAATGTCTCTGATCTGATTGGAAGAACATTTGCTTCTATAAGAAAACCTTCTATTGAAATTTCAGTATTTCTTACACTACATCATGTTTCCTTATTCTTAGGGAGATCTTAGCTGGCATGAATTGGGTATTGGTCACCGCTAATGAATTAAAAAGATATAACTAATGTGCTAAAGCCAAGGTATGGTACATTTTATTCTCGTCATACGATTATCTTATTTTTACGGAGCCGGTCTTTCATTGACTACTGAGGATTTTTCAGTTGAAAGTAACTGTCTCTGTTACAATTTTCTTCTTAGCAAGTATTTTTTCCTTATTGGTAAGTTGCTTCTATTTCTTAGGATGTATCGCTGTTCAAAAAATATTTATTGTGGATGGCAAGTTAGCTAAATAATTTTAAACTCCTCTATGAATAAGGGTGTGGACAGAGGCCGTATTCAACTGAGTGGATTGCTTAAACTTGGCTTAAAAATTCTTATGAGCTCTAGAATGACTCGAAAATTTGGTTTTTTAATCTGAAGATTAGATGTCAAGTCAGCTATGAGCCGAGCTCTCATAGCTTGGATCCTTATAGAGTTGTAGTCGTAGAATGCTTATTACCTTATGAAGACTTGTTCGAGTTGGGCTCCGCATCTTAATGAACTTAAACAGGATCAATAGCTTTTCTTGTCTTATGGCTTTCTTGGGTAATGGCTTTCTTGGTTCTCTAACGACTGAGTCAGCTTGTGTCAAAGCTGAAGAAAATGTTTTTTTTTTTTTTTTCCAAAATGATATTACCTCTTTAGACAAAGGAGTTGGCTTGGGAACCTGTGATTTCTGAGAAAAATCTCAGATTTTTAGTGGGTTTGTCTTTGGCCTGGAATGCAGTCGAATCAAGCCACTGTTTTGATTGAAACGGCACTGTTGCGACTGAAATGTTCGGAAACAGTGGAATTTTGGGATCCACCCCTGTTTCGTGTCGGTGTATTGAAAATCAAAAACATTTCCGACACTAGATTTCGATCCTTGATCACACTCCAACTGATATTGTCGGGCCGAGTTATCCTAATTTTAGACTTTTGTTAGAAAATCCCACATTTCCTTCGAGGTTTTATAATCCGCAGATTGAGAACAATATGTTGATCAACAGAGCTTAATATCCAACTCATAATCCTTGCGTCATTGGTCTCCCACTGACCTATTTTTTTTGTAGAGTCGGTGGGTGTACCAACAATCCCGTCTATGTGTCCCCATAGATCTTTACCCCTTACAAAGAGGCTAAACTAGAACTCCCACGAGAAGAAATTCTTCCCATTGAATTTGACAGAAATTATTTTGACCTTGTCAACCATGACTGATTCGTAGAGAAAGACTACAGAGCAGAAACAAGCCCGCTGATGTATCTCCACAAAGAAATCCAGAGACCAAGAAGCGGCAATGTGCACAGAAGTAACATGATAACATGATAAAAGGGCAGTGAAATAACCCAGCGTTTTTTTTCTCCCAAAAGATAACTCTAGAATGGCTCTGATACCATGACAAAATGACAGAACTTTGAACTGTAAGACTGAGAAACAATAAATTATGAGTGAGTGCCATACCCTTGCAGCCTCCTCAATATATAGAATCTGTGTTCTGTGTTTGGTATCTTTACAATCAGTGATTCCCTTTTGATTTGGGAATTATACAACTTCCCTTTGATATGGGACTTATCAAGGGAATATTTATGATTCCCTTTGATTAAGGAATCAACCTAATAAGAAATCCCTATTTGACTAAGGAAACACAATCAGCGTTGACAGATTTGACCCCTAATTGAGATCGTCGTTGATGCTCAAAGTTAGCCGGAGTATGGTGGGACAAAGAACACATTTATCTTTGCCTCTGAGCCATAAAAAAATGTATGTTCAATCAATTGATTAATAATGTTGAGACTTGAGAACCAAAGAGCAAAACCTTAGCCATCTTTTGACAACTTTTGAGTCCCCCTTCAACAATCAACACCAAATACCAATACAAATAATCTCCTTCGGGTTTGTCAAGAGAGCTAGAATCTTAGCCTTAATGGTAGTACCTAAGCATAAAAGTCCGAGAGCAATGAAGACTAGGATCGTTGCATCTTAGTGTACCTCGAATAGCTATCTGCCCTGAGTTCCCTAGGGAATGACTGCGCTCACTGCCCTCCCAGTGACAGTGAAATTGAAATTAGTTCACCCAGTGGACAGATGCTTACCTATACTAGAGGAAATATTATTGGCGTCGCTGGCACAACCTCCTAGTTATATGTGAATAAACTTCAACTAAATCTCTTTTTTCTACATTTCTTCTCTTCCCTCCGAATTTCTAGCCTTTACAAGTGAATGATTAGTGACTTATGATTTTGTCACAAATCAAGTAGGTTAACGTAAGTATTGTCCCTAGTACCATGAATCCACTAAGGAACTTAGGAGACTACTTACAGTTAGAAAATGTTAGCATCCAAACCCAGAGCAAGTTGAGTGTTGCTGTGAGCCAAGCAACTACAACTTTTTTCTTGCGCAGCTGCTAGTTGCTGAATCCACATTCTTCTGCACACCTTGCTTTAATTCCACTCGAGTAGTTCACTTACCATGTATGGGAGGCAGACCCACACTTATATTAATGATAGATGATCTGCCTTTAAGGGAAATTGATGGAAAATATATTGGAGGGATCTTACTCCACAATTGCTTGTCAAATATTTTATTATTTTTACCTATTTATCCTATTTTATTGAATTTCCCGTGAGTTTTCTGGAAAGTACCCCATAAAAGATCCCTGTTTTTTTGGGTTTTGTGTACAACCATAATGGGGCTTAGGCCCTTAGCTTTCTCGTTAGAGTACAGCTATCTAAAAGAACTGTCAAATTGGGATCTAGTGTTCTCGAAACAACTTAATAAGGCTAAATGAGTATATCTCCCAATACTTTTGAGAAGGGGCAGTTGATGAAAATGTGGCTGCAAATCTTATTACTGCTGAACACATGTCCTGTCTAGAAGTTGTTTTTTCACCAAATGACAGTGATTTTAAAACACAACTTTGTTGTCTAAACTACTAAAGTTTCTAGTTTATTTCCCTGTTTGTCATTGTCTACATAAAAGCGTGGTTTGAATCCATCCTTTTTTATGTGAAACATACTTTTAAACACGGTTTTTGATAGTGTAAATTCGCCAGAATGAGTAGAAGATATGAATGAGAAAAGATAATATGAATCTAAGTTATAAGGCTCGAGTTGGTCGCTAGGCAATACCTAGATAGTTCAAGAGAGGGAGAATGAACACGAGAGAGATATGGTGGTTCACCGGCGTGGTAGCTCCATTAGTCCACTCTTTAATGGAGACTCTTGCTCCCTTTTTCTTTATTGATCATGATGATACTTTACAGTGTAATATGGAGAACAATAGAGTTCTGCCCCTACCGTGGAGGCGTTACACAATATTTAAAGAGCTATATCTTCTTTCTCGGGATTTCTTGCCGAGATCCTTACTTTTCGTACGTGGAGTCCTCCTTGATTTTAGGAGAGAATCTTAGTTAGTTGAGAGTTTTGTGCTTTGAATGTAGCTTAGCCCTTATTTCAGAGATACTTTCCATTACTCGGCTATTTGTCCCTCACTTCCTTGGTTATGAGCTACGAGGGAGCTCGAGATCTGAGCTCAGCATGTACGAGTTGACCTCCTGGTCTAGTTGAGCTCGTACCTGGGATTCATTCCGGGTATCATCAGTTGCCCCCCAGCCCTTGTTCCAAGCGAGCTTGGGATGGGGCTGATTTGTCTAAAAACGAGTTAGACCGGCACATGGCAAACCTCGACTTGCACGTGAGAGTTGCCCTTTGACGGTTTTCAGTAATCATGGTTTTTCTCGATTCCCGCTCACGTTTTTAACCTGTCTTTTAAGTTATAAATGTCAAAACGGCTATAGGAACCGCCTTCTTCACCTGTTCAACTTCCCTCTTTGTTCTTTTCTTCTTGCTCCCTTGGCTTCATGGCTTAAAGTTCTCTGATTTCATACTCAAAGTCGAGTTTTCTTGGCTCGATTCGAAGACTTTTATTGCCCCCTTCCTTTTACTTTTCTCTGAGTTGCGGTTCATCTTTCGTTTCAGGCTAGGTATGTCTCTTAATTTTTTTCCTCTTTTCTCGTTCTGGATCCCTCAAGGTCAAGGTGATTATTGTATTTCTGGGCCTTTCACTTCTTTTACTTTTGGAATCGAGACTATTGTTTATCCCCTCTTCCCCTTTTTTGTGGCTTGGTGCTCTATTGTGCGAATCCTCGGCGTCGGGAGCTACTGTGCGAACCCTAGGGTCATTAGGGAGAGCCTAGTTAGTATTCACTCTCTTTACCACTCTTTCAATTTGCCCTTCTCATGTCCCATCATGTCTGCTTCTTCTGGAGCCACTACTTCTTCTGTTTCCCTCTTAGGAGATAGGTCTGCCGAGGAGTACATTGACTTAGGACAGGTGGGGGATGAAATTGATAATTTCCCCGGTGTCGACTCTGTTGATACGGAGGTGAATGTTGAGGAGCCTCCCCTAATTCCGTCTCCATTCCCAAGTCCGGTTTTGTCCCAAAACGATTAAATTTCATCCCGGTTCAATATGAATTTCTTGTAAATTATTTTTCAACATTCAAAATTTTATTCCAAATGCAATTTTTTTTAGGTCACGCAACACTCGATCACCTCATAAAACGTAAAAAATCTGATTATCTTAGAATTCAACGAAAATTGACTAGAAAATTAAATTTTGTGAGACGAATCAAACGACGAAGTCTAAAAAAGTTTGTCAGCCGAGTTCTAAAAAAAATTGTACCAGTGTCAAATTACCATTTTGCCCTTTTTAATAAAAAATTAATTTTACCCAAGTTTTACAGAACGCAAGCCTTGAATCCTGGTCTTTGACTTGGTCATTATAGTTGAGTCCGCACGATAAAACACGTCCTAATGAAGGCACATCATATCATCAAATGAGCACCGCACACACAACCTCGTTTGAACCTCTTGAAATCTATGAAATTAGTTTTGAAGCACTCCCATCTAGACGCTCCTATGCATGTAACTGAGGTGCACTTCAATCAACTGCTTCACCCTTTGAAATAACACTTTGATCCCTTTGATTTCCATACAATCTTTAATTCATCCAATCACTCTATCAAGCATAAAAAATCAATTCAATCTCCCTATTTTACTTGATAAATCAATCAAATAACAAAATTTCATCAAAGCATAAAACCAATAGGAAAAAAATATTAACTCAAAATAAATGTTCGTCATAGTTATCAAGTAATGAATTGGTAAATTACATAACAAATCACACCCCCATGTGAGATCGTGTGTTTGATATAAATATAAATTATATTAATATATTAGTATTTTCAAAATGATTAAAATAATGAGAGCAACTTTGAATCGTTATTAAAGGTATAGTCGTGTAAGTTTGAATTATGAGTGCATTAATTTTTGGGTCAAATTTAATTTTGAGGTATTTAAAGTTAATAAGGGTAACTAAGTAAAATTATTAATTTTTTTATGTCAAAATAATATTACCATTGAAACTTGGAGGTCAAGAAATATTGGGATAGCTGTTTACCTCATAGGGATTCAGAGAGGTAAATATTAATTTTTGTGTTTTGAGTGTAAATTGACTTTGTTTTTGAGATAAATTATAAAAAAAAAATTAGGTTAAAATAACATGAAAAATAAATCGGAAACTTAAAAAAACCTTAAGATAGTAATAGGGATCAAATTGGAGATATTCAGGGAAAAATTATAATTTTGGACAAAATGCATCTTTTGTCCTGAATAATATTTTTTGACAGGAATTGTTGGGGTTGAAACCCCAAATTCGGCTTATTTCTCTCATTTTTCTCATATCTCTCAACCAAAACTCCTCTATACACCTTGATGACAAAATATTTGTTATAAACCTTGATTTAGTGTTGAGTATGCCATGAATAGTGAACCCGCTTACATAAAAATTATTTTAGTGTTATAGGTTTGAAACCTTAGTTTGATTTTACCTATAGGTATTTGATTAAACTTATGATTTGGGGTTTTGAAATATGCTAAGATCTTGTACATATTATAGATGACTTATTCTCTTGGAAATAAAAATAATTTTAGTGTTGTGGGTTGAAACCCTAGTTTGATTTTAGTTATGAGTATTTGATTAAACCTATGATTTGGGGGTTTTGAAGTATGTCATACTTTTGTATATAATATAATTGAATTATTCTCTTAGAAATGGTTATGTTACTTTGAAAATGCAAATTTTGATATTTGAGCTTACTACATGTTTGATAAAATCTAAAGGTTATGATATGTGTTTCCAAAATGATTTATGGATATAGAAAATAATGATTTTTGAATAATGTATGCTCGATACTGACAGACAGATGGTTAGTAGACGGTTAGGGCTACTTGACTTATTCCGTCGTTCCTAATTTTCGACCATGATTTCGATAATGTGTATGTAACTTAAACGGTTAGGTGAGTGTCACTCTCCCTTGGATATCATGCAAGGAATGGGAAAAAACGGGTATGTGAATGAAATGTGTGTGTACAAAAGTGCTTGTCAAGCGTAGAGAGACTTTTGCATGCTTTGCACTTTTTCAGATTCGAAGCGGATCATTGTCAAAATGGAGGAAAATCGAGGCTCTTCTTCCAAATGATGTGGTAGCTGGTGCCTTTGTTCCCAAGCACGAATACCTCCTTGATTTCTTCACTTTTAAGCCTCCAAATCTTTATGTATTGTGTCCATGCCTTCACCACACATCCATCATAGTTGCAAGGTCCTAAAATCAATGATTTAAGCTATAAAAACATACAACATCGAAAATTCAACATTATACATAATTTCGGCTAGCATTAAGTACTTATATGCGAAAGTTGAGTTAAAATGCATGTAATGAAGCCTTAACATATGCAATATTATGCGCTCATCACCTACAGAGGCTACTCCACACCTTAGATGCATATGAATATGCACATGCAATAATCCACAACATTTATCCATTTCAAACAAGAATATGTCATTCAAGATTGAAATTTTACCATGTCATATCATGATATGAGATGACACTCACTCATTAACTTTAACCCGAGCTCTCACCGGCTCCCACAATACAATGTAATGCACGTGTGTAAAACTTTCATCATTAATGAATTTCTCTGATGCTTGTTTGAAATAAAAGTCACGTGTTTATAAAACCAAGCATTGTTGGATGTTGCATATCTAAAAGTACGTTTATAAAATAAAATCTTGTATCTTTGTTGGGCAACGGATTTTAGAATTGCACAGCTGGCTTTGTACGCCTAATTCACTTTTTTTGACTTGCACCGACCGAAGTGAATAAACCAATAACCAGGTCTTGCACCCGAGGGATCTTCTAGCTCTTCTTGCTATACCCGACATAAGTTTTTCCATGCAACCATGCGACTCAAAGGGGATCTTCGATCCAACCTTCTTGAGACCACATATGGACCACCAAGTATGATGTTTGATCAACCATACATTTACTCACTCACGTTCATGACTCATGCCCATGATTGTGAGGTCAATATCATGTCCAATATGCATTATTGCTAACTGAGCAATTCAACCACATGTCCACATGTTCTATGACAATTTATATCTTTTGCATATAACTACCAAACTTTGTCACAATGTCAACATATCATAATCACATATCAACATTTCATTTCCATTGTAATTCATTTCTTAAACATATGATTTCTCTTTACCACATCATTCAAGCATGTTATCACAGATCTTATGCAATTAACACACTTTATTTCATATAGGTATTTTATCAAACACCTTTAAGGCACCAAATTATGTAATCACATAACATGTATAAATTTATCACCTAACTATTAAAAAAATCAGAATATATGGTTTTTACTTACCCAATTATTAAAACATTCTAGAAATCACAAACTTGCAATTTCTAACTACCAATTCAGACTAGAATTGAGCCTGACTTGTTCTATCAAGAAGGATTTTGTGTTGAAGTAGGGCACTGGCTTGTTGTATCAAGAATGCTCTTTTTTGTACATTATGCTTTCTTTTGATCGTGCACAAGTCTTCTAGAAACTTGGCATAAGAAGGAACCAACTTGATTGCATCCAGAAGTGGAATATTGATTTTTACCTACTTAAAAAGCAGGTAAATTTTTGGATGGTTATTCAACTTTCTGTACTATTTTGAGTATTTGTGGAAAAGGAGCTGGAATATGAGACAAAGGCTCATTTCCTTTGATGGTTCTGGTTCATTTTCAATCACAGGTTTAGGTTCAACTGGTTCAAGCTCAACTGGGATTGACTTAGGTTTTGGATTTGGAATTTGTATTGAACCAAAATGTGTACACCAAAGTGCAGGCGGTCAAACTGTAGTAATAATCCGGTTTGAGTCCGGAGTCGAATCTACATAGGACTTGTTGTGTTGGTGTTTCAAAGTAAGCAGTGATGAAGATTAATCAATTGTAACCTTTGAGATTTGTAGTTGTAAGATTAGGAGGTTTTTCCTGGATTAAACATGAAATTCTTTCCAAGAAATTTTTCTAGACAAAATAGAAGATAAATTTAAATGAAAGAAAAATCACTCTTTGGTTCGAGGATCAAGACATGTAATCAATTATCTAGTTTATTATATTTATGCTTGATAACTCAATTAACTCTTATGACAACATCAAATTAATCGGAAGATAAAGATGGACTATGAGGATTAAGACTATGGTTCCAATGTCCTTCTAGAAGTTTACAAGAATTGCCTGTGTCGAGACTTAACCTGTCTACAGACAAGCAAATGTTTCTACAAGACATCCAACAATGACTGTAATATTCCAATCTTTAAACGAACCACAATAATGAGGATGATTAAAGGGTAGTCATGAAGATCTAGCCGGGGTACTTGTTTTGAAACAAGGAATCTTTCCATGGAAGAGTCATCCATGACATAGAAAGACTCCCGATTATACAAAGTACCTTAGCTTTGCTAGATGCAATCAATCATCCAATAAACAAGTGGATAATCATTAAGCATTAGAATAGTGCATAAATATAACTTCCAGATGATTTATACATGTCTTTCACCTCTTGATAAAGAGTGAATAAGAAACTACTCACTTTTTATGGCTTTGGTAAAGCTAAAAAAATGAGTGATACTCATCCCTCTAAGTAGAGGATTCTAGAAAATAAAAGCACAATAGCAAGGAGCCAATCTTCAACGAAGAATGTGTGAATCACGTTCAACCTTTCACGGCTTTGGCAAAACTCTAGAAAAGTGAAAAGGTTTCTTTCTTCTAAGAAAGAAGGAAGCTCAAGCAATAAAAGGTATGAACAAAGGAATGTATGTAATAGCATGTGCGTAAACACTAAAAGTAAATAGAGAAACTAAAACTCTTAATACAAGCAAATGTAAACATGAATGTAAAGACTAAAAATAAATAGAGAAACTAAAACTCTTAATACAAGCAAATGAACATGAATGTAAAGAAATGAGTGGGAGTCTAAGCCTCCCAACTTTCTACTAAAGAGGAAAACTAAAACAATAAAGAAGTAGAAGTGCCCTTTTCTCTCCCAAAATGAGAGTATTTATAGGCAAGAAGAAGGCAGGAGGGTGAAGTAATAGAGCTTTCCACCTAAGTCAATGTGAAAAGCTAACCACTCTGCAGCCTGTCTGTCTAGGTCGTTCGAACGTGAGTTGGCGTTCGAACGTTGTTGCTGTTTCGGCGTTATGGACGTTTGAACGGTTGAAGGCGTTTGAATGTTTCTTCTGTTTTTACTCTAAGGGCGTTCAAATGCCAGATATGATCTGTCCTTATTACTCAGATGTCAAATAGCTTGTGGTCCTCTGTGGAAATCTCCTTCGACAATCTATGCAGAACTTGTCATTTATTTGCTGCAACACGCCATATCTTTAGTCTGATCTTGTCAGTGCTTCAGTGGACGTTCGAACAGTGGATGGCGCTCGAACGTAGTACTCAAGTCTGTACTCAAGTCTCAAGGGCCTTGGTTCTTGTCTACAACACACTCTGTCTCAACAGTCTGGTTTTAGTCTGGTTCAAGTGGACGTTCGAACGTGAGTTAGCATTCGAATGTTGCTTCTTTGCTATAAGCTTTTTCCATTTGTTCCCTAATGTGTTGGTATTACATTCAAATGTACTTTTTGTTGTTCAAGAACCCTTTTTCTCTTTAGAACCTGAAATGTCATCATTTAAACTTCATCAAAGTATAATTAGTCTAAAAAGGTCATAATAATTTCCTATATTTGAGTACTAATGAGAATTAACATGTCTCTAATGGATTGGTCAATCACCTTGTCACTTCTCCGTTTAGTGACAGCGTGAGCTTGTTCTTGCGGGGTTTCCATGATTGAAGGATTTTTCACAGGAAATTGACCTTGTGGTTGTTTTGGTTGGGCAGAAAACTTGCCCTTCTCAAGTGTGGTCATTGATTTAGTCAATTTTTGGATTTGAATTTTGAGATCTTCAAAGGACTGAGTAGTTTGGGTTTTAAAATCAGTGAAAGCCTCAGTGGAATGAGTGTTGTAGCTCATTTGGTTTTGCATGAACTGATTAAGTGTATCCTCAAGACTTCTCTTGTGCGGTGGTTGGTATGGTTAATATGCAAGAGGTCCTTGAGGTGGTGGTTGTGAACTTTGTTGTGGATTCATGAGAGTTGGTTGTGTGTTCCTCCAACTGAAGTTCGGATGATTCTACCACCCTAGATTATATGTTTTAGAATACCGATTGGAATAAGACTTGTTGAAGTTGAAAATTGCATTTGTTTGTTCTAATAAGACTTCTTTGAATGCCAGAATGGTAGGATACTCCCTAGTAGGATGTTCTATCACGCACAAATCCCACACTTGTTCTGTGGGAAGGCCAACATCAACTTGATGTACCTTTTTCATCTCTAGAGCTTCAAGCTTTCGAGACATGGTGGACATTTTTGCTCTTAGGTCATCATCTTCTTTCAAGACATACTTACCCCCTTGGGAAGTACATGGTTTGGTTTCAACAGTGGTAAGAGAGGCTGAGTCCCACATCTAAGAACTATCAGATATGGTGTCAAAAAAATTGAATGTCTCATTTGGAATCTTTCCCATGAACTCTCCTTGAGCTAGCATTTTAATAAACAGACATAGTCTAGTGGGCAAGGAGTCATAGAAAAATCCTACAAAAGTCCAATTCTCAAAAGCATAGTATGGGCAGGATTGGAGAAGATCCTTCAATCTCTCCCAACATTGGTAAAATGTTTCTCCTTCTTTGACCAAAAAATTCATGATTTTCCTTTTGAGTGCATTTGTACTATGTAGGGGAAATTTTTTTCTAAATAACTCATTCTATAGTGCATGTCAATTTGTTATTGAATGGGCTTTCAAAGAATTTAGTCATTCTTTAGTTTTGTCCTTTAAAGAGAAAGGAAAAAGTTTCAACTTGGTCAGTTTAGAATTATCTTGAAATGTTCCACACACCTCCTCAAAATCTTTTATAGCAGATATAAGTTTTCAGATTCGAGTCCATTAAATTAAGGTAGTAGTTGCACTGTCCCTGTCGTTACATTAAAGTGGGGCGCATTTGCAGAAAACACAAAACAAGAGTGGACACCTTTTCTTGTGGGATGCAAGTAATCCCGTAGAGTTCGAATGTTAGGAACTTCCCGTCTCTCTCAAAAACTTTTCCTTGTCTCTCATTATTGGTCATGCTATTATCAAAAGAGTTTGCTACTGATCGAGGTGAAGATGGTTCAGACTGATTTATAGACCCACAGATTCTTTTGGCAAATTTTGAAAGTGAGGATCATCCTCAGTCATAAAATAAGAATTACACGCAACAAACAATATATATACACACACACACACACACACACAAATGAAGATCTTTTCACCTTTTACTTTAAAACACCTTTTGGTTTCCCTGCAACGAAGCCAAAAACTTGACTTGATCTGAAATGTGTACACCCAAGTACAGGCGATCAAGTTGTAGTAATAATCCGGTTAAATCTGGAGTCAAATCTACAAGGTACTAATGTTGGCGTTTCAAAGAAAGTAGTGATAAAGACAAAAGTGATTGGAACCCTTTTGAAGTTATGATGTTTATGGATTTTCCTGAAAAGAATATAAGATTCTTTCCAAGATAATTGTCGTAGTTTGACATATTCATTTGATATTGTGGCCAAACTTGGCTTTTTGTTTTGGGATGATGTTGTAGCTATGATATATGATGAACACTTTTTATTTTTTTTATGGAATTTATTTAATTGCTCTCATGATGTAAATGATTTTAGATAATAATGCCGTCCAAGGTGGTTTTTGGGGTGTTACACTTTTAGATTAGCCTACACTTGTTTCTATTGTATTTTCATTGACAAACTTCACTCACCAAAATATAAACAAAAGATTTTACACTTTAGCATTTTGACAAAATCACCTTCACCACACTTGAACTTTACTTCCCTGAGGAGATGACCTTGGAATACTTTCCAAGTAAAACACGACAATCGAAAGTCTCTCTGTGCTTGGGGATCACTTTTGTGCACACACATTTCATTACATTTCATTCATCCACCATTTCGTTGCCCTTTCTTTTGACATCATTATGAGGGAGAGTGACACTCCTTTATCTGTATAAGCCACACAAATTGTTTAGGTTGGTGTTGAGAGATTAGGAAAACTACAACGGTTTTCATCAAGCAATATGAGAAAAAAAAGTTTGTCGGTACCTTCACTAGAAAACTTCACGAGACAAAAATTTTTCACTAGAGATCACCAAGGAGTTTAAAGGCTTGTTGCATTTGCTAAATGCAATAGCGCAATTAGAATAGGTTTATTTTTGTTTACTCATTTTTGACTATGATTCACTTCAAATGTGAAAAAGTTCAAAATAGAAAGTTATAGATCTGGAGGTTCTCTGTCTTGTTTCAAAGTTTCAGCTCATTCGGACAATACAATCAAAAGTTATGACAAATCTACAAAAACTAGTCCTGAGCTAGCATCCTCTTTTCGACCTAGCGGTAGAAGTTCATCAAAACCTACCAGTAGGTTTCATCGTTCTACTGGTAGGTTTTGCAGAACTTGGTCACACGACTCCACCAACTTCGGGGGACCCACCTTTGCCCATCCAAACCATACCTTGTCACAATTGACACCCTAGATGCTCTCCTAACCCCAAAAAGTCAGATTTGAAGTGAAAGACATGGTAGAAGCAAGAGAGAGAAGATGGGTGGTTGGGTAAGCATGGGAGGAGCCATGCAGGGCTTGTTTTACT
Source organism: Ilex asprella (assembly GCA_023539305.1). Lineage (NCBI taxonomy): Eukaryota > Viridiplantae > Streptophyta > Magnoliopsida > Aquifoliales > Aquifoliaceae > Ilex > Ilex asprella. Next base: position 21,635,378 of record CM042199.1, on the reverse strand, counting down.
TGTTGGAGTGTCCAACCTCTCCCCACTCATTACAATTGAGTTCACACATGCTTGGAAGGGGATGGACGAAATTCAGCAAGTCTTACACCATATAGTCAGATTTTTACACAAGCTTTTGGAAGGAGGCTACCTAAGCTTAGGAGTAGTGTATAGAGAGAAACTTCAAGGAAGAAGATGAAGTTTTAGAGGGAGAAAGTTAGATTTTTGCATTTCCTTTACCATTTCACTTGCAGTAAGTTGTATTTCATGGATAATCTTCATTTCTTGCATTGTAATCTCCTTTATTTCAAGTGTAATCAAGTTTAATTCAATGTTCTTGTACTTTTATATTTTCAAATGGGTTTTGTCTTTAAGCTTTCCATTTTGATATGAAATGAATTCTCCTTTGTAGTTTGCCTTCTTCTAGCATTAATACAAGTTCTAAGCTTCATTTCATCTTTATTTTTAGTCCATTTCATCTACATGTCTCTTTACACTATGAATGCTTGTACTTTAAACATGACTATCTAAGCGTTTTGTTGGCTAATTCAAGGGGAACTTCCTCTTGGATATACTAAATCAACTTTTCTCCACACAACCTCGTCGTGTAAAGTGCGTGGTTTGACTCAATTGAGTGCGTACGTGGTTGTGAGCACTTCATACATCGTAGACTTGTCACGAGGTATGCTTAAGCCTACACTCCACATTAGTCCCTCACTTCCTAAGAATCAATCAAGCACCTAGGCACCATTGGTTGAATGAATTGAGTTGATTTTGTATTCCCATTGGAATGCCCTCTTCGAATTTGCCAACCTTGTTTTTATTGCATTTATCACCTATCTTTACTCACCCAACACCTATTCACAAGATTTTACACTTTTTCATTTTTACAAAATCACCTTCACCACAATTAACCAACCTTCCCTAAGGAGACGACCTTGGAATACCCATTCCAAGTAAAACACGACAATCGAAAGTCTCTCCACGCTTGGGTAGCACTTTTGCACACACGTATTTTCATCCTCACGCACGTTTTCCCCATTTCTAGAAATGAACTCAAGGGAGAGTGACACTCCCCTACACACATAAGACATATACACATTCTAGGTTTCGTGTTTGGAGATTAGGATAAATGCGATCAAGCATTTTTGAGTCTTTTCGCTATTGGCATATTTTAGTTGTTCTGGATTATGTCTCAATAATAGGTCAAAGCAATTATTTGTCACAATAATGATCATCACACAGTGGTGCAGTTTTTGCAAGAAAATATTTTTTCGTGATTCGGAATTCCCAAGTCTTTATTAGTGATGGGAGAGAACTTTTTCAACTATTATTTTCATAATCTAATGAAGAAATATTTGATAAATCACAAGGTTGCAGACCCCCGACACCCAAAAAAAAAAAGTGGACAAGTAGAGTTGGATGATAAGGAGATTAAACAGATTTTAGAGAAAACGATAAATCCATACCACAAAGATTATTCTTGAAGGCAAACTAATGCACTTTGGGTTGGGAATGTCTCCTTATAGGATAGTCTATAGTAAGCCATTCTACTTGCCCATAGAACTTGAGCATCAAGCATATTGGCCAATTAAAATGATAAATTTTGACATAAATAAATCTGGGGCATCTAAGAAACTTCATATCAATGAATTAGAGGAACTTAGATTTTTTTTTTTATGAAAATTTTGTAAAAGAAAGAATAAAAATTTCCCATGATAATTTTTTTTTAAAGAAATCATTTGAGTGCTTCCAAAAAGTTTTGCTTTACAATTCTTTCATAAATTTGAGGTCCAGGTAGTTAGGCCCATTTACTGGGAGATAGATATTTCCTCTTCGGGCAATGGAAATTGAAAACCCCAAGAACGGTAATATTTTTAAAGTAAATGGTCAATGGTTAAAACCATTTTGGGAAGGGTTTATGGATGAATTGGAATCCATAGAGCTAATGGGTCCACATTTTACTAATTAGACTTCATGCTACTTTGTGTTGTATATTAGGTTGTTTTATTTTGACTAATAGGTTTTTGTTTTGTAAGTATTTTTTTTTTCTGGGATTGTAAAAGTTGTAGAGCCAAGTATTCTTAGTCCCTTGATCTTTATTACTTTGTTGATCATTCAGGCACTTATTTTTACATTTAGGACAATGTGAGATTTAGGTTGTGTTGGGATACTTTTATTTTGTTTTCTTATATTTTATTGTGTTGCACAATAGAGAGAAATAGGCAGCGGATCTTCCCTTACGATTATACACGTAGGTTACAAGACACTACCTAGAGGGGGTTGAATAGTTTTTTTTTAAATTTAAGTTTGGAAGACCACCAATTCTAGCCTGTATCTACCATAATTTCCTCGTCATATAATGATATAACGTTAAGTGTGTAAAACCCAGAAAATTTGAACTTTTTTCAAAAAGGGCAAAATAGTAATTTGTTACTATAATGCGTATTTAAAATACTCATGCTCTAGAGCTCGGATGCGAAAACGGTGTTCGTCGTTGGATTTGTATCGCAAAATCTAGTCACCATATCAAATTTCGTCGAATTCTGAGATAGTTGAATTTTTGCACGTCGTTTGAGGCTACTGCATGGTGAATGACATTTTAAAGGTCCCCAAAAATGATTTTTTAAAAATTTCCGTAAAATTAAATTAAAGTTCAAATAAAATTAATTTGAACTTAATCCGAGTTATAATGAATCGTTTTGGGACGAAAAACGGACCCGGAAGTCGAAAAAATGCGGTGCAATGTGGACCGCACGTTTCTGCCTATAAATATGGACTTAAATCTGATTTCTTTGAAAAGATCTTCATTAGTCAAACAAGGTGGCCTGCCATAAGGGAGAGAAAAGAGAGAAAAGGGGGAAAAGTTAGTTTCCAAGTCTTCAATCCAACATCTATGAAGTTCCGTCGGTCGGAATTCATCGGACCAAGATTTAAAGTTCTACTACTCATCAAGGGCTACGTATACGTACCAAGAACAAGGAATTTTACCAAAGATTCAAGTGGATTCTTTTGAGAAATCAAGGATTTTGTATTTTTGTTGGTGTTCTTGAGGTGTTCTTAAAGCTTTGAAGCTCTAGTCTTCATCTCACGCTTCAAGAGGTAGGATCCTTTCTACTTTGATTCATTTCATACCTAGCATGTCCATAAGGGGTGGTTAACTGTATGTGGATATATATTATTTGTATATTGTTAAGGAAATGAAGAATGGAGTGTAGGAAGAACTTAAGCTAAATTCTTGTAGTTGATATATGAAAGTTACTTGCATATCTTCTTGTAGCTTAATGGAATAGTGGACTACTATGTAACCTATTTTGGGGGCTGTTTTGTGGCTATTTGTGGACTGTTTTAGTGGCTGAATTGTGGGTGATTTGTGGACTGTTTGGTGGCCAATTAGTGGACTGTTTTGTGGCTAATTAGTGGACTGTTTTGTGGCCAATTAGTAGACTATTTTGTGGCTAATTAATGGACTATTTTGTGCCTAATTAGTGGATTATTTTTTTTAGGTTGTTTTGGATTGAAATTGTAGACTGTTTTTGAATTGTTTTGGAGCTGAAATTATGGATTGTTTGGGGCTTATTCCATCCTATGATGTTCATGTGGAAGGAGTTGATGTATGAGGTCTTGTATAGAACTCTTGACTATGGTTAATGATATGGTTAAATGGATGTTGGAAAGGGATAGAATATATCTACTTGGAAATAGTGGTGTAGAAATTACTTAGAATAATTTCTTGTATTATATGATGACTTGTAGGATTCTTCCTACTTGGGATTATTCCTAACCTAGGTTGTTTATATGAAATGTTTATATGGAATGTGTAGGAAATTAGGGACTTGACACTTACTAAATGGTCATGGAAATGACCTAGATCACTTCCTTGTTTAATTGGATGTAGGGATCCTCCTATTTGGGATTATTCCGGTAGAAATGACTTGGAATAAATTCTGTCATGAGATTGGGTGTAGAAGTTCTTTGTGAAACCACTTAGGACATGGTAGTGTGTAGGCACTCTATATGTTAATATTGTGTTTTATGAATAAAATGTATTGATGACATGAATTATAGGATGACTTGTAGGGTTTTTCTTCCATTTGGGTTCCTACTATTTGTGTATAGTTACGGAATTAAGGAAAAATGGTTGAGAATTGGCTTAGGCTATCTCTTAGCTTGAGAATGATGCATGATAGTTACTTGTGAACTTTCTTGTAACTTAGTGGAATTTGGACATGATTTGTGTTCAACATGATGGTTGTCTTGAAGGTGATTGATAAAATACCATGAGTGATTGAAATCATGTGTTTCATGACTATTTTTAGCATGTAGAATGTTGTGGTAAAATATGTTAATATGTTGCTAAGATATTAGTTTCATGATGTTTTTATGGTAATTATATGCTTGAGACATATATTGCCATGACATATGATGATATGTGGTTTAAATTGTTCACAAGGCATTCATTGCATCTTGAACATGTGAAAAGTGTACAATGAGGCATTGCATTACATGTGTATGGAGCATCACATTCATGAGCATAAGTCATGGGTGTGGGTGTGTGAGGAGCATGTTTAATCAAACACCGTGTTTGGTGGTTGATATGTGGACTTGGAAATGTGGATCGATGGTCACATGGAGTCGCATGATTGCATGAGAAAAACTTGTGTCAGGTATGGCAAGTAGGGCTAGACTCTCCCTCGGGTGCAACACCCGGTCACATGATTCAGGCACTTTGCCAACGGTGAAATTCCAGAAAAGTGCTGGTATTTACGGAACCGAAAGTTGAGATACCAAAATCCGTTGCCCAACAAGACACAAGATTTTGTTAATAAAAACATACTCTGTCAATGAGTATCATCCCATAATGAACTGATTTATAAAACGCATGACTTTTATTCAAAACGATCATTAGATGTTTTTCCGTCAAAGACGGGTTCATTACACATTGGTACTGCATTGTCATGTGAGTCAGGGAGGACTCGGGGAAATCTGCATGAGTGAGTCGCATCTCATTTCATGACATAACAGAGTAGAAGTCCAGCATTGATTGTAAGTTCTTGTAAGGAATGGTGAATGTGTGTGTAAATTGTTGCATGTACACTCTTCATGTGCTTCTAGGGGGAGTAGCCTTTGTAGGAAATTCTCTACTGGGCATTGGCTCACCCTTTATGGGAAACATTTCAGGTGCGGAGTAGGTGTCGGCGGACGGCTCCCATTTGGGTCCTCAAAGATGAAGAAAGCCGCATGTGACTTTACTTAATGTTTTGTGTAAAACACTTGTGAAACTTATGTTTTGAGCATGTAACCTTTTGCAAATATTTGTAATAGAACTTATAAAGACTATCGTTACAATAGCCTTGCATGTTTTGATATAAGTGTGGATAATTGGATTCGGTGTGGCCAATGTTTACTTATAAACAGACCCGGTACGTCATTGTTTTGTATTAGGCCGCGGATGGGTCATGTGAAGTTATATTGCACAGGTTGGGTATTGGGTAAAGCTCCCCGTACAAAGAAGACTCTGCCCAAATTTCGTTCAATTATGGATCCCAGTAAATGGGGCATAACAGTATGATATCGAGTTACTAGGTATCTATAGGTATCCCACGGGTTGATGGGTAATCAATGGACCCTCGAATTTTGGGGTGTCACAAAGTGTGAGAATCCCTTTATAACCATCACAACCCAAAACACCCAAGAAGATTAGTGTATTGGTTTTATCAAGTAAACACTCGATCAATCTCTTACAGAGATCCCAACAAGGCAACAAAACCTAATCAAGCAACTATGAGTATGTGTATGATGTAGATATTCAATCAAGCACTAAAAGAAATGCCAAGTGCTTGTATGTGCATCAAATCACAAGTGTATATATAAAAGCAATAAAGAACACAAGTGATTTGTTGGCACATAAACCCTACTTGGGAAAATCACATGGGATCACTTGATGGGCTGCATTATGAATAATCCTATAACAATAATAATCCACTCAATAATGCCTTCATTTCAGCCTCCATATTCGAACAGTGACCATAGTAATGTGATCCTGCAAGGACTAGTTGACCCAAATTATTTTTGAGAACTACTCCCCCTCCAAACAAACATGGATTTCCCTTTGAAGCACCATCAATGCTGAGCTTTAAGAAGCCTTCTAGTGGCAAAGACCAGTTAATCCATTTTGCATGTATACCCACAGGACTAGTTGAATATTTTTGTTAAGTGGCTGAAGCACCATTCTATCATTATAAGGATCAACTGATTTAGGCTTGATATCATGAACCTACAGTTTCCATTGATTCAGTATTGCCCAAAATACCATTAAAGGGGTTTGTTTTTCACTCTCATAAATCCTCCTGCACCTTTCCTTCCAAAGCTACCAGTAAATAATCAATGAAAAACTTCTCATTAAGGTATGAAAGAGAGATGAACACTTGAAAACTCGAGCGATCCACATAAATCTTATAATTGGAGGTTCATAAGCAATAAGTTGAAATCCCAACAAAGCCAAAAACTTCATCCAATTAAATGCAACAAATTTATAGGAGATAAAGATATGGTTCTCTATGTCCACTTCTGAGCAACATAGGGCAAATCTACTCACCAAATTAACTTCCATTGCTTGAAATGTAGAGTCCATAGGTAATGCCTTTCTTAAAATTTTCCACACCCCAACAGTTGTGCACTAGGGGGAGCCTTTTGCTTCCAAATTGTGGATGCATGAATTTGAACATCCCCCCTGCCTCTGAGCAGTTCCTAGGCACACTTTACAAAGAAATTTCCCAAATGTGAGTGTTTCTAGACAAGTCTATCTGGTCTATCAGATGAGCAAATGTCAGTTGTTATGACTTCTTGTAATAGATTAGCATCTAAAACTTTTTAAACCATATTCAAGTCCCAATTTCCATTGTTCCAAACTTGTTATAGCTTAGGAAATTGTGTAGGCATTATAGAATTCCTCAATATTAGAGGACTAACCCTGTCCAATTATCACACCAGAAGTCTATTGAAAATCCTGTACCCACCAGTTGTTGGAGTTACTCACTACCAACTCAAAGTAGGGCAGCAAAATATTGAAACATCTTGAATGCCCTCGTCTTAGGTTTTTGAGCAGATGTTGATTGTTAAGAAACTTAGCAGTGAAGAAGGATGAGCATAAGGAGGATCCCTTCATCAAATGCCAAACTTGCTTCATACTAAAAGATTGTTGTGCATCTTCAAATCTTCTGATACCCAATCCACCCTTTTCTTTAGGCAGTATAATGGATTTCCAAGAACACCAGTGTCCCTTCTTGACCTCTGATTTACCAGACCAATGGAAAGAATTCATCATGGAGTTTAACTTAGCTATAATTCCCTTGTGTAGGCTTAGAAAGGACATGAGATAAACTGGAACAGACTATAAGACTGGCTTGATAAGTATGATTCTACCCATATTTGAATGTCAAGTTTATATGAGCACAAACTATTGCATATTTGAAGGCCTCATTACATGCATTTTAACTCAACTTTTGCATCTAAGTACGTAGAGTTAGCCGATTTTATGAACAATGTTGAATTTTTTATGTTGCATGTTTTTATAGCTTAAATCATTGATTTTAGGACCTTGCAACTATGATATATGTGTGGTGAATACATGGACACATTACATGAAGATTTAGAGGCTTAAAAGTGACAAAGGCACCAGCACTCACACCATCTGGTAGAAGATCTTCTATTTTCCTCCATTTTTACCATGATCCACTTCAAATGTGGAAAAGTGCAAAACATAAAAGTTGTAGATCTGGATGTCTTCTATATTGTGTCAAAATTTCAGCTCAATCAGATGATTGAATAAAAAGTTATGACAATTCTACAAAAACTGGTCCGAGCAGACAAAGTGTATCAGTACGCGTACTGGTACGCCGAACTCCAGTAGCTAAACCGTACCGGTACGTATATCGGTACACCATACCTGAAGTGCCCAGAACGACTATTTTTCATGCTCCACTTGCTTGGGGGTCCCACCAATGATTCTCTCACTTGCCCTCAACATTTCCTTACACATCTACATGCCTCCTATACCATATTTGAAGACTTTTGAAGCTTGACATTGAATGAAAAGGAGAGGGAAGTGGGCTGCCTTGAGGGGTGCAGACTAAGCCTATGCTTGCTTGCCATACCCATCTATTCAGCCCCCTATGGATGGGAGACCTGCACACATATGCTAGGGACCCTCATGGATGAAAATTGAAGACACACACTCCATATATACAACATTCTTCAGCGTTACAAGGTGTGGCTACCTAAGCTTAGGTGTAGTTCAAGAAAGAAGAAGATGAATAGTGCTAGAAGTTTATATTTTTGAATTTTCTTCATTCCAATGTCTTGTAATCTCTTGTATGGATCTTCTAAACTTTGTTTAAAGTTTTTAATGTTATTTATTGCAAGTTCATTTTTAGTTTAATCCTTTATTATAGCTTTCACCATTGTTGCATTTAAGATCTTCATTTCAAGCTTAAATGGGTATTGTATTTCTCTCTTCATAGTTTATGTTTTCTTGTATTTAGTTAAGTTCCATGCTTCATTTCTTCATTATGTCCATTTACATTATGTTTGTCTTTCCTTTTAAACATGAATAGCAAGATTTCTAGTTGGCTAATTCAAGGAAGACATCCTCTTGGATTTTTCATTTCAACTCATTCTCTTCCTTCCCTTATGAGTCCAATGGTTCGGCTTGACGGGGTTGAGAGTAGATAAGTTGGTGAGCTTTTGATATCTTGTAGGTCTAGCCATGCATTATGCTTAGATACTCACCAATCTTGTCCCTAGCTTCCCTTGAATCCATTGTTCATTCATACTTTGTCGGAGGAGGGATTGGAGTTGAAATGGTATTCCTATTGGAGTGACTTCTTGGGTTTGCCAACATTTGTTTCTCATTGCATTTTCACCAAAACATACTCCACCAAACAACTTTCAAACAAAAGATTTTACACTTTCTCTTTTTAACAAAATCACTTTCACACACTTGAACTTTCCTTCCCCAAGGAGACGACCTTGGAATACTTTTCTAAGTAAAACACCGACATTCAAAAGACTCCTTACGATTGAGGAGCACTTTTGTTCACATTTCACACATTTTGTTCATTCCATTTCATTTCCACCATTTTGTTGCCCTATCTCTTGCATGAATCCAAGTGAGAGTGACACTCACCCACACACATAAGCTATATACATATTTGAGGGTTCATGTTAGGAGCATAGGAACAACAACGTTTTCAACCAATCACCAGGAACGATGCTTATTTCATGACTAAAACTGTCATTCCTGAAAAGGCCAGCAATTTATGAAGATTTTGAAAATATAGGAGTTAGATAAATTCTTGTTGCACGTGGATGGCTAGATTATGTTAGGTTTGTTGCTCCTACTTATGACTGTTTGGTCCGTGAGTTTTATATTAATGCATAAATAACTGGGGAAAGACAACTTTGTGTGTTTGTTAGAGGTAGAATTTTTCATGTTACACCGACTACTATAACTGATATTTTTCATCCCATGGAAAGACCACCCAACCTACAATATCCTTACACTCAATTGCCTTATTTAACTAACATAGGGATAGAATTAACGGGCAATCCAAATTATGAATGTGGAAGGTCACATAAATACATAAAGCATGGGGACTTGACGGACAAATACCGAATTTTGAATTTGATTACAGTGAATAGTTTGTTACCCCGAGCCTAGAAAAACCAAATTTATATTGAGCATGCCTACACTACCTATATGCCTCTGCGATGGGACATACGATTGATCTTCCAAACATCATTTTGCATCAAATGTTGATTATTGTGTAAAGAAAGAAACTCTCATTCTCATATGCTATGTTAGTTTCACAGTTATGCAGGGACAAGGGAGTGATTACAAACCCTTCTTGGAAAACGATGGAGCATTTTGCACCATTAGACAAGACTTCTTTGATGAAAAACTACGGATTTCAACCTGTGGAACAACCCAAAGTACCCCTAGCACCACAAGAAAAGCCATTCCAAGTGCATGAAGAATTTTCCCCACCAAAGCAACCTGCACCACAAGATGATCATCCATATATACTAGTGGATGACAGGACTAACAAACAAATTTTAATAGGGATGGAGGCTACTGTTACCTAGCTTGGGACAAGCATCACCTAGATCAATGAATGCGTGACTGATTATGAGCAAAGGCAAGTAGAAATATTGAGGCTACTCCGACAGGATTTTGGTGGAGGCCTATCTACATCTTGATCAAAGACATAGGAAATTCTACAAAGCTTTGTTGTCTTTCACTCATCTTTTATTTATGACTTGAATTTACTTTATGTTTTGAACTTGTTTTTGTTAGTAAGTTTGTTTTTGTTAGTTAATGTGGAACTCATGTTTTTAATTTAGGAGGATTATTTCATATAATTAACAGTTTAATTAGGTTATTATTCCCATGCTTTGCAAAGAATAGTCTTAATCTAATCACATGGGTTTTCATATTTTAGTTGTATATTATATAAATATTTTTGTTTAAACTTTTTCTATTGAGAACCAATAGATTTCTTTAAAATGTAAAATCCCTTGAAGAATTTGAGCCAATCTTTTTTGGAGAGATATTCTACATCTACTCAAATAAGAATCTTCGATTCAAAGATAAATTTTCTTTGAATAATCTCGTTAGTTTTGTTTTGATTAACACTTGTTAAATCTATTATTAAAATTATCCTTAAAATTCTTTTATTTAGGAATTGTACAGGTGTGTGATTTTTGGAAAATGATCTTAGGCCATTTTTTATTAATTCTGAGTCTTGCCCATTTCTTTTACAAAATTGTATCCCTAGTTAGCCATGATTGAGCCTAAAAGAGTATAAATTCTTTTCACGAAACCCAAAAAATACCCAAACCACATGAGAATATATATTAAACCTACTTGTGTTATCTAATTTTCTCGCACCCTCTTCTTAATCAGTATGATATAGAAAAGCACAAGACAAAAGAAAGGTAGAAAATAGCAAAGAAAAGAAAAGGGTGTTTATTGTTAAAAAAAAAGAAAAATTTGTGAAAGAAATTTAAAGAGAAGAAAGAAAGAAAAGAGTCAAAAAAGTGAAAAAATGGAAAAAAAAATGAAAAGAATGAATGTGCAAGTCTTAGAAAACTATGAAGACGTGTGCCATAAAACAAAGAAAGGATAGATTTTGAACTTTATTGACATAGTTTCTTAAACACTAAATCTATGGCCACATTACAACAATAAGAAAGTCTTTTTTTTATTCCAGAGATCATACATGTGTATCAATCCTATCAATTCAAAAAAGGAGAATGTTGATAATATGTTTAATGTAGTGTTAATATCTTTCCATGAGATTATGTCAAATTCCAGTTCTTTTCAAATAACCACTCTTTTGATATTACATGTGATGTTATTTGTTTTATTAACAATATTCCAATTACATGTAATTATTGAGTGAATAGTCACTATAGCATATGTGTAATCTTTGCTGAGTGTATTACAGGGGAGAATATACATCAAGACTACCATGAAAGATGATAATATTTCCCAAGTGATTTTTGATATAAAGAAGTCATTGAACACACACACAAGTATTTATAAAAATATTGGATAATATTAAAACTAACGTGTGTTACTCTTATAATGATCAGAAAAAAGGTATTCTAGCAATGTAGAAGGAATATTGATTTAATTTTATTTGTGAAAAGTAGGAATTATGAACTCCTAACTAACAAAGTTTGTAGGAAACTTCACTAAAAACCTTCAAAACACAAAACTCGTCCAATAGGGATCACCTAGGGGTTTAACGACTTGTTGCATACACTAAATGCAATCGTGAAAATCAACGAAAGTGATTTAATTTAATTTTGCTTTTATTTTGTTTTTATTTACTTGGGACTAGTAAAATTTAGGTTGGGAGTGTGATTAACCCTAATTAGTATGTAAATTAAAACAATTAAAAATTAAATTTTGTAAGATAAGACAGTTAAAATTTATAAATTCGGGTTTGCGGGTAAGCTAGGGTTTATGTGTGTAATGTTTAAATTTCAGGGTTTTTTGTGCGGAATTTCCAGAAATCGTGAGGAGCAATATGTCAAAGCTTGAAACAACAAAGGAAGCAAGTGAAAATTAGACAAAGAATCTACAAGAACATTGTGGAACCTCCACCACATTTCTAGCAAACCAGCATCGTTTGGACGATGGTGGTGGTGCCCGAACGGTTGCTCTAGGTGGTTCATCATTATCTTCCTCCTCCAACTTCCAACTTTTGCCTATAAATATGCCTTCTCATCTTATTCAACTTGGAGGAGAGAGCTAGAGAGAGAAAGGGAGTTCCAAGGAGAATCCAAGGGAGAGAAAAAAAGAGAAAAAGAGAAAAAGTCAGAGAGAAATTCAAGAGTCCAAAGGAGGGTCCTGTCTGACCTACTCTCCAGCCAGAATTCTATTATTTCTATATTTATGTTATGTCTTTCTACTTGGAGAGTTGAACTTCCGCTACCTTCGTGTCTTAACTGATATTAAGGGTGGTTGTATTTCAACTATTGCTTGGGAAAGAAGTGTCAGTGTCTATATTTTATTTAGTATTGTAATGAGAATTATTTGCACTTCTTGCTTGCTTATAGCAATGGAGTGTGAGTAGTTTTCTTATATATTTCAGTGAAGGGTTAACATATGTATATTATAGGTTAATTATGGAAATGACAATGTTTAATTATGCTTTATTGATATATATACCTCCCTTAACTGATGGATGATTATATTTATAATATGCTCATGGTTATAAACACCGAGCAATACTTAATATTCTATACCATACTATCTACTATTATGTACTTCATGCATGGTATAATGATATACGTAATTAGGTGCTACATAAAATTCGATTGATTGGTTAGAGACGGGTTAAGTCTCGGCATATCCAATGCTTTCAGTACAATGCGTAGCCCAGAATTATATCGTCAATGAATCATCAACCTACCAGTGGAATATCTAAAGTGTTCCATTTGAATGACTTGACCTTCTGGTGCACTAAGGATGTTTAACTGTTGTATGGTATAAAGCTGTTAGATGAATAAACTAAGTGATCCTCCCGAATGGCTTGACCTTCAGGTTTACTAGGGCTGTTTAACTGATACATAAAACTGCCAATAGATTAATTCTAGTATTCCTCCTGAATGGCTTGACCTTTTGGTTTACTTGAATTAGTCAATTATTGCATATACCTACCAGCTAATCTAAGAAGTTGTTGTGTTATGGTTTAATATACATCAAACCTACCGGTTGACTTCCTAGTGGCCTGAAATTTAATTTTTGTAAGGTGGCATTTCCGGTACTTAACCAATATAAAACATATGAGATCCTTAAACTGAAGGGTACCTTTCATATTATCGTCTTTTAACATTTTACGTACACATTTCATTTACTTGAACTAGTTATCAATCAAAGCTCATATCACAAGCTATCTTATGTTACACCGCTTTAATAATAACTTCATTGTTCTTATTTCAAATTTTAATTATTAAAACTCTTCATGGGATGGATCTTGGACTTAAACTGAGAAAACTAAAATTCGACCATTTGTACTTGTGCATATTATATAAAGAAGGTCACGAAACAGGTCGAATCAACCCTCAATCATCTGGACCACATCATTGTGTGGCCCAAGGGCGAGCCTATCTAATTGTCACTTGCACGTCACACTCTTAGCTTTAATTCTCTCTCTGTGAGGGTCATTCTTCTTTTTCTTCCTTTGCTCCCCAGCGTTGGGGCCCGACTCTTCAGCCTTCTTATGGGACCCGATTACCGCTTGAGGTGATAAGACAAGGCCCTTCTATTTAGTGTGGGCCATCACAATCAAAAATTCCCCTAGGGCAAAGAACGACTACAACCACCCCTAAACAACTCAAAAATGCCAAAAGATGAAGGTGGAGACTTACCAATTCTAGTCATTATTCAAAGCTTGAGCTTTGAGTGGAAATCACGGCTCTTGGTGGAATTGGTGATGCTTTATGGCGAAAATAGGGTTTTTTGGGGAAAAGAATTTGAAGAAGTGATGGGAAATCACAGGGAATCAAGAACTTGAGGGAGAAAATTGATGGATTTGATAGATGCCTAGAGTTTCTTTAAATGTTTGGAGGGTTTTGAGAGAGAAGATAATGTTTTTGAGGGAGAGATCAATGAAGGAGATAAAGGGCTTTCTGGAAATTTTGGTTTTAAAACCCTCGTTTTTGGGATTTTGGACACGAGCTACTAGTAGCTCATGAGTCTTCTATCAGTGGCTAACCCTTTTGGAAAACTGTTACCAGTAGGTCATGCCTCTTCTACTAGTAGTTTCCCCTTCTGCTATTCCAGCCATTTTTCCACGATCTACCGGTCGGTCATGAGTCTTCAATCGGTAGTGGATTAGCATAAAATATTGCACATTTTATGTATTAATACCTCCCTTTTTACATTTACTTTTGAGGTTAAAATGAATGGAATGACACAGTTTTAGCTATTAATGAAGTTTTGGTTTGGCTGAAGATAAAAGGGTTTAAATGATACTTGTTGAGCCCTCTCATGATGCTTAAGATGAATGGAGAAGAAAAGGAGGCTTGACGATAGCTCAGGAGGTGGAGGAACCAAGAAATCAACAAAACTAGGAAAAACCTACCGGTAGACCCTACTTGTAGGTTTTGGCTACTGTCCTATTGTAAACCCCCATATTCTTATCGTTATATATATATATATATATATATAAAATAACATGACTATGTTTTGATATGCTAATATATGTAATGAGGTATGCATGAACTATGTAGATAGTAAGAGTAGAAATAAAAATGTTATTTGAGGTAAAAGGGTACGTTGTATAAGTTTGGAGGCATTCCGGAATGAAAGCGCACTTTAGAGAAAAATTGAGTAGGAAGGAGTTCTAATCCAGCCCTAGTGTTTAGATCATAACTCTTTATTTTGACATCATTTTAATCTGAAATTTTTACAGTAGATAGTAGACATCCAGCGATACAAAATAGTATTTCATGAAAATTTTCCTAATCAACCTCAAAATAGGTCAAAACTTCACTTGAAGTTTCAGCAGAAACTAGAATGACGTTCGAACGTCAAGTGACGTTCAAACGTAAAATAGTCAATTGCACTAGTAACATTCGAATACCAAATGATGTTCGAACGTGACTTACGGATCTTTTATAGAAATGTAAAAGTACTAGGAGCAACCAACGTTCGAAGTTCCAAGTGACGTTCGAACGTTAGTCAATAATTTGCACTTTTAACGTTCAAACGCCAAATGACGTTCGAACATGACATAAAAGTTTGGGTTCCAGATTTGAGATATGTGGACCATCTCTTCCACTATAAATACTTAAGGCTGCCTCCCTTAGCCCCATTTCAATACTTGTAACCCTAGGAAGCCTTAGAGAAGAGGAAAGAAAGGGAAAAACACAAGATCAAAGGAGAGTTTCTCATTAGATTTGGATCAAAGCTCAAGTTCTTTAAGAACACCAAGGTAGGGGATTTCTTCTGTTTCTCTTACATTGAGGCTACAGTTTATACATATGTACATTTTACACTCTAAACCCTAGATGTATGCTATAGAATCATTCATTCTTGATATCGTTATGAATATTACCATGCTTTAAACAATATTAATGGTTGGTAACCATTAAATCCTTGTTCTTGGCTAAAAACCCTAGTTTTTCAAGAAAGATGAACTTTTCTCTAAATTTTTTTCTTATTCTTGATTTCAAAACCTTAGTGTTTCATATTGAACAACAAAATGGTGTTTATGATGATCTCTTATATTTTTCATACTTGGTTATTGGATTTGTCACATGATGAAATTGGGGATTTTGTTAATACTTGAAAATTGCTAGTTTATTGAGAATATGTTGGTTTCCTTATTGTATGGTTGTTGTGACGGGCTTGAATTGCCTTCGAAAAATGTCATAGAGTGTTAGAGGTTAGTCTATCTCAGTGGGAGTGAGATGGTTGTCTAACACTTGTAGTGGGTTGTCATTTGGTAATGCAACCACACTGGAGTTCGAACTAGGGTTGGAATACCTTTCCTAGGGAGGGATTCGTCACTAACATTAGGATGGTATATGCCCTTTTCCGAAGTGATTGTGATTTGATTATGATGGGTGAACTAAGTATAGTCGTTGGGTATATTCTTGAGAAGCAATCAACGTACATGGTACGGGGATGAACCAATATACATAAGATTATGGATTGAATTCCCTCATGGCCGATGCATTGGTATGGGACAATGTAACTGTAGGCGCCCTTCCTAACCATTTGGCAATGGTTTATTGTTGAGGAATGCATTTTACTAATTTCATTTGATTATCACTGTTGTTTAAACTTGATATCTGTTTAAATGTTCTGGTTTTATCTCAAAAATTATATATGTTATTTGTGAAATGAGACCGACCTGTTTTATATTTTTCTAAACCTTGTTTGAGTTTGGGAAGATTTTGCTACAGAGCTTCGTACTCATCCCCTGCAGTTGAATATTTTTCAGATTTAGTGCTAGAGGAGGATCTTGGAGTTGAAGAGCCGGGGCATTAGGAGGTCCCACCCGAGGGGAATCTAGATCCCGAGGTGGATATATTGAGCTATAATTTTTTTTTGGTACTAGACTAGAGAATTTACCTTGAGATCATGTAAATGCTAGTATTTTTGTTATTCCGCTGCAAGTGTATTTTGATTCTTTTGAGATGTAGATGCCACAGTTGACATATTCTTTTGATATTGTGGTCATGGCTTAGCATATTCTTTTGGGAAGACATTATGGACATTACATATGGTGAATGAAAATTTATTTTATGATGGAAAAATAGACCCGGTGTAGTCAATGCAGTTTAATTGCACAGATTGTATTTTGGGTAGAGCTTCCTATACAAAAGAGACTCTGCCCGAATTTTGTTAAAGCGTCAATGGTTGATGAATGAAACTTTCTTATTATTGGATTTATTTAGTGCTCTCGTGATGTGAATGGTGACTAGTTAGTAATGCTTCCAAGGTGTATTTTGGGGCGTTACACCTATACCTACCAAAGAAGTACCGGTAGATTTTACCTACTAAAGTGAAACCTACCGGTAGGTTTTCCGCGATAAACTGGTAGGTTTTACTGAATTACACCAGAATCTGAATCTCAAGCTCTGCAATCTTGGGGGTCCCACCAAACATTCTCCTACCTGTCCCTAACACTCTCAACACCATGACATCCCTCTTGCACCTTTAAATTGACTTTTGGAACTTTGATCAATGAGGAGAGAGGAGAGAGAAGATACTGGGTGGCGAGACAAGACCTGTACTTGCTTACCATGCCTTACAACCCCTATGGATGGAAATCGCATGATGCAGCTATATCATCACTCAATGGACATTTTTGGGCTATCCACACACACTAGGGGTGTTCAAATTTCCTATTGGACGTAATTTCCTACCCTACCCGACCCTGCTCTACCCTACTGAACGGCTAGCCATAAAAATCGAGTAGGAATGCGGAATAGTCATCAATTTCTGCATTCCTACCCTACCCTACCCTACCCGCATTAATATATATATATCTATAAAGTAAAAAACCCTATCATTATCTTTTACTCTTGTTCGTGCGCCTCCTCAGTCCTCACAAATCAAAGCACACCTCACTCCACAGTCCACTCCTCCTCCTTCGTCGTTCGATTCCCAGCCCAGGTACTCTCTCTCTCTTCGCGATCTAGTGTGGTCTCTCTTTGCGCAATCTAGTCTGGTTAGGTCAGATATGTGCGATCTGGTAATTCGCAGTTTAGACAGATTTGTGCTCTCTCTTTGCACGAGCTGGTCAGTCACGGTCTGACTATCGGCTGTATTGATCAGAACGATATCTTTGCACGATTGGCAATTAGACCATCGACTAGCATATCTTTGCACGATTTGGAAACTTTGTGTAATTAAATAATGTTTGTTTTGCAAATTGGGCTGTTGGAAATGACAATTAGACCAAGCTGAGCCACTAGGAGAGTAAGCCCTTTCTGAAACCGAACAATTGGGACTTTTATTAAACTTGCAAAGTGGTTGTGAGTTTGAGAATTTAGTCATGCTCATGGTGAAAATATGTTGGCTACCAGTTTTATATATATCTTTACTCATTTTTATTGTCTTAGAACTTTCTTCAATTGGCCTTAACTTTTTATATTTAAGATTTTTTAGTTCTAGGTTCTTAATTTGACAGTCATATCACTTTCAATTGTCTTTTTTTTCCAGCAAATAATCATCTCTATTTTTCTATGTCTATGGCTTGTTATGTTTGATATATTTCAGCTGAGTTTTAATGCAATAAGTATGCTTACTTAGCTTTTTTTTTTTAATGATTTTTTTTTGTTTTAATATGCTTGTCGTATAATTGATTGTGTAAGAAAATTTTTTTCCTCAGTGAGTCATTATATCAGTCTTTTTTTTTAAAAAAGGTTGCACTTACTCTTTTTTCTTTATTTGTGTATTTTCAAAGATTATTTGAGTGGGGATGTTGATTTGCTTTGGAATGGTTTTGGTGTGTGTGGTTTTTAAAATGTCCTCTCCCTCTAATCTCCTATGAATGGAAGGAAATGGTATTTGAATGGCAATCAGGGCATGATTATGAACTTTGATGTTTTTCTCTAAATGGGGTTGTCTATCACCCTTTGTCCAATTTACTTAAATTATTAATTTTTTTTAGTTAAATTATCAATTAAAGATTTAAAACACCAGTGCTATCCAACTTGAAATCCGAAACAACAAAAATTGAAAGATTATGCTCTTAAAGTTGTAGTTCTTTGCATATATTCTTAACTGATTTATATGTAATTCTTAACTGATTTAAATGCACCCTCCTTTTTGAATTAAATTTTTTGAATAAAGTTAGTGAACTGTGAAACTTATACTGGGTCCTTATTTCTTTGGATTGTTATTAGAACTTTACTGAATTTGTTATGTTGTTTTGTTCACAGATCCTTTCTTTATGGATGAAATTACTCCACAGTCATCTGCTTAAGCTGATTCTAACAGTAACATCCTAGTTAGTGATGACATTCAAGTTGAGGGACAAGATACAAAAAAAAGATCTAGTGTTTGGGACCATTTTGAAAAGATTGAAGCTGCAGATGAAGCTAAATGTCAACATTGTAGTAAGATTTACAATTATCACGCAAGGAAAACAGGTACTTCATCCTTGCTTTATCATTTAGATCGTTGTAAATCCTATTTGGTGAGTGTGAATAAGAAGGACATATCTCAATTAAAGTTAATTGGTGCATTCAAAAAAGATGGAGATGGTGTTAATAGTGACCTTAGTGTTGCTAAATTCAATGAAAATAAAATTAGGGAGGCAATTGCTTATATGATTATAGTGGATGAATTTTCGTTCCGATTTGTTGAAAGAGAAGGATTTAGAGACTTGATGAGGACTGTTGAAACTAGATTTCATATACCTTCCCGTACCACTGTGATGAGGGATTGTTTGCAATTGTATATGATGTTGAAAGAAAAATTGAAACATATGTTTGTCTCATCTAGTCAAAGGGTTTGCCTTACTACTGATACGTAGATGTCTATTCAAAATCTAACTGATATGTCCTTAACTGTACATTTCATTGATAAAAATTGGAATTTACACAAAGGAATAATCAATTTTTTGAAAGTTCCTAATCATAAGGGTGTGACAATTGGAAGAAAAATTGAAGCATGCATGCTTGGGTGGGGGATAGATAGCATATTTACTGTTACAATGGTTAATACTACTTTTAATGATGGTACTCTTGATTATTTAAAGAGGCGAACTAAGGATGGGAAGAGCACTATCTTAGACAATGAATTTATGCATGTTAGGTGTTGTGCACACATTTTGAATCTAATTGTCATGGAGGGTTTAAGGGAAGTGAACACATCAATTTTGAAAGTACGAAATGCTTTTAAATATGTGAAGGCTTCTCCTTCAAGGCTTGACAAGTTTAAATCATGTGTTGAGAGACAAAAAATTGGTGAAAAAGGTCTTCTTTGTCATGATGTTCCAACGAGATGGAATTCAACATATTTGATGCTCAAAGTTGCTGAACAGTATCAAGGTGCATTTGATTTGTTGCAAGAAGATGATGGGCAATTTGTAAGTCAATTGAGTGAGGGGGTGGTTTAGGGCCACCAACATTTGATGATTGGGACATTGTTCGTGTGTTTATGAAGTTTTTGAAACTTTTCTATGAAGTCACTTTGTGCATTTCTGGATCATTGTATACCATATCTAACTTGTTTTTTCAAGAATTTTCTATTATGTATGACCATTTGCAAAGTTATTATGAAGATGATGACTATCTTTTGAGTACCATGGCCATAAGAATGAAAAGCAAGTATGATAAGTATTGGGGTCATTTAGATAATATTAATTTGATGTTGTTTGTTGCTATTGTCCTTGACCCACGTTATAAATTGGATGCTTTAGAATTTTAGCTCAATGACAATTACAAGGCTGAGAATGAAGTAGTTAAGGTTCAACTAGTTGAAAAGATCAAAAGGGTCATTGACTGATTATGCCAACAGTACACTAGATTTAGTGTGGGGTGTGAAGTGGGGTCAAGTGTTGATCATGAGAAAAATGTGTCTTCGGCTGACATGTCTGTTCAAGATCAAGAACTTACAAATTTCATGAATAGGTACTGCAAGTATAGGGCTGAGAAGGGTAATGTGGACAACAAATCAGAGTTGGATCGATATTTGGTGGAGGATGTTGAATTTGTTAGAGCCAATTTTGATATTTTTAATTGATGGAAGGTTAATTCTTCTAAATTCCCAATCCTTGCCAAAATAGCTCTTGATGTGTTAGCTATTCCCATTTCTACAGTGGCATCAGAATCAACTTTTAGCACTGGGGGTCGTATTTTAGATCCTTTTCGGAGTTGTCTGGCACCCAAAACAGTTGAGGGCATCATATGTGCATAAAATTGGCTTCAATCGTCATCCATTGCTTATGAATTTCAAGATGTTTTAGAGGATTTAGAAAGCTATATACTAGATTCAGGTTTTTATACTTTTATTGTTATTTTTTTATTAATTGTTGATGAGTTCTTCGTATCTAATTCTTTTCATACTCATTTTTATCTTAGAAATAACTGCAGAGACAATTTCAATTCCTCTTGAGTGAAGAGAGGTGAATGACACTAGCAAAAAAGGTGTTATTTAACTTTTTTATATTTTTTTAGTAATTATAAGTGTATTTATTATTGTTGTAGATGTTAGAGTTGCTAAAAGATTAATTTATTTTTTGTGTAGGTTACATGATTTGTGGTGATCTGGTATACTGCCACAGGCGAAGTAGTTATGATTTTAATGTATTTGTGTTTGTGTAACTCTTATGGTGGATTGTATTTGTAACAATTATGGTGGATTGTATTTATAACAATTATGGTGGATTTATGGCTAAAACAATTATAATTGTTGTTGTAATTGTTTTAGATTTTAGTGTTATTGATTTATTGTGTTATTAAATTGGTGCATGTTATTTAATTAAATTGTTAAAATAATTCAAAAATTAATAGCTATAAAATTGTTTACCCGCATTCCTACCTGATTAATCGGGTAGAAAGTCGGGTAGGAATACTACAGCTGATCGAGTAGGGTAGGGTAGGAAAAAATTCTTCCGCAAAGTATCGGGTAGGAATGCGGAAGAACATATTTCTTATCTGTAGGGTAGGGTGAACACCCCTAATACACACCATTATGAATACACATTGTAATATAGAGAGAGGGAGTCTAGGAAGAAGATGAATAGTGTTAGATAGAAAAGTTAGGATTGTAAAACTCGTGTAAATTTAAACTTTTTCTAAAAAAGAGCAAAATGGTAATTTACTACTATAATGCGTATTTAAAATACTCATGTTCCAGAGCTCGGATGACACAACGGACTTCACCGTTGGATTCGTATCGCGAAATCTAGTTCTCCTGCCAAATTTCTTCGAATTTTAAGATAGTCGAATTTTTGCATGTCGTTTGAGGCGACTGGGCGGCGGCTGACCACACAAAGGTTCCCACAAATAAAATTTTAAAATTTGTTTATAATTGGGTTAAAGTTCAAATAAATTTAATTTGAACTTAAATCGGGATGTAATGAATCATTTCGGGGCGAAAATGTACCCGAATAAGTGGGAAACTCGATTTGGGTCAAGTTTTAAAATTATAAATATCAACAAATATATTATTTTGGACAGAATTTTCTTCCGTAAACTAGTGTGTAAACGTGTGAGGAAGAGAGGAAAGTAAAAAGAGAAAAAAGTGAGATTTCAAGACTTGTTTCTTAGATCTACGGAGTTTTGCTGGTCGAAATTCTTCGAAAAAAGAATCAAAGTTGATCTCCTCTACGAGGGATACACAACCACACCAAGAACGAAGGATTTCACCGAAGATCCAAAGAGAGGATTTTGGAAAATCAAGACTTGGAGGTTGTGTTAGTGTTCTTAAAGGTTCTATCCTTCGTTTTAGGGTTCCCTCCTACTTTGGTTTATTTACATCCTATGGTGTCCATAGGAAATGGGTGGGCTTTTTTGAGTGTTTTTAACACTTACCTATTAGAGTTGGTTTAATGGAAATGGGTAGGCTCAATTCTAGTGTGAATTGATAGTTAGAAATTGATAGTTTGTGATTTTTATGATGTTTTGATAATGGGGTATGTAAAAATCATATATTCTATTTTTTTAGTAGTTATGTGATAAATTTTTACATGTTATGTGATTGCATGATTTGGTGCCTTGAAGATGTTTGATAAAATGCCTTTATGAAATAAAGTGTGTTAATTGTATGAGTTTTGTGATAACATGCTTGAGTGATCTGGTAAAGAGAAACCACATGTTTAAGATATGAATTACAATGGAAATGAAATCTTGATATGTGCTTATGATATGTTGACATTGTGACAAAGTTGGGTAATTATATGCATAAGATATAAATTGCTATAGAACATGTGGACATGTGGTTGAATTGTTCATTTGACAATAATGCATATTGGGCATGATATTGACATCACATTCATAGGCATGAGTCATGAGTGTAGGTGTGTGAATACATGGTTGATCAAACATTATACATGGTAGTTGATATGTGGCCTTGGGAAGGTTGGATCAAAATTCCTTTTGAGTCGCATGGTTGTCTGGAAAAACTTGTGTCAGGTATAACAAGAAGGACTAGAAGATCCCTCAGGTGCAAGACCCGGTTATTAGTTTATTCACTTTCGTCGGTGCAAGTCCAAAAAAGTAAATTAGGCGTAAAAAGCCGGCGGTGCAATTCCAAAATTCGTTGCCCAACACAGACATAAGATTTTTTTTAATAAACATACTCTTGGATGTGCAACATCCTATAATGCTTGATTTTATAAACACGTGACTTTTATTTCAAACAAGCATTGGAGGAATTTCATTAATGATGAACATTTTACACACGTGCATTGCATTGTGTTGTGGGAGTCGGTGAGAGCTCAGGTTAAAGTGCATGAGTGAGTGTCATCTCATATCATGGCATGACATGGTAGAGTTTCAATCTAGAATCACATATTCTAGTTTGAAATGGATAAATGTTGTGGATTGTTGCATGTACACATTTATATGCACCTAGGGTGGGGAGTAGCCTCTTTAGGAGATACTCTATTTCGCGTTGCTCACCCTATATGAAAAAATATTTCAGGTGTGGGATACACACCAGTGGACGACTCTCATTTGGAGCCTTAAGGGTGAAGAGAGGCCAAATTGTAGCCTTTAATCTTGGTTTTTGTAAAATTTTTTGTTAAAACTATGCTTTGGGCATGTAATATATGTAAAAGAATAGTAATCAAACTTATATGGATTACTTTTAATTTAACTGTAAACCCCTACATGTTTATATTCACATAGTCAAATAATTGTTGATAAATTAATTTTCAAATGAAAATGTAAGTGTTAAGGTTGAAATAGTAAATAGTTAGCTAAGATTTAGTTTTGAATTGTAAAGAATAGAAAACTTGTTCAATAGAACGTGTAGGTATCAAGATTTATGTGAAAAACCCAACATGTATGAGATGGTGTTGGAAGGATTAGGAATGGATTTGGAAATGAAAAATGGGTGAAGTAGGCAAATCTGGGCAGTGACTACCGGTAGAAGAATGCCTAATGTACCCGAGCTACCGATAGTCAACAGGTAGTCGAGTGCATAGTTTACCCGAACTACCGGTTATACCTACCGGTAGTCGAATATCCAGTGTACCTGAGCTACGGGTAGTCAACAGGTAGTCGAGTACCCAGTTTACCTGAACTACCAGTAGTACCTATCGGTAGTCGAATGTCCAGTGTACCCGAGCTACCAGTAGTCAATAGGTAGTCGAGTGGCTAATGTACCCGATCTACCGGTATTAACTACCAGTAGTCACTGTAGAAATCTGAGAATTTTAAGTCGCGAATAGT
This sequence comes from Ilex asprella, assembly GCA_023539305.1. Classification (NCBI taxonomy): domain Eukaryota; kingdom Viridiplantae; phylum Streptophyta; class Magnoliopsida; order Aquifoliales; family Aquifoliaceae; genus Ilex; species Ilex asprella. Next base: position 21,610,961 of record CM042199.1, on the reverse strand, counting down.
GGGTCCTTTCTCTACTATAAATACATTAGGACGCCTCCTTAGCCTCCATTACAGCACTTCTAACCTAGAAACACTTAGAGAGGAAGAAAGAAAGAGAGAAACACAAGATCAAATGAGAAAACCAAGAAATTTAGAAGTTAATTCAAGATCAAGATTTGAAAATGAAAAATGGGTGAAGTAGGCAAATTTGGGCAGTGACTACCGGTAAAAGATTGCCTAGTGTACCCGAGCTACCGGTAGTTAACAGGTAGTCGAGTGCCTAGTTTACCTGAACTACTGGTAGTACCTATTGGTAGTCGAATGTCCAGTATACCCGAGCTACCGATAGTCAACAGGTAGTCGAGTGGCCAATGTACCCGATCTACAGGTAGTAACTACAAGTAGTCGCTGTAGAAATCTGAAAATTTTAAGTCGCGAACTACCAGTCCTTTCTCCACTATGAATACATTAGAGTGCTTCCTTAACCTCCATTACACCACTTCTAACCCTAGAAACACTTAGAGATGAAGAAATAAAGAGAGAAACACAAGATCAAAGGGGAAAAACAAGAGATTTAGAAGTTAATTCAAGATCAAAGCCCTAGTTCTTCAAGAACACAAGGTAGGGGATTTCTTCCTATTCTCTTTCATTGAGGCTAGGGCTAATATATATACATGTTTTGACTCTCATTAGTATGTATTTACTATGGGTTCTTCCTTTCTTGGTTTTCTCATAATTATTATCATGTTTAACATGAAGTTAGGGTTGATACCCATTTTTCTTGATTCAAAAATCTAGATTTTAAGGGTAATGGAGTGCCCTCTTAAATTCTTCCTTTATTGTTGATGTTGGAACTTTAGAACTTTGTGTTGAGTGATAAAATAATATTGTAGTTGATCTCTTGCAATTTGCTTAAGTGATTATTGAGAATGTCACATGTCAAATTTGGGATTTTTGAGATAGGCTTGTAAATAGAGGAAATGATTTTGGTATTGTATCTCTTATGAGTGTGGGATGACCATGGGTGGCCTTTGACGAGATAACGTAGAGTGGGTATATGTGTTGCTTGCTCCTTGTGGGTTGGCATTTTTCTTACCACTCGTAGTGGGGTTAGTACTTTGGTAAGACTAAACTACTATCGTTCAAAGGGTACCGTGGAAAAGGGTTAGTATATTAATGCCTGGGTTGGATACGTCACTGCCATTGGTATGACATACGCCCTTCTTAAATGATGGATATCTTTGATAAGATTTGTGTAGGTGTGTTTGTGGGCTAGATATTTCTCAATTTGTTTATTCATGGATCTTGCCTTACATCATGTTTGAGATACATATACATATGGTTGTGGAATATTTGAGTTATAGAGTATTGGATTGTTGTGGAAAAGGGTTTTCTACAAGAACTTGTGCTAGTATGGGATTCCATAAGGTCTCATAGGAAAACAGTTATATTTTGGGAAAATGGATGTTTATTTGAAACTTGGCTTTTACTGTTCATTTAAATTACTGTTGTTATTCAAACTTGAGATCCATTCTAAAATGTCCATGTTTTGCTTCAAAAGATTATATATGCTATTTGTGAAATGAGACTGACATATTTTACATATTTTTAAACCTTGTATGAGTTTGAGAAGATTTCGCTATAGAGTTTCGTGCTCACCCCCTACAGTTAAACATTTTTCAGATTATACTCTTGAGGAGGAGTTGGGAGTCGAGGATATTGTGCACTGTGACACTCTGCTAGATGGGAATGTGGATCCCAAGGTGGACGCTTAGAGGGACACATTCTTTTGTACTAGATTAGGATATTCTTTTGAAACAACGTAAAGTCTAGTTTACTTTTGCTATATTCCACTACGCTACATTAGTTAATTTTTGAAATGTAATGGTCAAGATGAGCCTATTCTTTTGGAAAAATGTTGTAGATCCTAGGGATGACTTACGAAGTCTTATTTATTGATGGATTATTTTAGTGCTCCCATTATGTAAATGGTTTTAGAATGTATTGTCGTCTAGGGTGGTTTTTGAGGCATTACAATATCCTTGCATGTTTTATATGAGTATGGAAAAATGGCCCCGGTTTAGTTAATGTTTACTCACAAATGGACCCGATGCGGTCATTATTTTATATTGGGCCTCGGATGGGTCATATAAATGTATATTGCACAGTTTTTGTTTTGTGTAGAGTTTCTCATACAAAGGCGACTCTACCCAATTTTTATTAAATTAAGGACCCTGATAAATAGGACATAACGACGTGATACCAAGTTATTCAATATCTACGGGTATTGCATGGGTTGATGGGTTAACAAATGACCTTTAGATTTTGGGGCGTCACAGAGATTTTTGCATTTTCTTCCACAAATTTTCTTGTAATTTCATGTAAGAATCTTCTAAGCTTTGTTTCAAGTCTTTATTTCCATTTATTACAAGTTGCTTTGTTGCTTAGTTTTACATTCAAGATTTCACCATTAATGCACTCAAGTTCTTCAATTTCTTAGTTTTAAAATGGGTATTCAATGCATTCTCTTTTAGTTTATGTTTTCTTGCATTAACTTAGCTACAATCTTCATTGCTTTACAAAGTTTTTCCATTTCATTGTTATCTGTTATCTTTACCTTAAGCATGAGTAGCTAAGCCTTTACGTTGGCTAATCCAAGGGAGACCTCCTCTTGTGTATGTCATTTCAACTCTTTTTATTTCCTTCTCTCAGAGTATGATGGTTCAGTTTGACTGGGGTGAGGGTGGACGAGATTGTGAGTCTTTGATATTCCATAGACTTGTCACGGTTTAGGCTTGGATCCTCATTTCATCTCGTCCCTAACTTCCCATGAATCAATCGTACATCTATGCTCTATTGGAGGAAGGATTCGAGTTGTCTTGGCATTCCCATTGGAGTGAACCCTTCGGATTACCCAACACTTGTTTCCTATTTCATTTTCATCACAACACAATCACAATACAAACTCCAACCAACAAAATATTTTTACACTTTTTCCTTTTTATCAAAATCACCTTCAACACGATTCACATCCTTCCCCGAGGAGATGACCTTGGAATACCTCCAAGTAAAACACGATACGCAAATGGCTTCTTGCACTAGAGAAACATTTTGGCTCACACACACACATTTTATATTCTACCATTCATTTGCCCTTTCTTTTGACATCATCCCAAGGGAGAGTGACACTCCCCTTCACACTTACTTCATACATACTTTTAGGGATGATGTTTAGGAACAATAAGGAAATAAGTGAAGCAGTAGTTGAGTCAACTTTTTGCAAAAAATTCCTATTTTCTCATCCTCAGTTCCATTTTATTCAACTCCAAAGCATTCTAATGACCTATGTCCTAACTCAACTACTCCAAAAAAATGATCCATGCCAATGAACCACAATGTATGGTTATACCTAAATTCATTTACGAAATTGCAATGTGATTTGAGTTTCGATACCTTCAAAACACATGTCATGAAATTCTAAATTTAACAAAATAAACACCTAATACCTAAATCACAAACTATAGTAAAAAAATATTCCTCTTTCTTTCCTGTATCTACAATATTCCCTTATGCCACTAGCTCTAGGTCACCTGACACAACTTTTCAAACACCCAAACTAATCGCACATGAGTTTCATCATAGCTTTAAATGCTATTCTTGAGTACACACATACACATTTTCTTTCAATACTTGTGTGTGTGTGAAATCAACATGCAATTTAAACAATTACTCAATGAAGTCCACATTCACTAGGCTATTCAATTTCAGCTTTGAAAGATGAATAACTCATGATTATCTTGGCATGCTCTCTGTAACGCCCCAAATATCACCCTGGACGGCATTACATTCTAATAACCATTTAAGCATGAGAGCACTAAGTAATCCATCAACATTACATCAACAATTTATATTGTAACAAAATTCGGGCAGAGTCTCCCTTGTACGGGGAGCTCTACCAAAAACTCAACCTGTGCAATTCTACTATAATGACCACACCGGGTCCATTTACTTACCATAAAATCAATTCATCAAATTTACATGTTATCCCAAAAGAATAGGCCAAGCTATGGCCTTTACATCCCCAAAATCTAATAGCTATGATAATGCAGCGGAATTACAAAATATGGCTAGGCTTTATATTGTTTCAAAATAATACCCTAGTCTAGAACAAAATGTAGTGTCCAGCTAAGAGTCCTCCCCAGGATCCACACTCCCGTCTTGCTGAATCTCCCAGGGTACGGGCTCCTCGAGTCCTAACTCCTCCTCAAGAGTACAATCTGAAATATTTGTAGTTAGGAGGTGAGTACAAGACTCTGTAGGAAAATCCTTCCAAACCCATTCAAGGTTTTGAAATCAAGTAAAACAGGTAGGTCTCATTTCGCACATACATATCAATGAATTTTAAAATAAATAAGGATATTTTAAAAGAAATCTCAAGTTTGTGCAATAATAAAGAATTTGAAGAGAATAAAATTAACTTTAATTGGCAAACAATTTTCAACACAATCCAATCCACCATACACCATTTTCACAAGTTATCGCGGCATCCCATACTACTCGAAACTCTTGGAGAAATAATATTTGGTACAAAGAACAATAATTTCTATTTGGTACCACTCAAGTAGGTTGTCGCTTCTCATGAATCTACCAAACGATTCTACCTCGTTCACCTATATCTCTTTAGAAATGGCGTATACCGCCTCCAGCGGCATTGACGAAATCCTCCCAAGGATCTACTATACTAACCCCTTTTGTCTCGAAAGTGAACAATAACGGTTTCTCTCACAAACAACAATCCATTACGGGCATTAGGTAACCATCTCACCCCCACTAGGATAGACTGACCTCTAACACCCTACGGCAGATCTTGAAGTAATCCAAGTCCCTCACAACACCATACACAAGAGTAACATACCAATAATATACTCAAAACCTCATATATAAGCAATTCCACAACTTTCTTAACTTTCACAAGCATTGTACATAATAAAACAATTTAAGGAAATATACTCATTTCGTAAATCATGTTACAAAAGACAAGTTTAAAGAAAATAGGCATGAGATCATCAATACTACCATTTTAATACCCAACACAAAGCTCTAGCATTTTAGAAATCAAGAGGATGTAAAGATATAGAGAGAAATCCATATTTCCCCCCAAAACTAGGGTTTGATGGATTTCAAACCATTATTTTGTTCAAATCATGTGAATGTTTGTAAAAATACTAAGAAACAATGAACCCATAACAAATACATACTATTTA